>CM065128.1:30685874-31285874 GCA_033026305.1 Cirrhinus molitorella
ATAATTTCTAATTTTTATCACATTACATTGTTAATTGTTCTATTAAGTGTAGTATTGTTAGATCTTTATTAAAATTTTTTATTTATATACTTTAAATCAACTTTTTCATCATTTGTTCAATCATTTGTAATTTCTTACAATTGTACTTTTTTTTAATTAGTTATTTTTCTAGTATTGCCACTATTAATTAAACAAGCGTATAATTTAAAAATAAATATTTTAACTAATGTTTTACTGTAACCAACTCATTTATGTGTTTCTATTGTTAGATTTGTTTCTAACAATTTTGAACTATTCACTATAGTACTGTTAGATTGCCAGGTGTTTTTATTTATTTATACATTTAAATTTATTTTACTTTATTTTACTAAATTTTTAGTTTCTATCACATAACATTGTTTTCTATTACATTTCTATTATATTGCTGGATTTTTCATATTTCTATATTATTTTACATTAGCTTCTGTTGCATTACAGTAATATTTTTATTCACAGTAGTTCTGACTAATTTATACTTGTCCATATTAAGTTTTATTTCATTTCTTTATTACATAACATTACTTTCTATTACTATTTTTTATTTTAACTTACATATATTTTAGTGTATAGTTAGATTTTTTGTTCTAGTCACTGTAGTAATTTTATATTTGTCAGATTTGTTTTTTTTTTATTTTTTTTACTCAGTTATTAAGTTTCTATCACATTACATTGTTACTTTTTCTAATAATTGTTAGTTAGATTTTCTCTTTATTTTTATTTTAATCAATTAACTCATTTTAAGCTTCTGTTGCATTGCAGTAATACTTTTATTACATAACATTGTTACTTTCTATTAATTACTGTACATTTTTTCTTATTTTAACATTTATTAATTTAAATGTTTTATTTTACTTAATTTTTTAATATCCATCACAACTTTTTCTATAAAACTGTAGTACTGTAGCAGATATTTTATTCAAATTTGTATTTATACATGTTAATCTAACAGTTTTATTTTAAAATCAACTAATTTGTTTCTATTATGTTACATTAATTTCTATTCACTGTAGTAGCTTTTTCATTTCACTTTATCAAATATTTATCATTTTACAATTATCAGTTAACTTTTAGTTTATTACAGGTCTATAGTGTTGGATTTCATTAATTATTAATTTTTATTTTATTCATAATACAATAACTCCTATATTTGTAATATTTTACTATAAATCAATTAACTTTTAGCATATTTCCTGTTTTTTTTTTACATTAAAATGTTATTTTAATCTAGCATTTTATTTTAAATCAACTTTAATATTTGTATTTACTTTTATATTTCTTACACAACTTACTCAACTTTTCTACAGCAAACTCAAAAAACCCTGCATTCAACCACCACTTAATTTTAAAGTAAATGCACACGTGTCAAATAAACTGAGCCTATCCCTCAATTCACGGTAGACTAGTATAGCTCCTCTGTCAGTTATAGAGAAGAGAAAGGGATTTTATTTCCCAGTTCAGCAGACTAGTGTTTGTATATGGTTATGAGGCTGTGGCTGGCACTACAGTCATTTGAATAATGCATGTTGGGTAGTTTATGCATAAAGGACAAACACTTTGAGGTGCTGTGCAGCGGCTGAGAAGCCTCGTGGGGGGGAAAAAAATAAAAATACTGAAGACTCATCTCGCACTTACGGTACGGCTGAGAAATACATAGAATATGCACAACACATAGCAAGGAATTTGCAGGTGTTATAAAATGTTGCATTACTGTAAATACAGTGATATTTTAATGCGCTTATTTGGCCAGACTAAGGTTTTCAAAAAAGGTGTCGTTTGGGATTCATACGGCGGAGAAATCGCGTCTCAGTATGAATCATTTCCGTAAACCAGTTCAAACGAATCAAACGCGCGTTTCAACGAATCGATTCAAAGCGCCGAATCAATTATTCATTTACGTGACGTCGCCACTAAAGTGTTCGCGACATATTTAAACGCATATATTTCATATTAAGACCCTTGTAAATCACATTTACAGTAATCAAGTGTTTTAGTTTTGGCATTAGATAGCCACAAACGGATCGATTTGCTCAATGTTACGTCGTGCTTCTCGTCCAAACATTAACGTTACTTATCAAAACAATTCCAAAAGTTACAAGCATTGATACAAGGGAAATATACTATAGAAATCTTACAGCAAAGTAGATTTTTTGGATCACGCAAAATAAAGCGGAAATCACACCTGCAGCCTATTATGAAACAATACGCCACAAACGAATCCAATAATAAGCTAAATAATGATCAACCATAGGGCTGTTAGTCTAATATTGCGCACGTTTGGAGAAATGTTGATGGATTTATGTTTAGTTTACATTATTTAAAGGTACTTACGTGCTGATTGTCCAATTAAATATGCCATCACATGAGCATTTCGCATTGCTATACGCGAAAGCCAGAGGGCGCTCTGAACAAACGAACAAGAGCGGATGAGATTGATGAACAGCCATTAATTCCAAATATGGACAGAACCATTTTGTACATAACCTTTCTGACATCTGAAACATCGAATCAAAGCGCTGAATCGATGATTCATTTACGTCACATTTAACTAAAACAGGCTAAATACATGGTAACAAAAATGTTATAGCTTGCATATATTTTAAGTGCTCATAGGTATTTTTAGGTAGCTACACCAGTCAAATGTTTTGTAATGTTTTTTTTAAAGAAGTCTCTTATGTTCACTAAGCCTGCATTTATTTCATCCAAAGTACAGTAAAATGTAAAATTTAATTCATGTGATTTCAAGCTGAATTTTAGCATTATTCCAGTCACATGATCCTTCAAAAATCATTCTAATATTCCTGATTTGCTGCTCCAAAAAACATTGTTGAAAACAGCAGAGTATAATTTTTCTTTGATGAACAGAACATTCGGAAGAACAGCATTTAGCTGAAATAGAAATATTTTGTAACATTATAAAATGTCTTTATCATCACTTTTAAAGCATCATTGCTAAATAAAAGCATTAATTTCTGTAATTTATTTCCCAAAAAACTGATTCCAAGCCTTTGAATGGTATAACGTAATGTTACAAAAGCTGATCTTTGGATCCTTCAGATTTAAATCTTGATGATGATGATGATGATGATGATGATGATGATGATAATGATAATGATAATGATAATAATAATAATAATAATAATAATAATAATAATAATGTTTCTTAAACAGCAAATTAGAATGATTTCTGAAGGATCATGTGACACTGAAGACTGGAGTAATGCTGAAAATTCAGCTTTGATCACAGGAATAAATTACATTTTAAACTATATTTAAATAGAAAACAGTCATTTCAAAAAAAGTAAAAAGATTTTTCAAATTTTACCGTTTTTGCTCTACTTTGGATCGAATAAACGCAGGCTTGTTGAGCAAAAGAGACTTCTTAAAAAAAAAAAATATCATACTGTTCAAAAACCGTACATATAGCATACATACAGAAATCAAGTGCTTTGCTACTTTTCATACTACAGTACATTTGTAACATGAAGAGAATGCACAAAAATCAGAAAAGTTGATTAATCTTTTTTTTAGCGCTCATTCTAAAGTTAACACGGTAAATGACCCTTTATCGCATTATGATTATATTTTTTTTCGGGGGGTAAGAAAGACGACATTATTGTACAGACGGGCGATTGTTGTATACCTGTAAGATGTTTGTCATCAAATGAATGTAACAGACAGCTAAGGACAGGTGTCAAATGTGCAGAATAAAGACAAAAGAATATTTATAGCACCTACCAGCAAGAGGTGGGAAATGTTTGCGATGTGCGGACAGAAACATGAATGGGGATGTTTTGCAGCGCATCAGACATGAAACAACGAGAGTGGAACATGTAGGTTTTAGTTTATTTTTTGTAGCTTCATGAAAAGAAATCAACATGACATGGTGGCTCATCGATAAGCTATAAACCAAAGGCTTTTGGCCATTTAAAAGAGACAAGCCCTTTATTATATCCCGCCTATACTTCATGGAAACAACAACAAAGGGAAAAAACTGCATTTGTCAAGCCATTTTACTGCATGCATGCACAGACACAAATACAAGCACAGAATGTGCCTCGCTTTTTGCGTTGCATGCATTAAGACACACAATTCCAAGTATGAATAGATGAATGGGACACCATTGAGATGTACTGTATGGCGCAAAGTGGAAAAAAAAAAAAAAAAAAAAAAAAAAACACACGCAGTGCACTACTGGCCCACTTCCCTCAAGGTTTCTTCTTTTGTCCAGAACAACTGGGTTAGCAGATAAAAGAGACCGAACAGTAAAGCAGAGGAGGAAGAGAGACTGTTAAAGTGGAAAGAGACGTCAACAGAGGGAGATTTTAGATGCGGAGAAAAGAGCAAGTTTATTAAGAAGAGACATTTTCATGTTTTTGTTTAATTTGAGATTCCTTCTGGAGAAAAGTGTGAAGTCTAGTCACTTCAACTGCGAGGTGTGAACGCCTCAAGCGTGTCATTGATCTTATGAAAGAACAATATGAACAGAAGATGAGAAATAAGAAAACGGGGAAAAAAAAAAAAAAAAAAGTGATGCTTGAATCCGCTGGTCTGTTAATGGGTTGGACCGATGCGTCATTCCTCCTGGATTAGAATTCCGGCTCTTATAAATAGGAGGAGTATTTTTATCCCTTGGTCTTCTCCTCCACCTCCCCCCTTCCCTTTCCTTCCTACTCTGAATAGTATTAATTGCAAATCATCCGTTCAGCCTAATAATACACATAATAAAAGCAACAAACGCAAGAGCGTGAATGCCATCAGAAGCCATTTATGGTTTTGATGAAGGCTCTGCAATCTAATAGCTCACTGAGTTTAGAAAAAAAAAAAAAAAAAAAGGTCTTGAAATCAAGTCAAGATGATCAGAGAGGGCAAAATGAGAGAGATGGTTAGTGGGCTGGCTGCAGTGGTCCATTTAGCTGCTGCCCAGATGGTCCGAGGGAGGAAAAAAAACAAAGCGTTAATCACCAGCGCAAACCCACAACATGAAAACGTACCATCAGGAATATTAATGGCTAATTTGAAGACCTTTTCATCCTCAAAGCTTTCATGTGATGCAATGAATCCATGAAGAAGCTTTAAAGGGAACCCTGGGTATTGTGACATATACAGCTTAATATAACAAATGATGCCTCTTACTGAAATACGTAGTTTAAAACCCATGATTTACGTCATTTAAAACACATTGTTTTATATATTTTGGACTATGGGGGGGGCACCATTATGACGCAAAATGGTTGCACTTGGTGAGCTACTGGCTCTATCTGTTGCTTTTTTTTACTGCAACACAACAGATGGCAATGGATATAAGCCTAGGCTTAAAGTAAATGCAGTACCATCGATTTCCCCCACAAGGAGTTTAAATGCCCCCAGATATCAAGTGAAATACAAGCTGAAAAACTCCTTCAGTGGCTGCGGCGTCATGACAAGCGTCACGTGTTTACATCCTGCCAGGATGGCATCTAGCGTTTCTTGTCTCTGCCACTTGTAAGCTCTTTTAGTAGCTGTGGTCTACTAAAGGCTCAAAAGGCATCAGGGCTAAAGTGGAAAGAACAAAGACGCAGGTCTTTAGGAAGTTTTATTCGTCCACAGGCATCCTCCCATTTTTTTTACTCCTCTTATCACTAGAAAAAGCAGTGAAGACTTGCATTGTTTCTCTTGTTGCCCTTCGACTGAAAATAACTAAAAGCTGCACAATGTGGCATTGTATCAGTTTTTTTACAGCCATTTCACACCACTGAAATAATGGTGCCCCCCATAGTCCAAAATATGTGTGAAATGTGGATTTTTTATGGGTTTTCTACTACATATTTCTGTTTGAGACTACCTTTGGAACCTTTATTTTTAAGAGTTTATATTTAGAATACTATGATTTATTAATATGGCAATCATTCAGTACCACGGTATATATCAAAATGACTCTAATACTACTCTAGTATTTGACCTAATGATTACTAAATGTGACCCTGGACCACAAAACCAGTCATAACAGTCTTTTTTTTTTTTATTATTGATATTTACACATCATCTGAAAGCTGAATAAATAAGCTTTCCATTCATGTATAGTTTGTTAGGATAGGACAATACATTAAAAGATAATCGCCTTTAAAGTTGTCCAAATTAAGTTCTTAGCAATGCATATTACTACGGTAGGAAATTAACAAAATATCTTCATGGAACATGATGTTCACTTGGCAAAGAAAAATTGATTTAGTCAGTCCCATACAATGCATTTTTGCCTATTGCTACAAATACAACCCGTGCTACTGGTCCAGGGTCACAAATGACTTCCTAGCCAGTCCTTTATTTAGCTTTTAGCTAGGCCATTAACACTTCAAACTCTGTCCATTTGTGGAACAGCTTATGTTTTTCAGTCTCAATGTGATAAATATTACTGTTAAATTAGCATTTACATGATTTTCACTTAAATAAACCTGTGTTCATGTAGTGTCTGCTGCCACCAAGTGGACAGACAAGCCAAATTTCACACTTGCAGGCATCGCTTTCTGCATTATCACACATACACTCAACTAAAATGAGATTTCATAAATGCATATAAATGAATTGTGTGCACATATATAAGCTTTGCTATCCGTGTGCCCAAAAAGATATTTACACACAGAGAGCTTAACACATTGCTATGCTGTATCGCAGCACCTTAATAATTTACCCCTCCTCCTCCTCCTTCTACAGAATTGCATTGCTCCCAGAGTATCAATTGAAACTCCTATTCATGAGGAAAAAAATTGAAGACAGTGTATTTTTCCATTAGCATGGATTAGGCAGGATGTAACTCTGGTCGAGGTTTCAGCATGCTGTGGGTTGAACAGCACAGACAGTGAACATCACATGTATGTATTTTCATACCCTGGCCGGCTGCATGACACATATGAATTAATCAGCGTTGCCGAAGGGTGTTTATCCTCGCAAGTGCGCTCGCTTTCAAATTTAGACGTGTGCTTAGCTGTAAGTGAAAAAGCAGGTGATGGAAATTTCCCATCATGCCCACAATCTGTCCTCTCCCCCAGTAAACTCAGCAGATTGCATTTTCTGATAAGAAAACCAACCCTGTCCATTAAACAGCGTTGCCATGACGCCTGAGGAATAGTGAGGAAACACTCCAGCATCCACCTCGACACCTACCATTAGCAGCGCTGTCTTACGGCACACCAGGGCTGAAAGAAGCATACTGCTAATGGTACCTGAAATCCATCATGGTACTTCTGCTATTATGAACACGGTGTAATTATGTTGGCTTGACAAATACTCAAGGTCAGTGGGGTTTCGAAAAGTGCCCTGTCTTTTGTAACCAAGAAGCAAAAACCCTTTAAATGTCCTGTTTAAATGTTCTTGTAGAGCTTTCAAACAACATCCAGAATGTTCATAAACTGAAACGCCAACTGTCGAATTGTAAAGGCAGAAGATTAGCTACAACCCTCGAATTTGATTGGCCGGAAAAAGTTCTAAGAGTGCAGAAGCGTAATAATCCAAAAGTGCATAGACTTTAAGTGTTTTATAATCACTCTGCTTGTTGTTTGCATATGCCAGAGAGTTTACGTTTAGAAAAACAAATTATACAAAAAGCACGAGGGTGCAGTTAAAAAACTAGCTTGGAGTGCCATCTGCTCTTAAAAACGAAGAATCAGAATCAACTCCAGAGAGAATCACGATGCATTTGGGAAGGGAAAAAAAGCAGTATCAATCCACGAGACAATTTAGCACTGAAACGATTCCTTGATTCTATAGGAGTATTCGATTAATAAAAAAAAAAAAAAAAAAAAAACCCTCCATTCCACATATTAAACCCATTTAGAAGTCATAATAAATCAATGTTAAGAATTCACAAATACTACAATTCAATTAAATAAATCTATGGGATGCAGGTTTAACATATATGCGCTTTATTTACATTCATGTAGGTTACGTACGTGCGTCTTAGAGCCTCTCTGTTCACAGTAAATGATGCTCCACACAAACTGTTATCACTGAAATGTGTGAGCAGTCTCAAACTCCATCTTTCATGTTGTTGTGAGTTTGGGTTTATTATAGTGTTCATCTGGGAACGTAAAGTGCAGTATTTCATCAGATTTGTAAGGTAAATCATTTATCAACCTACAAACACAGGAGAATACATCTTTCTCAATATGCGGTTCATCCCAATTTCAAAAGTTTAAACCCTCACTTTTTACACATTTTGATGTCCACATTTTCAAGAAATTACTGTAGCTTTTCTATCACTAAGAAACGGACAAATATTAAAGATTAAGTGGACATGTGAATGAAATGTTTATTGTAATTACTCGATTAATCGCCAGAATAATCGCCAGATTACTCTATTACCCCTAGAAGTATGGGATTTCAGATGCAGTCTATACGAGTCATTGAATTAATCACTCAACTGTTTAGCTCAAAAACACAGATTCTTAACTTTTCACTGTTTTCATATCTCTCAGCTTGTCTGTATTGCACATGCCATACAGAGTTTTGAATTTTGAACAATTTGTTCACGAATGATTCACTCAAATAAAGCAAGCGAACGGATGCATTCAATATCCAAAAAGTAGTTACTTCTGATGAGTAAGCCCCGCCCCCTTAGTTACTGTTGCTGCCTCGACAAACAAAGTTGCCCTGTCTTACAATAGCAGCTGTCAGTGTGAAAACCTTGTGTGAAGATGTTTTTGATAAATTTTGAACAGAAGGATCACCTCTCATTGAGGAGCATTCAAGTAGGGCATAAATGTGTCATGGGGAGGGGAGATATATAAATGATTTTAAAATAAATATGGTGAGTAACAATTCATTTGGAAGCAAGGGTTTACAGATTGCAGTGCAAACGGGGGAGAAATCTCAAGTTATGGTCGTCACGATCGCAATAACATCCAGGATCAACACTGTTCGACTACCGCAGCGTAAGATTAATCAAAATACAGTTAATCAGTTCAATATGGAGAGGCACTGAAATGTAAACCTTTTATGTATTTTTTTGACCTACCCCATACATGACGTGAGAATAGTTAGCTGAGGTTTGTACATTAGCATAGACTCACTAACTTTAACATTAGCTAGTTTTAACCAGAGATATTAATGATATTAACAGACAACTGCTTGAGCGGATGAAAACTGTAAGGTAATGAGAAAACTGTAACGTAACCAGAAAATGAACGTTGAATAATAAAATGCATTCCAAATTCCCAATCCTCAGGATACCTGAAATCAGTGTTACAAGTTTTATTTTTGTAGCATAAACACCAACAAAACGACAAAAGCTTCGGATCTTCCAATGCTTCTCTATGGTGCTGAAACCTGAACATGTCCGAGTTCCAGTCTCCATGCAGCTGATACTCAACTGCCTTTTAGAGAGTCACTGAATTATTCACTCAACCATTTAGCTCAAAAAACACAAATTCTTTCCTACTTCACAAGCAGTAGTTTAAGATAATTGTTTACCTAACAATTAAAATGGTAATTAATTACTCACTCTCATGTTGTACTAAACCCATAAAACCTTTAGTCATCTTCAGTAAACAAATTAAGATATATACAGACATTGTTAAAATAGTCCATGTGACATCAGTGGTTCAACGTTAATTTTATGAAGCTACGAGAATACTTTGTGCACAAAGAACACAAAAAAAGACTTTATTCGACAATTTCTTCTCTTCAGTGTCATCTATCAATTGCCATCTGTACATTTTCTCTTTTCAGATTTAATGTGCCTCATAAGCAGACGTGAAACGTAAAATGTCAACCTTCAAAACACAGAATAGGAATGGTGTTCGTTCTTGTTGACTCTCCCCGGTTTGCGTCACAATCCACAGGAGATTAAGCCCATTTAATCAAACACTGTCAAAGGAAGGACGGTGTGCCCCGCTATACCTCCATATACCTCCATCCACAGGTGCAAGGTCATTTACGTTGCTAAGCGTTTGTCCCACACACACACAACCAGGTGTTTAAAATCTCTCTCTACCTTTAAATGGCTTTCCCCCCTTTCCTGTCCTTTTTCTCCCTATAACGAGAAATCCGTTTGAGCAACTCCACTGCGACTCGGGTGTTAGAAATATGCAGCTTTAATTCCAGAGCCCCTGAGCCTTTATTGCCATTTACATCCTCATTACAAATGACCAGGAATCCATTAGATTCCTGTCATCCCCCGTATCTCATTAAGATGGGCTCTATCTAGCCCGCTCCTGGAGGCCCGGCCCAGGGACAAAAAGAAAAAGTAGAGATCAAGCACCTTTCAGGAGGGTGTTCACATACTGATGAGGCGATGGGGTGCCGCCAATAGGCATCCATCTATCTTTATTTGCAGAAAGACAGTTCTTGGGGGATATGGATAGTGCAGAGGCCGAGAGCATAAGGTGAGTTTTATAAAATGCATATGAAGGGATAAGGTTGACCTGTGAGCCTACAGGGGCCAGTCACTTGAGGAGTCAGTCTTTAACTCCCATAATGGACTTGGAACATCATACATGCATACATAGATAACCCATTTAATTCAGTCTATTTGAACTCTTGCCTCTACAGAGAAAAGAAGAACTGAGATTTCGAACCAGTGACTTGAAGAGTGTATTAAGCCACGTGATCTCAGTATCCACCTTATTTTTCGCGAGTGGGCACAGCTATTTGTACATTTTATGGGTCTGGCTTCCGGTCTCATCCACATCCAGCTGTTTTTAGCTGTACAAAACCATTATTCCTCATGGTTTTTACCTGTTCCCAGATAGATTTTTTAGACATTATAAATGACATGCTTATATAATAACCAAACACAACAAAAGGCCTACAAATGAATTAAAAACACATCATGCATACACTTTGCATTTGTTAATTGCATTTAACATATTATACTGTGAATAAATCATTTGAATGTGTTTAGTGAAAGGTGTTTTATGCATCTCTGACCTGAGTTTTCAATGCATTTACAACATTCTGACAGTTTAACTGATTCAAAGTTTTGAAAAGCTTAGTTTTTCCCATCACTAGATATATGTTGTCTTAAATCTAAGAAACACTAAATTGCACTTATGTCGCGGTTTGGTCGGTCAGCTGGATGCACGGCCATATTGGAGATACTCGGATGTCAACAACAGCATGGATTGCACGCTTAATGAATTACCGAATGTGTTTTTCTGCTAATTTATGCAGTCTAAAACATGAAAAAAATATGTGAAAGCTGCCAAATCATATAGAGGAGGACTTAGTAAGCAGGAAAGGGCGCAATATTTTGACAAACTAAAGTTAATGTGGTGAAGATACGTACGAGCAGCATTAAGATATTAGCCTAGTATTTCACCTAACTGACTGGAAGAAATAATAAATACTAATGTTGTCAAGATTTTTGCCCTGGAAATTCTGATTCAGTTTGGCCAACCACAAACGCATTTGTTCCTCAGACAGTTTTTTTTTTTATACTCTTCTCCTTGATTTGTTGTTGATTTGATAACTTTTGGCAGTCTATAGTACTCCAAATGTTTTTCCTGGTCTGACCGATTAGTAATAGCCCAAAGCATGGCAATAACTGACCATTTTCAGCAGCAATAATCATTAAAATATGCAAGTTTCATTCGGTTCAGTGGCATTGTTTACATTCAGTGCTGCCAATATGGTTGTATATTATGGACACGTTGTGAAAACACTCTATATTGACAACAACACAGGAACGTCACAGTAACACCTTATTCTTCAACACTTCCGGTTCATCATCCACTATAGAGAAATAACTAGAAGTAAACAATGGCACCGAATCGAATGGAACTTGAAGATTTTGCTGATTATTGCTGTTGAAAATGGTTCTGTTTCATATTTTGGGCTGTATTAATCGGGGAAAAAATTTGGAGTGCTATAGACTGCCAAAAGTTATAACAAATCCATAATAAGAGTACAAAATACTGTCTGAGGAAAGGTGGCATTTGTAGTTGGCCAAACTGAACCAGGATTTCCAGGGGAAGAATCTTGACAACATTGTTCTAAACTTTTTCAGTCAGGTGAAATATTATGCTAATATCCTAATACTGCTTGTACTGAGTCCTTCTCTATATGATTTAACAGCTTCCACACGTTTTTTTCAGTGGTTTAGACAGCATAAATAAGGAGAACAACGTATTTGGTAGTACATCAACCGAGTAGCTTGAAAATGGCCGTGCATCCGGGTAACTGACCAAATGGCGACCTAAGTGTAAACGCTTTATTAGAAAACACCTGACCAGAGGATAACAAGATTGACCGATCAGAATCAAGTTTTCTAGAAAGTGCCATTAGGATAGGCTAGTTAAAGAGCGAAGGCAGCAATAGATCTTACTCAACGAATGTGTCCAAAGCAGCAGATGATCGCTCCTCGATCCTCTTCCTCATCGCATCCGATTCCTGCAGAAGCAAAATGGTCATCGATCACTATGAAAGCCCAAACCGAGCTCTATAGAACTGAAGTGACTGTAATATTCGAGCTTTTTCATATTTATTAGGACTCTGACATTATGATAGATGAGCAGAATATCTGATACAAACCGCGTACTTATAACAAAAACAGAATACTGATGTCTGTAGCCAAATAACACGCTTGTCTGAACTGATTGGATTCATATAACTGAGAATATTAAGCATATTCAAATTACGTGGCAGAAAGTTATGGGTTACAAAGTTATGCGTTTTGATTCTGCTCATTAAACTGGAAGGAAACGAGCTTGGTAATTTGAGCATTTCGCATTCAAACGCACACCGCAGCACATTTAATACACATTTCAGACTGTACTGAAGAATCTAATCTTCGTTGGAAGACCATTCCAGTTTTATTTACCCATTTGAAGGAATTTTCTTCCTGACATGTTTGATATGGTTCACCCGAGCTGTGTTAGACACGAGGCCAGACAGGAAGCGGATCTGTTTCGTGATACACTTGATATCTAAAACACTTGTGCTTATTTTAAAATCACTTTCATTGATGTATCTGGGATAAATTAGAAAAATACTGCTATTTTGAATCTCAATCGATAGTATAATTCAGACACTGACCTGAAAGACCTTTTCTCCTGGGCAGCGTTCATTGATTGAGCTTGTAACTAATATCTGATTAACTGCACCTGGGATTAAACTAGTGTGAGAGCGCCCTCTAGTGGCTGCGAATGCAACAACCATTAAATATACAGACATGCATATGCGCATGCTTTTTCGTTTGTCGTGTTGGATGGCTAAAGATTCATTTATATTTATGACAAATATTGATCTGATATAGAAATTTCATTAATTATTTTGGTTAATGTTTTATATATATATATATATATATATATATATATATATATATAAGGAACAACAATGTCCTTTTTTTCCTGTTTATTTCATGTTGATATATTTCTCTTTTTTTTACATTTTGTATAATGTTTTTAGGGTGACTCTAACGTGTTTTCTATCATCCATGATTCTTATTATTTTATTTTAATATTATATTCTTTTGTAAATAAATTTATATTTATGACAAATATTGATTTGATATAGAAATTCCATTAATTATTTTTGTTTACACACACACACATATATATATATCTATATATCTATCTATCTATCTCTATATATATATATATATATATATATATATATATATATAACAATGTTTTTTGTTTTGTTTTTGATTGTTTTTTTGTTTAGAAAAAAAAATATTATTTTTTTTATATATTCAATTTTGTTTTTATGGTGACTTGGTAACATTCTCTATTTTTGTATTATATATTTTGTATTATGTTTAGGGTGACTAATATTCTTTCCATGGATTACAGATTTTTTTTTTTTAATGTAAATAAATTTATGACAAATATTGATATGATATAGAAATTCCATTAATTATTTTAATTTAATAATAATAATTATTATTATTATTATTGTTGTTGTTGTTGTTGTTGTTGTTGTTGTTATTTTTTCATATTTAAGAGCAACAATGCTTTTTTATGTTAAAATACATATATATTTCTTTTTTTATATGTTGTATTTTGTTTTAGGGTGACTTTGTATTTGTATATTTATTAGATTTTTTTTTTTCTTATTTTATTTCATACTTAAGTACAAAAATGCATTTTTTATGTTTATAAATACATTTCTTTATTTTTTTTTATATTTTGTACTTTGTATCAGTCTTTCCATGGATTACAGATTCTTATTATTACTTTTTTATATATAACAAAAATCTATTTATGACAGATATTGTTATTAAATATAAATTATTTTAATTAGGCTTTTTTTACATTAAGGGAACATGTTTTTTCATGTCTATAAAAAAATAATTTAGTGTTTATTTTATACTTTGTATTATGTTTTTATAATACACTATATTGTTTAGGTGACCTTGTAATATTATTTTATTATTATATTTGATGATATGACATATCATTGATATGATATAGAAATTCCATCAAATATATGGTTAATGTTTTGTCTTTTGTTTTTTTTAAGAAGCAACAGTGCATTTTTCATGTTTTTAAAAAAATTAAATATTTTTTTTTATTTAAAATGTTGTTTTTAGGGTGACTGTAGCATTCATTCCATGTACTTATTTGATTATTATTATTATTATTTCATATTTAAGAACAACAATGCATTTTTATTTTCATAAAAATATATATTTCTTTATTATTTTTTTAGATTTTGTATTTTGTTTTTAGGGTATTATGGATTACAGATTCGCATTATTTTATTTAATTTTATTTATGTAGTTATTTTTGTAAATTAATTTATATTTATGACAAATATGAATATTATTTTCATGGATTACATATTAAAAATGAACACTGTATAATATAATATAATATAATATAATATAATATATGGCATCAAACGGCACGTTAGCAATTAAAACTTTAATATGCCAGCACAGTTTTACCAAACAGTAGATTAAAATATCAAACAATTAGTGTTTGTCCATACATTTCTATTTTAAATTCATACATATAAAATCACTATAAAATGTTGCTCTTTAACATAGTCACTGTAAAAACTGTGGGATTTCAAACATTCACATGCTGAACGGTTTTGCTACACCGCTTAGTACAAAAAAAAATCTAACCAATCACACAACCCAGTCTGGCAGGGGGTGCTGGGCCACCCAGGACCGGTTTAGACCCACTGTGAGTCTAAACAAGGAGTCCACTAGGACTTAAATATAAGGCTTTCTCTCCTCAAACCAAGCCCTTGACAAGAACCGGCTTTAAACCTAATCCTGTGTTATTCCATCATAAAAATAAGACCAGTTTTAGCATTAGATAAAAAAAAAAAAAAAAGATTAAATAATTCAGCTGTTAAATAACGTCTGTAAATGGTCCGGACAGTAACTTCACTGAAAACAAGATGGATGTGATTTTAGCATCTTCAAATTAGCATTTCACCATTCACTTCTCCTCCAAACATTCTCAAGTCTCACAATAACAGAATACAAAAAAATAAGGGTACATAACGGAGTGTGAAATGAGCACATAATGGACTTTGGATAAAGCGTATGCAGATATAGAAGAGGTTTTCTTGATTAATATGACACAAAAAGGCATTGTCGGTGAGTCCCGGTCTCTTTCCCAGGACGTTCAGTAGAGTCTTTGCATAGTTGAGAAGGTCTAAAGACAGTCTTTAAGGCACAGTGACGTGGAAAGGGCTTCCGGGCACCATTTCTTCTCCCCATTTGACTATCAGGATGTAGTCGCCTTTCTCCTTCACTGTGTATGTGACGTTGTACATTCGGTTGCCCATGTGTTTGACGTACACTTCCTCACAGGGAGTCTTTGGCCCATGCACTCCTACCATTAGCATGTTTGTCCCTGAAAAGACCAAATGAAAGCTGTTAAGTCATCTGTATGAGAGCATTATGGGTACTATGCACCAACATTTGATTGTTTCTGGTCAGAAGCTGTACCTGCTTTACTGCAGTCCACTGTGAAGGTGTTCTTCTGGCCAATGAAGGCTTTGGAGAGTCCGGCCCCCCTGGAGATCACCTTACTGGCGTCGGATGAGAATTTAGGCAGTGTGGAGAAGGATCCGGCCACTGAGGACGATTTCGTCACCGTTTCCACCAGAACCGATGAGGTTTCGTGTAAAGAGTGTCCTCCAGAGAGACGTGCACCTGGAAGATGAATTCCTTCTTATTATTTGCTTCTTTGTGAAAGGTGAGCTGGCCAAAAGATGTTTACTCTCATTTTTCTCCCTTCAGTCATTAGTGTCAATCTCTAGTCAACAGTTTCACACGTTTTTATAGTTGTCATAAGCTTGTGTGGTTTCAAAAACACGCTATCATGTTGTAAGATAATCCTGTTTGATCATATTATCTCAGAACCAGATTTTCCCATGTCAGTGCTAGTTTATAACCTTTTTTATTTCTTTTTTTTTTTTTTTTAATGGATATTTTGATTTTTATTTATTTTTTGCACTGTCCTTGTTAAACTGATATGATAAATACATTAATAAATAACAATAATTAATATATATAATAATAATATTTAGATTTTTGTTTTTAGGGGGAAATACATAATATAATATAATATAATATAATATAATATAATATAATATAATATAATATAATATAATAATAAAAGACATCAATAAATAATAATAATAATAATAATATTTAGATTTTTGTTTTTAGGGTAAAATACAGATTATAAAATAGTATAATATATATTTTTATGGATAATATTTAGATTATTTTTCACTGTCCCTGTTTATAATATAATATAATATAATATAATAAAGACATCAATAAATAATAATAATAATAATAATAATAATAATAATAATTAGATTTTTGTTTTTAGGGTAAAATACAGATTATAATATAATATAATATAATATATATTTTTATGGATAATATTTAGATTGTTTTGCACTGTCTCTGTTTATAATATAATATAATATAATATAAAAGACATCAATAAATAATACGAATATTTTTATTTTTGTCTTTGTTTTAAATTAATAGGTCTAGATTTCAGGTGCTATAAAGCAGCCTTTTTATATTTAATATTTTCATATTCATAACAATTTTACTATTTTAGATTTTGTATTATATTTTTATATGAACAATAGTTGATTTTATATTTTGATGTGTTTTGTTGGCTGCAGTAGGTTTCAATATTTTATTGAAATATTGTAAATATAATTATACAAATAAAATAAAATAAAATAACCTCTGAACCTTTGACTAGGTGTAAATCACACCTGTCTCTGTGTCAGTCCTAGAGTATGTAAAAAGCAAAAATAAAAAAAGCCTAGTGTAATGTACTATAGTAGTGTGTGATGTCTCACCGGAGACTTTGGCTTTGAATGGGCTGCCCACGATATGCTGCGGTCCTCCATATTTGATGGAGATGAGGTAGCTGCCGGGAGCCATGGGTGTGTAGGTGACCTTGTATCCTTCTGGACACTCCTGACAATCCATCTTCACCTTCGATGGGCCGTCAATGGTGACCGACAGAGCTCCTGAGCCAGCGTTACACGTGTTCACAATGAAATCTGATGGTACACCTGTGATAGATGAAACCAAGCGAGTGAGTTTCTGTGTTTCTTTGAGTTTGTGTCTTAACATTCCTGATTGGCTTAACACTGCTTGTTGGTGTTGTACTGTACCTGTAGTTCCTCCCTCCAGTCCGGGCCCAAAAGCGGTCACCATTCCTGGATCTCCAGCCTGGCCGGGTTCCCCGACACGGATCTTGAAGGGACTGCCTGGGATGTGACTCCCATTAAAACGGACATCGATGGAGTGGACGCCGTTCTCTCGTGGAATAAACCGTATGGCGTGTTTATCTGCACATAAAACAGGCACCAGTGTTGAATAAATCTATATCTATCCATTTCCTCTATCCTCTATCCATAAACTTCAAACATCAGTTCTACTGTGTCCTAAAACGTAACAATGATCATACAGTAGATAAATTATAATATAAATAATATACAATGTTTATAAATACTAAACTAAATTAATATAATACCAATTCTTTAATATTAAAATAATATACAAAAAAATGAATGAATAGATAGATATATAATAGATAGATTTATTGATTGATCGATAGATAGATAGATAGATAGATAGATAGATAGATAGATAGAATAAAAAATATGTGATAAAACAATATATTAAACAATAAATAACTATATTAAATAGTATAATAAAATAGTTTAATACAATTACAGATTAAATAATGAATATATATATATATATATATATATATATATACAGGGTGCGATTTGCTGGGGGGGATGGTGGGGATTTCCCCCCCCCTTTGGTATATGCATCCCTGCCTCTGCTGAATTATTATTATCCCCGGTGGGGATAAAAACATCCCGCGAACCCGCTCCTAAGTCGATACGCGCTTTAAAGTCCGGTTCTGAATCAAATGATTCGCCATACGCGCTTTGAAGCATAGGGCTTTGAAGTCAATTTTTGAGTCAAATGATTCGCGATACGCGCTTTAAAGTCCGGTACTGAATCATATGATTCGCCATACGCGCTTTGAAGTCCCTTATTGAGTCGAATGATTCGCGATACGCGCTTTAAAGTCCGGTTCTGAATCAAATGAATCAAAAGTCCCTTTTTGTGTCAACTGATTCGCAATACGCGCTTTAAAGTCCGGTTCTAATTCAAATGATTCGCGATCTGATTGGAGCGCTTCGAAACAGTGAATCATTTTGCGACGCAGTGGTTGATCTTTGCTCGCTTTATATAGGCCTAATTTATTCGTTGTTTGAAAAGAAATCGTTACAATAGGACTAATGTTTTTATGAAATTGTGATCCCATTTCATGACGTGACACTCATTATCTGGTACTTGTCTAAAAAGATGTATGTGCAATGTTAACAGATTACACTAACGTTAGTTTTCAAAAGCATCCCCCCCTCTGTTTTTTTCACAAATCGCACCCTGTATATATATATATATATACACTCACATATAGATAATATAAATGATCTTAATATGTATAACCTAAAATAAATATATAACCTATATAAATAATAATACACAAAATAATTTTAAAAAAGAACATAAATTGTTTAAAATAATATATAATTAATAATATATACAACAAAAATGTATTATATATATATAGAGAGAGAGAGAATATCCAAACAAAAAAATAAAACAAAATAATTAAATAATATAATGAAAATGGTTTAATACAAAATATATTAAATAATACACACATATATTACAAGTGGATAACACACACACTAATATTTATATTATTTTATACTATTTATACAAATGTTTATTATAAAATTATTTAATATAAACCAATAATATAAAATATATTTTATATTAATATAAATAATAATAACAATAATAATATACAAACTTCAGAATAAAAACTAAATGGAATAATAAAATGTTCAGTTATAAATAGAAATCATATAATTTGATACAGACAAATAATTAGCCTAATTTGTTATATTCATAAGTATATGCTCACCATTGTCTAGCTCAGTGATGTAACACTCCTCCACTGCTCCAGATGGTGTGTGAACCTTAGCATCAATCGCTCCTCTCGCTCCGTTCAGCTGCACTGCAAACGAGGCCTCTTGATTCACCTTCAGACCCATCTCCTGCAAAGACAAACAGGATTTTCATTTTTGAATATCATCTTATCTTCAGTGCAAAGAGAAGTATGTATTCCATTCACAATGCCCAACATAAGAAACGATTTGCTACTTGTCGTGACCATTTATCTTTCCTGAGAAACTCCATCTTCACTCTTGGTGAAAGGAACTGCAAGTACACTTGTCTTGTCTCGTGATAAGCTGTCCTGTGCTCTCCATCAAGTGCTCTCACAGTCTCTCAGAGAGTGTGTTGATAAAGGAGCTGCCGTCGGCTCTGGAGAGTCCCTGAATCTCACCCGTCCCGCTGCTACAGAGAATAACGATCCCCCTCCACACGACTGAGTGTGTGCGTGAGTGTGTTTGATCTGGAATTACTCACCTGCAGGCTTGTGACGGTAAGTAGGCGGGCGTCATCTGACACGGATGCAATAGGAACGATGAAAGGGCTGTCTGGAATATGCTCGTCGTTAAATTTGATTGACACCTCATAGTCACCTGAAATCAAAAAAAAAAATTAGAAAAAAATATTAAACTGAGAATTTCACTACTAAAGCAAACACTAGGCTAAAATGAGCATTTACGACTTACCAGGTTCTTGTACTACATAGGCCACCCCACAAGAACCATCCTTCCTGTCCTCAAAGGAAATCTCAGCTTTGCTGGGACCCTCAACAGCAATGGACAAACCACCAGCACCAGCCTCACGGGTCCAGATACTGAACTCAGCTAAAAATCACACCAAAAAAATGTTTTATGTTCACAATATATATAAAAGATAATTAAAATAAAATCATTAAAAAAGAAAAAATGTAAAAACTACATAAAACAACAGCTAACAAAAATGACAAAAAACTGAAATCTAAATCATATAAAAAACATATATAATATAATATATTATAATAACATATTACATAATCATTTGTAAAACATAATAATTATTAATAAATAATACATATATAATATACAAAATAATATTATAATAATATGTCAGAAAACAATATATTAAACGATAAATAACAATATATAAAATATAACAGAATAGAATTTTTGTATTTTTATATTTTTAAGCAATTTCTTAGCTTCTGTTTTTAATTTCAGCTGTAGTTTCTAGTAATTTAATTTCAGTACTTTATCTTAATTTTATGAGAGTTGGTTGCCAACCATGGTTTTAATAAATAACTTAAATTAAAACCATTACAAATAAAAGAAAAAATAAATAAATAAATAAATAACATTAACTGAAATAATTTTATTTCAGCTAGTTGCCAAGGCACAATTTCTAATTTTCATTAAGTTTAAGATTTAGCATTAAAATACCTAAAACTTAAATAAAATGTATAAAAAACTATATAAAACAAAAGCTAACAAAAATGTAAATAACAAAATAAACAAAATAAAATGTAAATAATATAAAAAAACATAATCTAATAAAGAATATAAATTGTTTAATCACATATGACATATTTAATAATATATAAAACATATATATACACACACACACACACACGTAAATATTTATAATAAAAATTAATTATTAGTAATTAAAATAAATAATAAATAAAATAATATAATAAACAATATGCAATAAAACAATATATTACAATAAATAATATATTTAAAAAATACCATTTTTATTTTCATTTATTTGAACTTCGAAACCACTTTTTAGCTTATTTTTTATTTCAGTTGTAGTTCCTAGTAATTTAATTTTAGCACTTTATCTTAATTTTATTATGGTTGGTTGGCAAGCATGGTTATAATGAATAACTAAATTAAACCATTTAAAAAAAAAAAAAACATTTTCATAAATGTTAACGAAAATAAAATATTATTTTCAACTAGTTGCCAAGGCAAATATCTTATTTTACTTTAGTTTAACATTTAGTATTGAAATACCTAACTGAAATAAAAAAAAATATTTAACTATGCATGTAACTATATGTATAAAACAAAAGCTAACAAAAACTGCAAAAAAAAATAAAAAATACATAATAACAACATTTTAACTAATATTAAAATGAAAACAGAAAATGTTAAAAATAAAACATTCAGTACAACAGTATTAATTAAAAACGAATAGTATCTCAATACTAAAATAACACTCTTTTTTTTCCATATACAATTTATATTTTATTTTATTTCAATTAACAAAAACTAATTTTTAATAGTTTTAGATTTAGTTGACAAATACACTGCTTCTTGTCTCTTACCTGGAACTCCAGCCACACCTCTGTCCAATCCAGTGCCACCAGCCCGAACCTTATGGGCCCCTCCCTCTCCCAGGGGCCCCACAGTGAACTGAAAAGGGCTTCCAGGGACATGCTGTCCCCTGTATTTGACATTGACAGTGTGGGGGCCCATCTCCTGAGGCACAAAACGCACACTATAGGTGCTGTCCTCTCCTTCAATGATCTCGGCGTCCTCCGTGTTGCCGCTGGGACTTGTCACCTGCGCGGTCATTTCCTGCGTACCTGATTCACCTGAAAGGGAAAAGAGAAGGGCACACGTATGAGACATTTCACATAGCATTTCAGGCATTTCTTCTATAAAAGATGATGTTTTGGCTGGGCTGCCCGCAGAGTTGAAGGCTGCTCAGATTTTCCAGCTCAGCTCTCCTGTCATAAATGTCTGCAGTGGAAAGAGTGCGCTCATTCCCGCCGAGAAACCCCATAAACACACACAAACCGTGACATCATCACACACACATGCACAAAAACACTTGTAAGAGCTGCAGAACTTAAAGAGATAGCTCTGTTAGCAATTACCCACCCTCAGCTTAGAACATTTCGGGTGAGTTAATTCATTTAGCACCTGAAATATTCACACACAAACACACACACACCCTCTGACTGTCGTCCCTGGACGCTGCTGAAGGGTCCCAGGTTCTCCCTGCCCAGAAATCCACCAAAAACGTCTCTGAAGGGGTCGCCCCCCACCTGGGTGCTCTCTTCCACCCGCACTTCCCGTTTGGTTTCGCCCGCACGGGTCTTGCTGATCTCGGTGCGTTCGGTGCGTGTGTAGGTGTGGCTGCTGCGGGTGAAGGTGCGGGTGAGCCGCTCTTGGGCAGAGACCATCTGAAACCAGTTCCCTGCAGATGTGGAACCCGAAAGAAAGGAAATAGGAAAGAGGAGAAGGAAGAAAAAGGGAAGCGATGAAAAAGGAGAAACAGGAAATGCATGCTTCCAAGCAGAATGGAAACATTCCGTATTCTTTTTCTTTAAATGAAAACAGCTTGAATTCTATACAGCTTCATACAGAACTACTGTGATTCAAGAGACAGGAAGTGACATGTGTGACAGTGGGAAACAGCTGGAAAAGGGAAAAACTGTATATCTGAATATGCCTATAGTAGTAGGCGAAAAAAATATGGTGAGATTCTGAAGTGCGCATAAAAAATCTCTCCTCACCTGGAATCTTGAGGTTGAGGTCGCAAGTGCTGCCCACTGTGGCGATAGAAGGTGCTTGCCTCTTTCTAGTGATACTCTCTTTCATTCTTCCCTCGCCCATAACCTTTACTGTAAATGGACTTCCTGTGGAACAACATGAAGAGTTAAAAAGAGTCGCACGGGTATTAAGACTTGTATGGCTTAATATAACGTAAATATCGTTCAATACATATTTTAGACTATGGGGTGCCGATGGTGTCAAATGTCATGTACCTGGCACATGTTGGTCTGCGAATTTTATGTTGATGATGTAAGTTCCGGGTTCGGTTGGGCAGTAAGTCACTTTGCATGTTCCGTCGTCCACATCTGAACAGTTAATGTCCACTTTGCTGGGACCCTCGATGGACAGACCAAGACCTCCATAACCTGTAACATATTGACCAGAAGCAAGTTGGTTTTATGATTAAATACAGTTCAGAAATGTGGTGCAATTTTATAGTCAATCCACTCTTTATAAATCCCAAAGTATACTTTGATTTTTACACACACACTAGTACATGTATGGAAGCCTATTTCCGCCACTGAATAAAAATAATACATAATAAATTATTTTGACTTGTGAGATATAATGTCCCAGTTTTGAGAAAAAGTCAGAATTGCGAGATACAAACACAATTCTGAGTTCACAACAGAATTTATCATTTATAATTTATTTTACAAGTTTATATCTCACATTTCTGAGAAAAAAAGTCTGAATTGCAAGACATGAATTCACAATTTCGAGAGAAAGTCTGAACTGCAAGATATAAATTGCAATTGCGAGAAAAAAACTTTTGAGATACAAACGTGATTCTGAGAAAAAAAAAATAAAATTGCGAGATATAAACTCAAGAAAATGTCAGAATTGGAAGTAAAAAGTCTGAATTGTGAGATATATACTCACAATTGCAAGAAAAAAAATTCAGAATTGCAATATATAAATGCGCAAAATAAAATTTAAATTCAGAAAAAATGTAATTGTGTGAGATAAACTCGCAGTTGTGAGAAAAAAGTCAGAATTGCAGAATATAAATTGGTAATTGCAAGAAAAAAGTCAGAATTGCGAGATACAAAGACAATTCTTTTTTTCATGCAATTCTGAGAAAAAAAATATTGTGAGAAAAAAGTGAGAACTGCAAGATATAAACTCACAATTGCTGAATTACGAGATAGAAACTTGCAAAATAAAATGTTCTGAGAAAAAAAAATTGTGAGATATAAACTCGCAATTGCAAGAAAAAAGTCAGAATTGGGAGATATAAATGCGCAAAATAAACTGTAAATTCAGAAAATAAGTCAAAATTGAGAAAATTCTGAGAAAAAATATATATTGTGAGATATAAACTCGCAATTGCCTGAAAAAAGTCAGAATTGCGAGATATAAACACAATTCTGAGAAAAAAAGTCTGAATTGTAAGATATAACTTGAAACTGCAGGAAAAAGTCAGAATTGTGAGATACAAACGTAATTCTGAGAAAAAAATTGCGAGGGTTGCGAGAAGAAATGTATTTTTTCGCACAATTTTTTTTCTCGCAATTCTCACAAATAGTCAAATTTGAGAAAATTCTGAGAAAAAAAGTCAAAATTGTGATGTAAATTTGCAATTGTGTGACAAAAAATAGAATTGTGAGCTATATTTTTTTTTTTTTCACTTTTTTTTTTTTTCACTTATAAACTCGCAATTGCAGAAAAAAAGGCTGAATTGCGAGATACAAATGCAATTCTGAGAAAAAAAAGTCAGAACTGCGGGATATAAACTGGCAATTACAAGAAAAAAGAAAGAATTGTGAGATACAAACGTAATTCTGAGAAAAACGTCAGAATTGTGAGATATAAAATTGGAATTGCTAGATTTAAACTTAGCAAATTACACTAATTTCAATAGGAATCCATGCAATGGGAGTTCTGCACGAGGGCGAAAAAGTTCCCAATGCCTATTTGCTCATATTTAAGTCGGTCATAAAAATTTGCTATGCTGACCAACACAAAATTGCTTGGTGAAAAAACAGTTTAATTTCACAGGCAAAACACAGCCTAATTTTCATTGTCAATAGTGTAGCACTTTAAGTACATAAGGAAAGTCGCAAGTTTACCTGCACTTCTTGTGTCCACGATGAACTCAGCCACTTCAAAAGTGTGTCCTTCAATCAGTCCTTTCCCAAACACCTTCACCTTACTGGCGTCTCCAATCTCAGACTGGCCCACCATGATCTTGAACGGGCTGTTGGTCACGTGTTTTCCATTCTTCTTCACGCTGACCACATGCTCACCCACCTCTTTAGGAGTGAAGGATATACCTAAAGGCAAAAAGCAGCGGGAATAAGTTCTTTGTTCAGGTTGATAGAGTATTTTATGGTAGCGCCGTCAAATCCAACAAAAAAGACAGGCCTCAGGGTTTGGCGTTACATCAAAAGCCTTCTCTGAGCTGATAGCCGATTCTCTTTGAAATCGCAGGAAGGAGCTCTTAGTCTCAAATCAGGTATTTGGAGGCGTCACCTCATCAAAAAGTTTCAGTCAGAGGACTAAGACTTTCTTGTTATGAGTTTATCTAGTCGCTAAAAGTGTTATAATTACATTCACAATCTCACAGTCTTTTTCTTCTGGGAAAATGTGGCTAAATATTAGTGACTCATCTTGTTTGCAGGGGTGTGCACAAACTTCAGATTCAAGTTCTACTTGAACTTCCTG
Source organism: Cirrhinus molitorella (assembly GCA_033026305.1). Classification (NCBI taxonomy): domain Eukaryota; kingdom Metazoa; phylum Chordata; class Actinopteri; order Cypriniformes; family Cyprinidae; genus Cirrhinus; species Cirrhinus molitorella. The sequence goes on from CM065128.1 coordinate 30,711,582, forward strand.
TGGGGAAATTCAAACTTTGAGGTCTTAGTAACTGAATCCATTCACAAATAATATGATTTGGCTCATTTATATTCTGCTTTATCAGCTCAGTCGTGACGCACATAGGTGCTGGCAGGCCTGATGAGTGACTTACCGATGTGGCGGTTTGGCAGTCTTTTTAGCAGACAGGGCTCCTCGTTGCCAGACGGGGCTCTGATGCTCGCGGTCAGGGAGCTCAGGTCCGTCTCTGTGATCTTCAGTGACACGTCTGTGGCTGTGCCAACGTTAAGCTGGGATGTCCTCATGGAGTCATCACCTTCATCAAGAATGAGACAGAAATATATATGTGAAATATATATGTGACCCTGGACCAAACCTAGTCATATAAGGGTACATTTTTTGAAATTGAGATTTACACATCATCTGAAAGCTGAATAAATAAGCTTCCATTGATGTATGGTTTGGGATAGGACAATATTTGGCTGAGATACAATTATTTGAAAATCTGCAATCTGACGGTGCAAAAAAATCGAAATATTGAGAAAAACGCCTTTAAAGTTGTCCAAATAAAGTTCTTAGCGATGCATATTACTAATCAAAAATTAAGTTTTGATATATTTACGGTAGGAAATTTACAAAATACCTTCATGGAACATGATCTTTACTTAACACCAACGATTTTTGGCATAAAAATCAATAATTTTGACCCATACAATGTATTTTTGGTTTACTTATGACTGGTTTTGTGGTCCAGGGTCACATAAACACTGCCATTCAAAAGTTTGGGATCTTTCATGTTTTTTAAAGTCTCTTATGCTCATCAAAACCAAAAATATATATATTATTGCAATTTAAAATAACAATATTCTATTTTAATATACTTTAAAATATAATTTATTTCTGTGAAGCAATGCTGAACTTTCATCAGCCATTACTCCAGTCTTCAGTGTCACATGATCCTTCAGAAATCATTCTAATAAGCTGATTTATTATCAGTGATCGAAACAGTTATGCTGCTTAATATTTTTTTGCAACCTGTGATACTTTTTTCAGGATTCTTTGATAAATAAAAACTTGCAAGGAAATGCATTTTTTCGAAATAGAAATCTTTTCAAACAATATGTCTTTACTATCACTTTTTATCAATTTAACACATCCGTGCTGGATAAAAGTATTAATTTCTTTCAAACAAAGAAAGAAAGAAAACACTTACTGACCTTAAACTTTGAACGGCAGTGTATATTGTTACAAAAGATTTCTATTTTAAATAAAAGCTGCTCTTTTTAACATTTTATTCATCAAAGAACCCTGAAAAAAGAATCACAGGTTCCAAAAAAAAACTGTTTCCAACATTGATAATAAATCAGCATATTAGACTGATTTCTGAAGGATCATGTGACACTGAAGACTGGAGTAATGATGCTGAAAATTCAGCTTTGCATCACAGGAACAAATAATATTTTAGAATCTACTAAAATAGAAAACCACTATTTTAAATCACAATAATATTTTACAATATTACAGCTTTTTTCTGTATTTTTAATCAAATGAACAGCCTTGATGAGCAGAAAAGACTTCTTTAAAAAACATAAAAAATCTTACTGATCCCAAAACTTTTGAACAGCAGTGTGTATATATATATATATATATATATAACAATCCAGTTATTAAAAATAAACGTTTGCTGTGCGGGTGCAACCCCAGTTCCGTTGCGGAGAGCAGTGTTGTGAGGGGCAAAGTGAGAGTGAGACTGAAGGAGCGGGGAAGCAGCTGCTTCCTGTTTCTAAAAACTCACAGGAAGTGCCTCCTACTTTTAGAAGCACTTTACAGATGCGGTTAAATTCTCCAGGTGTGAAGGCACGCGCACACACATAAACACACACAGCAGCTAATTTAGTGCTTCACAGACATTATGGAGAGACATAACTTTGCCCTCTCTTGTTCATCCTCTCTCTCTCTCTCTCACTCACTCACAACCCATATTTGGACACATACAAACCCCCTACCTGTGATCTTGGCTGTAAAGGGGCTTCCAGCGATGTGCTTGTCATCAAACTTGACGATTATATTATAGTCTCCCGGGGCCGTTGGCAGGTAGGACACAGTGCAGGTGCCATCTTTGTTATCCTTACAGCTGATCTCTGCCTTAGAGGGGCCTTCCACTGCCAAAGACAGACCACCTGAGGGAAGATGAGAGGAAGTCAGAAGTCTAATGCGACGCGATTGTGAAGCTGCCAAGCTTTGTGCGTGTGCAGTACCTTCTCCGGCGTCCTTTGTGACGATTGTGAAGGTGGCAGGTTTGTTGACCATGCCGTGACTCAGACCGGGGCCGTATGCATTCACATGCCCGCTGTTAATGGCATCCACATAGAACTGAAGTGGACTTCCTGTGGGAAGATATTAAAGATTTAGAATTATAGCATAATTATTACATTTACAGACTTTTAGAGCAGCAAACATCTGATTGTTTTAATACCTGGTATGTGATTTCCATCATATTTGATGTCCATCTCATGCAGGCCCTTCTCAGTTGGGGCATATTTGACTGTAACAGTCCCATCTTTGTTATCAGTGATGTGGGGACGTGCGGTCTTACCAGAGGGCATACGTACCTCACCTGAAAAAGGACAAAATGCCATTTTTTTTCAAGTACAGAATTTTGTAGGCCTTCGTGAAAAAGATGCATGCTTTACTGCACCGTTTTAATTTAGTACGTTTTGTTTTTTTAGCCTTTTTTTGTGTATTTGAACCCTTTCCAACAATGACCTTATGATTTTGAGATCCATCTTTTTACACTGAGGACAACTAAGGGACTCATATGCCACTATTACAGAAGGTTCAAACGCTCACTGATGCTCAAGAAAGAAAAACGATGCATTAAGAGCCAGGGGTGAAAACTTTTGAACAGAATGAAGATGTGTACATTTTTCTAATTTTGCCTAAGTATCATATTTAGTACTGCCCTTCAGAAGCTACAGAATATACTTATATGTTTCCCAGAAGATAAAATAAGTAAAATTTACCCTGATCGTCAAATTTCAAAAGTTTTCACCCCCTGGCTCTTAATGCATCGTGTTTCTTTCTGGAGCATTAGTGAGCGTTTGAACCTTCTGTAATAGTTGCATATGAGTCCCTCAATTGTCCTCAGTGTGAAAAGATTGATCTCAAAATCATACAGTTATTGTTGGAAAGGGTACACACACCTTAAAAAATAAAACGTGCATTTTGTATGATCCCTCTTATTTTGGTAAGATAATTGACATTTAAAATTTTGGCGCGTTGAAGGCGTGTTAATACCTGTAATCTCCCCTTTTTGCACAGTAAATGGAATGACCAGATTGAACGGGCGGAGCATTGGCTCCATGGCGTCAACTGCAGTGACTGGTTCCTCCGTAGCCTAGAAAAGAAAGAGTATCACTGCACTGCTAACTAAGTACATGCGAAGTGCATGCAAAGGGTTAATGGCTGGAAAATGAAAAACGGGACAAGTGCGCAAACTGTTTGGGCTTCAGCAGATGAAATAGATTCATAAAAGCAGCAGCAACAAAGCACAAAAGACAACCCCTCTGCAATAATAGATCAACAAACGATTCATTAACTCTACGAATGCATGATCAGCCAACTAGCGGTTTAATAACTTGTTAAAAAGATGTCAACAGTAAAGCTCATGGGAAATTAAGCAAAGGCGGATGAAATGCAAAGGTGTGATGATGAAGGCGGAGAAACAGAGAGCGTTTTAGGATGTTATCTGATGACTAGGGATGGTGGTGTGTACCCAGTGAGGGGTGTAGCCCTGGTAGGGGGCATAGGGCTGCTGTAACTGTAGTTTATCACACGGTTCCTCGATTATAGGGATGGTATCGGACGCCTGGAGAAGGAGGTGGTCACATGTTTAGGGCTTCACACGACACACATTGACATGCAGCTAATTCAATTCGACCCACTGAACTGGAATTGAATTGCTAAGTTAAACATCACCTCAGTGAATGAGGTACAAAAATGTTTTGGGAGAATGATTATTTTGTAAAAAACACACCATGCATAGGTAGACATATTTTGAAATAGTTTATGATCATCTGCATTTGAAAAAAATACAAATATAACATACACTGCCATTCAAAAGTTTGGGATCAGTAAGATTTTCAGAAAAGTTCAATTTATTTGATCACAAATATAGAAAAAAAAACATAATATTAGTTTTTAATATACTTTAAAATATAACCTATTTCTGTGAAGCAAAGCTGAATTTTCAGCATCATTACTCCATTCTTCAGTGTCACATGATCCTTCAGAAATCATTCTAATATGACGATTTATTATCAATGCTGGAAACAGTTGTGCTGCTTAATGTTTTTTTGGAACCCGTGATCATTTTCTCAGGATGCTTTGATGAATAAAAAAGTTTAAAAGAACAGCATTTATTAAAAATAGAAATCTTCTCTAACAATACAAGTCTTAAAGCTTGATGCTGAGTAATGATGCTGAAAATTCAGCTTTGCGTCACAGGAATAAAATCTGTTTTAAAGTATATTAAAATAGAAAACCACTTAATATTTTTTTGGAACCTGTGATGCTTATTTTAGGATTCTTTGATGAATAAAAAAAAACATTTATTCAAAATTGAAAATCTTAAAAAAAAAAAAAAAAAAAAGGGTTTACATCACAGGAATAAAATCTATTTTAAAGTATAGTAAAATAGAAAGCCACTTAATATTTTTCTGGAACCTGTGATAGCTATTTTAGGAGTCTTTGATGAATAAAAATGTAAAAAAAAAAAAACAAACAAACCATTTATTAAAAAAAAAAGCTTTACATCATAGAAATAATTTCGATTAAAGTATATTAAAACAGAAAATGACTATTTTAAACTGCAAAAATATTTTACAATATTAATGTTTTTCTGTATTTTTAATCACATGTAGCCTTGATAAGCAGAAAAGACTTCTATTTAAAAAAAAAAGTCAAATCTTATGGATCCCAAACTTTTGAACGACAGTTTCAGGAAAAAAAAAAATAATAATAGTAAAAACCATTTGAATTTTTTTTAAGAAAGTGAGAAAGATGCTTTCAATTGGTCAAAAGTAACTGAAAAGTCACAAAATGTTATATTTTAGATTATTATTACATAATTATAATGACTACTTTGCATGTTTCATTCATAATAAAAAATCTTGAAAAAATTAGGCAGCACAACTTCAACATAATCATAATCAAGTTTTCAACATAATCATAATCATAATCATAATCAATGTTTCTTGCACATCAATTCAACATCTTAGAAAGATTTCTGAGGAATCATGTGACACTGAAGACTGGAGTAATGATGCTAAAAATTACATTTTAAAATATATTCAAATAGAAAAGTTATTTTAAATAGTAATAGTGTATTTTTTATCAAATGCAGACTTGTTGAGCATTTAAAGACACAACATTCAAAAAATCTTAGCGACCCCAAATTTCTGAACAATAGTGTATGTTCACAAACATACACCAAATATTAAGTATCCTCATGAAATGAAAAAATCACTCCCCATAATGCATAGCAACAGAAGGCGCTTACCACCACATGGAAGGGGCTGTTGGGAATATGCTCGCCTCCAAAGCGTATAGTTATGACGTATTTCCCAGGTTCTGGAGCAGTATAGTAGATATCAAAAGTCCCATCTGCGTTTTCCACCACATCCACATCTAGCTCAGCCCCGTCTGGAGTGGACACTTTGCAAGTGACCTTCCCCTTCCCAGCAGCCTTTGCGTCCACAGTGATAACGGTCTCCTCGCCGATTTGAATAGTGGGTCCGAGCCCAGAGCCTGTGTGTGCAATCACAATAAAGCTATTTTACTATACATTTTAGACTCTGGGACACTTTTTGACACTCATCTCAATGACAAATGGCCTAATATGATACTGCTGTACAAAAAGGCTTGCAAAGTTCAATAAAAGTACTTTTATAAAAAGTTTTTAAAAAACTCACCCAATCCGTGTCCACCAATCGACACTAGAAAACAACAAAAAGAGCTGTTAAAATGCATGATCATAAAGGTGCATAATGCTGTTTTAAAAAATACAACATCTACAACTTACCAGTCACATGGCATTTGCTGGCATCTCCACTGGGCAGTGCATGTATACGGTAGGGGGAGTATGGGATCTCATCTCCGCCATATTTGATTGTAATAGTGTAGCGTCCTGTCATATCTGGCACGTAGGACACGGTGTATGTACCATCTCTGTTATCTCGAATGTTGGCTTTCTTTGGTTTTCCTTCCGGGTCCTGAAAAATGAACAAGTTCATGTAAATGAGTGTGTATGTGTCTATATATATCCAAGCTTATTTTTCATTTGAATACTACAGTTTTAACTAGTAGCTGAAATAAATGTAGCCAGATTACATAGCAAGCATCTCTGACTGTTAGTCATGTAGTGGAAAACCACATGTAGGGTTTTAGCCTAAATCTAATGACAGGTCAGTCCACAGAGACCACTAGGGGGCAACATTAAGGGTAACAAGTCCCCTTGACTGGTACAAAATGATCAAGTATGGCTGCTTGGGAGAAAGGTTCACTCTCACATTCAAAAACGCAGCTTTTGTGCAAGACAAAGATGTTTTTGGATGCTTTTGCATGTGCTCATGTGTTGGGAATACTAGTTTTGGTTTGAGTGAAGGTTTCTCCCTTCCTTTTAAGAATGGAAAGTAGTATGATTATGAAAAAAAAAGATCACTTCTGGCAACTTCAGTATAAAAGGAAAGTGGTATATACAGTTGAGGTAAAAATTTTAGATACACCTTCCAGAATCTGCAAAATGTTAATTATTGTACCAAAATAAGAGGGATAATATAAAATGCATGTTATTTTTTATTTAGTAATGACCCATAAAGGACATTTACATATAGTCCACAAGAGAAAATAACAGCTGAATTTATAAAAATGACCCTGTTCAAAAGTTTACATACACTTGATTCTTAATACTGCTTTGTTACCTGAATGATCCACACCTGTGGGGTTTTTTTCAGTCCCTTGTTTGTCCTGTTTTTCAAAAACATTCTTTAGGTCCCACAAATTCTTTGGTTTTTCAGCATTTTTGTGTATTTGAACCCTTTCCAACAATGACTTTATGATTTTGAGATCCATCTTTTCACACTGAGGGACTCATATGTAACTATAACAGAAGGTTCAAATGCTCACGGATGCTCCAGAAGGAAAAACGATGCATTAAGAGCCAGGGGTGTGAAAACTTTTTAACAGAATGAAGATGTGTACATTTTTCTTATTTTGCCTAAATATCATATCATTTTTATTTAGTACTACCCTTCAAAAGCTACAAAAGATACTTGCATGCTTTCCAGAAAACAAAATAAGTTCAATTGAACCTGATCTTCAAATTCAAAAAGTTTTCACCCCCCTTACTGCGTCATGTTTCCGAATGGAGCATCAGTGAGCGTTTGAACCTTCTGTAATAGTTGCATATGAGTGCCTCAGTTGTCCTCAGTGTGAAAAGATGGATCTCAAAATCATACAGTCATTATTGGGAAGGGTTCAAATACACAAAAAATGCTAAGAAAACAAATATTTTTCTGAAGAACAGCGGGCAAACAAGGAACTCATGAACAACTAAAAAAAAGAAAGAAAAAAAAAGCTTTGGATCATTGGATCAGTATTAAGAATCAAGTGTATGTTAACTTTTGAACCGGGTCATTTTTATGAATTCAACTATTATTTTCTCTTGTGGACTATATGTAAACGTCATTCAGGTCATTACTAAAAATACAAATTAACATGTGTTTTGTATGATCCCTCTTATTTTGGTCAAATAATTAACATTTTGCAGATTCTGCAAGGTGTATGTAAACTTTTGAGCTCAACTGTATGAACCAACAGGACATTACAAAGGCATTATTAGGGAATAACATCGTAACTAGGGAATAAATGAAGGAGAAAAGCAGCCAAAGGAGTAGGGGAACTGGGGTAGGGAGTACAGTAGCAAGGGGACGGTCCATGAGCGCTTAGGGGCCCAAGGCTAATGGGAGGGACGCCAGACATGGTGAGTTATAACAACCAGAGGAGGCCGAAAGGAGGGGCCGCCTTACACATCCTTTCCTAAGAATATGGAAGGGGATGGTGCCCTTTACAATGTGGTTCTCCCACACCCTCCTACCCCAGTCCTCCACAAACACAGAGGCCTCCTGCCTGCACCCATCCGGACCCTACAGCGACAGCAGGGAAGGGGTCAGAGGTCAGGGCAGAGGGAAGCGGAGGGGGGGGACAGTGGCCGTTAAAGCATATGTGATCACCTCTGTCTTAAAACATGTGAAAAAAGAGGGCGAGTGCTGACGTCACCTACCAGTATCTGTACAGTGAGAAGACCCTCGCCTGCGTCACGGGCATCGATGGTGAACTCCACCGGCAGGCTGGCGGGAACGCCGGAAGCATTGAGGCCGGGACCGCTGGCACGGACTTTACTGGCATCGTGAGCGGGTAACACCTTGATCTTAAATGGACTGAAAAAGAAGAGAGAACTGAAAAAGAGTCTTTTCGTTTCTAAAATCAGCTGTGAAGGTTTCGGTCATAGTCTTTTCGCCTCATTAATATTAAGAGTTTATTAATACTTTAAGCAGCCCGCTCACCTGCGTGGGACTTCTTGGTCTGCATATTTGACACACACAGTGTACGGCCCATCTTTAGCAGGAGTGTAGATCACTGTGTGTGTGCCATCACCGTTGTCTGTGATATTCACCGGCTCTGTCATCCCTAGAATAACAACACAGTTGATCTGCATGCCTGTCATCTCGTCTAGACAACTGTAAAACACTCTTGACGAATGTGTCTGCAGGCTTTGTATGTACATTAGTGAATGCAAATCCAATACTTTTTACAGCACCAGTATATCATTTTCAAGGGCATCATAACTATGACTATGATCCTTCTCTTAGAGTCATTAAAAACCTAAATATGAATTGCATTTTTAATGTACAATACTGTTTAAAAATATTGGGATTTAAAGGAACGCTCCACTTTTTTTGAAAATAGGCTCATTTTCCAACTCCCCTTGAGTTAAACAGATGAGTTTTACCGTTTTTGAATCCATTCAGCTAATCTCAGGGTCTCGCTCAAAAATGACCAAAGATTTTCAATATTTTTCCTATTTAAAACTTGACGCAATGATATTACGCAGTGCCTGAATATAGTCCCCAGCTATTTTACTATTAGCTTAGTGGCTTAGTGCCAGTCACGTTGGAAGTTACCTAGCTGGGGACTATATTCAGGTGCTGTGTAATATCATTGCGCCTGCTGCACCCGTGGTACGACAGCAAAGTTCCTTGATTATTACGCCGGAATGAGAGTATAGTTCCTCTCCATATCAGCCCGGAAAATCACAACTTTTCATTTTCTGTTGGTCTTAGTACTCGATGTAACTATGGAAGAGTCAAGTTTTAAATAGGAAAAAATACTGAAAATCTTTGGTCATTTTTGAGCAAGGTGCTAACGTCTAATCAGATTCAATAATTTATGCTAAGCTATGCTAAAAGTGCTAATGCCAGATCCGGAGATCAGCTGAATGGATTCAAAAACAGTAAAACTCATCTGTTTAACTCTAGGGGAGTTGGAAAATGAGCCTATTTAAAAAATAAAAAAAAGGTACGTTCCTTTAATGTTTTTAAATGAAGTTTCTTATGCTCACCAAGGCTTTATTTATTTGATCTAAAATACTTTCATATTTTGAAATATCATTACAATTTGAATAACTGCTTTCTATTTTAATATATTTTAAAATTTAATTCAGTCTTCAGTGTCACATGATCCTTTATAAATCATTTTAATATGCTAAATCCAAGCATCCATTCAAGAATCCTTTCTTTTTATTATTTATGCTGAGTAGCAGTTGTGCTGCTTAATATGTTTGTGGAAACCTTGATACATTATTTTCAGGATTCTTTTTTAATAGAAATTCATTTTCATTTCATTTTCATATTCATTTTCTAATGCATTTGAATTAGTCTTTTATTACTTTAGAAATGTCTTTACTGTCACTTTTGATTTATTTAATCCTTCCTTGTTAAATAAAGTACTCATTTCTTTGAAAAAAAATAAAATAAATAAAAATACTTTTTGAAAAGTAGTGTTTAAAAGTTTAATGGATGTAATACATTCCTCCTTTTGCTAAAAGCTATTTATTAAATCTGAAAGCCACCAAAGTTCCATTAAAAACATACAAATTTAAAGTTTAAAACTGATGAATGCTTTGAAAATGGCAACATTAAATCCTGAAAGAGGAACACTGCTAAATCACTAACCATTTATAGATATGAACTATCAATATGCATATAAACCTCTTCAAGGTAGCTAAACACATACACTACCAGTCAAAAGTTTTTGAACAGTAAGATTTGTAATGCTTTTTAAAAAAGTCTCTTTTTTGTTTTTTTACTTTTTTAAAAATGTATAATAATAATAGTAATTAAACAATGTTTCTTGAACAGCAAATAAGCATATTAGAATGTTTTCTGAAGTCTGGAGTAATGATGCTGAAAGTTTAGCTTTGATCATATTAATAAATTACATTTTTAAATATTTTCAAATAGAAAGCAGTTAAATAGTAAAAATATTTCACAATATTACTGCTTTTGCTGTATTTTGGACAAAAAAATCTTATTGTTCAAAACTTTTGACTGGTAGTGTACATATATTCTGTTTACATTTTAAGCCATCTTCCTGGTATTCTAGTACTTACATTTCTAAAACCTGAACTGCACTATATGTCCAAACTCGCTGTGCATTTTTCCAGTCTATTTTTACCTGTAGGTCCATACAGCAGCACCTCCAGCGGGGCGAGTCCAGCTTTGCTGCAGTCCACAGTGAAGGTTTGAGGAACGTGGGCTCTTACTCCACTGCCCAGACCAGGACCAGAACACTTCACCTTACTAGGATCCACCAGCTCCCTCACAGGCACTCTGAACGGACTACCTAAAAACCCACAGAAATCATACAGTTATAATTTCTTCATAAAATGCTAAAACAGACTGAGGTATGAAATATTCAAGCATTAAATCAAACTGTCATGATTATTTGCTTCCAAATGTCTTAACACGCTCATATTCTCAAACTGCTGAAATTCAATGTCAATGTATAATTAGTGTGTTGGGTTCACTTAGAAACAAGCCATGGAATGAGTTAGACAGAAGGAAATTACATCATACCTGGGATCGGCAGGCCTCCGAAAGTGATGTTGACGTCATATTCTCCAGGAGTAAAAGGAATATATTCTACGCTACAGCTGCCATCTTTGTTATCTTTACAAGACATCTTAGCTTCTGATGGACCCTCGATGGCCAATCCAAGACCACCCGTGCCAGCACCCCTTGAAAGAGAAGAAAATACAGACATGGGAGAAAAATAAGCTTTTCCATTTATGTTACGATAGGAATCTGAATCTGAAAACTAAATATTGAGAAAATCGCCTTTAGAGTTGTCCAAATTAAGTTCTTAGCAATGCATGTTACTAATCAAAAATTAAGTTTATATATATTACGGTAGGAAATTTACAAACTATCTTTATGGAACATGATCTTTACTTAACATCCTAATGATTTTAGGCATAATCGATCATTTTGACCCATACAATGTATTTTTGGCTATTGCTACAAAATACCTGTGCTACTTAAGACTTTAAATCTTAAGGTTTTGTGGTCCAGGTTCACATATAGGGTTCACTGCTCAATTTTCAATTTTAGGATTCACTCTTTTTCTTAAAAAGCATCTGCAGTTAACATTAAACAATGACTCTTGTGTTTTTGACTCAATGTTTCCAAATTAGCCAATTTAACATACCTGGTTTCCACAGTAAAACGGTTGGGTTTGTTGACCAGACCCTCTTCCAGTCCGGGACCATAGGCACGTACACGGCTGGGATCACAACCTTCGGTTACCGGCACCCTAAACGGGCTCTTGGGGACGGGTACATCATCATACAGCACCTCTATCAGATGCACACCTGGACAAAGACAGAAATAACAGCACTCTTTCATCTATAAATATGAAGCTGGAAGTACTTTCTCATTCTGGCAAGCTCTAATCTGATTGGCTGACTTTAAAGATGCCTCTGTGCATCTTGTCCTGTCTCAGAACTGCCTAAGAAGTGTGGACAGTTTTTTTTCTCTCTCTCTCTCTCTCTCAATCAATAGTTGTGATAGAATAATATCAAGGCAACAGGGGAAAACAGACATCAGCAGTCTCTGCTGAAAACACAATAAACAATGAATGAATTTCCATCTTACGACACTGACCTCCACACAGAACGATCAATACAGCAGCCGTGCTCAGAATCTGAGTGTGTGTGTGTGTGTGTGTGTGTGTGTGAGTGTGAGTGTGTCCCATGAGTCTCAGAGAGAAAAGGGAGGTTTGATTAAATTATTGAAGACTGGGGAGAACACACTGGCCGGCTTCAGTCAGCATTAAGTAAGTTAAGCAATATGACAGTATGAAAGTAAAATGACAGTTTTTTTGCAAACTACAGTATATAATCTTCAGTTATTGTACGATGAACTAATGTGTCTGAATAACATTTTTCTGACCAGGCCCTTGGGACACCCTTTCTAATGAACAGGTTTGACTAATTTAGTAATTTCCATGAGTACCAATCTTAATGTTTAAGCATATAATGATATTCTAGGGAATTGTGTCCTTCTCATTTTATAGCAAAAGTTTGGACAGGACCATTTTTATTCTAACATGACAATACCTCTGTGTATAAAGCAAGGTGGAAGAACGTGACTGGCCTGCATAAAGCCAAGACATAATCCCAGCTGAACACCTTTGGTGTGACTTTAAATGCAGACCTTGAGCCAAAAACTCAAGACCAAACACCAATGACTTGTGCATATGGGTACAGTCATTTAGACACTTACAAAACTGAAGCAACAGAGATGGAAATGCAATTTTTAAATACATGAATTATGCTTCCATCTTTGTTGCTACAGTTTTGGAAATGCTTTTTTCTGGTCTAAAGAAGGGGGTGTCCCAATACTCTTTTATACCATATAGCGTATGTACAAGTCAGTGGTGTTTGATGACGAGTTTTTGGCTCAAGGTCTGCATTTAAAGTCACACCAGAGATGTTCAGATGGGATTAGGACTTGGCATTATGCAGACAGGTCAAGTTCTTCCACACTGACTGAATTCAAACATATCTCTGTGAACCTTGCCTTATACACAGATGCATTATCTGTTATATGTTAAAATAAAAAAGGGTCCTATCCAGACTTTTGCTATAAAATTAGACACAATTCCCTAGAATATCATTATATGCTTAAACATTAAGATTAGTACCTATGAAAATGACTAAAGTAGTTAAACCTGTTCAATAGAAGGGAGTTGTTAAAAGTAATTATTTTTGTTTTCTTTGCACACAAAAAGTGTTCTTGTAGCTTCATAATATTACGGTTGAACCACAGATGTCACATGGACTATTTTAATGATGTCTTTACTACCTTTCTGGGCCTTGAACGTGTCAGTTGCTTTGACATCTATGCAGCGTCAGAAAGCTCTTGGATTTCATCAGAAACATCTTAATTTAAAGGTCTTACAAGTTTGGAATGATATGAGGGTGAGTAATTAACAACAGAATTTTCATTTTTGGGTGAACTGTCACTTTAAAAATTCATTCATTCTGTCTCATGGACAATAAATGTGCTAACAAACAATAACTTCCAAAGAGTCAAGCTCACAAAAATCAAGAATATGCTTAATAATATTCAAAAGAAAATAAGTGAGATATAAATTTGGATGTTTATTAATTTCTGATATATGTTTATCCTAGATTCATCCGAATGAAGAATCAATTCAACAGTTCAGCAGTACATTTTTCCATATGTACTGGATATCTTACCATCCTCATATGCTGTGTACTCCACTCTATAAGTGCCATCTCCTTTGTCGGTGATATACGCATCAGTGTTGGCACCCGATGGGTTAACAATACGAACTTTGATGTGGTTTCCACCCATCTTGCTGTGACCCCGAGTGTCAACAACAAAGTGTGTAGTGACCTCTCTGAGTACCCCTGTTAAAAAAAAACAGGTTTTGGTTTTAATACATTGGTACTAATCAAGCACATTTAGCACATTTAGGGCCTTCTTACCTCTGGGTTCCACTCCTGGACCATAGACCTTGATTCCACTTGTATCCAGAGCAGGATCTACTTGCACCCTTGCAGGGAACTTTGGTACTGCATGACCTCCGTATTTAATTGTAATAGTGTACATTCCATGGAAAGGAGGGATGTAGGTGATAGAATATGTTCCATCGCTATTATTCTGGATGTGAACCTCAGCCTGCGCTCCTGAATCGGAAATAATCTCGATGGTGAGCTCCGCCTCGCCTGCTTTAGAGCAGTCCACTGTGAACGATGCTGCTTCGTTGACCTTTCCTCTCTCTAGCCCTGGCCCGCTAGCTGTAACCTTGCTGGGGTCGAAAACAGACTGCACCATGGCTTTGAAAGGTGAACCAGGGATGTGAGCATCAGCAAACAGGATGTTGATGGAATACTCTCCAGGCTCAGTGGGCAGGTAGGACACTGAGCAAGATCCATCTCCATTGTCCTGGCACTCAATCTTGGCTTCACAGGGGCCCTCCACAGTCAGGCCGAGCCCCCCTGTACCTGCGCCTTTGGTGTCGATGGCAAACGGAGCAGGTTTACCCACAATACCTCCCTTCAGGCCAGGGCCGTAGGCTCGCACCTTGAAGTGAAAACAAGACCAAGTTGCTGTCAACACTGGATTTCGATAGCATACGAAATGATCAGAAAGAATAATCAAAAATTAAAACAAAGAAGAACCAGAAAATATAATACTTTAATATAACTGAATTGTACAGTTGAAGTCAAAAGTTTACATACACCTTGTAGAATCTGCAAAATGTTAATTATTTTAGCAAAATAAGAGGGATCACACAAAATGCATGTTACTTTTTATTTAGTACTGACCTGAATAAGACTTGTTGAATTTATTTAACAGTTGAATTTATAAAAATGACCCCATTCAAAAGTTTACATACACTTGATTCTTAATACTGTGTTGTTACCTGAATGATCCACACGTGTGTTTTTTTTTGGTCATGAGTCCCTTGTTTGTCCTATTCTTTAGAAACATTCTTCAGGTCCCACAAATTCTTTGGTTTTTCAGCATTTTTGTGTATTTGAACCCTTTCCAACAATGACTGTATGCTTTTGAGATCCATCTTTTCACACTGAGAGACTCATATGCAACTATTGCAGAAGGTTTAAATGCTCACTGATGCTCCAGAAGAAAAAACAATGCATTAAGAGCCAGGGGTGTAAAAACTTTTGAACAAAATGAAGATGTGTACATGTTTCTTATTTTGCCTAAATATCAGAAGCTACAGAAGATACTTTCATGTTTCCCAGAAGACAAAATAAGTTAAATTTATCCTAATCCTCAAATTCCAAAAGCTCTTAATGCATTGTGTTTCCGAATGGAGAATCAGTTACTTCTGTAATAGTCCCTCAGTTGTCCTCAGTGTGAAAAGATGGATCTCAAAATTATACAGTCATTGTTGGAAAGAGTTCAAATACTCAAAAAAATGCTGAAAAAACAAAGAATTTGTGGGACCTAAAGGATTTTTTTTAAGAACAGCAGGCAGATTAACTGCTTGGGACAAACAAGGGAATTGTTTTTAGAAATTCAACTTATTTTCTCTTGTGGACTATACGTCTTTTATGTTAAATATCTTATTCGGGTCAGTACTAAATAAAAAATAACATGAATTTTGTATGATCCTTCTCATTTAAGTAAAATAATTTACATTTTGCAGATTCTGCAAGGTGTATGTAAACTTTTGACTTTAACTGTACATGTGGTACATGTGGTGAGCAGAATAATAGATTCCAGAACTCTGGATATTAAAAATGAATGCACATCTAAGGTGAAACGGCCACTACGGGTGTGCACTGAAATTTTAATAATTCACCAGTCCAACATGCTTCAACAGTACTAGCGAACAGTCCAACATTATTCAAAGCCGGACGGCCTTCATCATCTCAATCCATTTATGGTCAGAGATTTGTATCTGTTTCATTAATTAACAGACACTACCTAAGAAACTACCTAATGATTCTTCGTCAGATCTCAGCCCAGTGACAGAGAATGGAACAGCCATTCCACATGTGGATGAAGTACCTTGTTTGGCACACTACACTTGAGTTCACCTTTCCTTGACAGATTAATTAAATACAACTGTCCTGTAATAATTTCCCACAATGGCTAAATGGCTTCTTCACTGACACAACTCGTAAACAACCTAGAGCATCTGGCTTAAGGAGAAGAAAAATAAACTCACTGGAACAATCCAGCCCTGTGCAGAACAGGCAACAAACAAAAATAAAATAAAATTAAATGAGTTGACATTGGAATCAGCGTTCCTGGAATTAACTTCTTCAAACAAGAACATTTCCTCGCACTGAGGATCAAGAAATGTTATTTTACACAATCTGGCTTTAGTTTAGTAGAACATTCTGACTCTGCTTAGTGGCTCATAAACTCTCTGAAGGTCTGATTTGTGAGGTAAGGATTGCATGGTACAGTCCAATTTAAATACATTCCATGTTTCTCCTCAAAGCCAGCTCTTAGTATGTTTGTAGCCCTAAGCTTGAGAAAGAGTCCTATTTGTGACTCCTACCTTTGAGGGATCTGGAGGCATCACTCCCTCCACCGTGAAAGGACTTCCAGGCACAGGGTTTCCATCATAGCTGATGTCCACTTTGTAGGGCCCCTCTTCTGGAGGAATATACTTAACAGTATGCACCTCATTGGATGCTCCGGATTCAACCTTGCATGGGATTGGCCGACGAGAAGGTGAGGTAATCTTGACGTCCAACTTTCCTTGACCTCCCGCGCCACGTGTATTAATGGTAAACTCCTCATCTTTTCCTACATCCACTTCTAAACAGATAAGCACACAAACGTACAATAAATACCATGAACACAGCTAGAATTTTAGTTCACACATAAACTGCTGTGAACTTACTGTTGTTGAGTCCTTGAACTTTGACTTTGTTGAGATCCAAAGGAGGAGCAACAGAGATGGTAAAAGGGCTTTTGGGGATGGGGTCACCTCCGTGGCACACAGATATGCTCATGTTACCCTGAATTAGGATATTAAGTAAAGATCATGTTCCATAAAGATATTACATCAATTTCCTACCATATATATAATCAAACTTAATTTCTGATTAGTAATTTTTATTTTTTTGCACGTTCAAATTCCAGATTTTCAAATATTGCCCTTTTCTAACAAACCATAACTTAATCGAAAGCAATGTATAAATGTATAAGTAAAAAAAAAATGCCACTTGTGACTGGTTTTGCGGTCCAGGATCACATTTCATAATATCATGTGGCCTCATGGCAGTGTTGGAGTGTCTCACCTGCTGTACTGCAGTGTAACGCACAGTGAAAGAATAGTCATGGTTATCAATGATCTCAAAGTCACTGACGGCTTCTCCTTTCCCAGCTGCGGTGAAGTGTACCTCAGGTGTGGCCTTGCCTGCTCCTTTAGTGTAGATCGTGAAGTGGGTCGGCTTGCCCACTTCCACACCTGTGACAAAAACCCATTACATGAAGACTAGATAAGTGTTTACCTACTATTTTTCAAATTTCAGTAATTGATAATCAAACTGACCTGTCTTGTTAAGTCCAGGACCCTCTGCTTTCACCTTATTGGCATCATGAGATGGATCGACTTTGATACGGAAGGGGCTGATTGGAATTTCCTGTTAATTCATTGAAAAGTTCATTTATAGATCTCAAATTGCATAGAAAAGAATTTGATATTATTGACTGAGACTCACTTGATCAGCAAATAGCACCATGATGGTGTAGCGTCCAGCTCCAGGTGGTGTATACTTCACTGTGAATGTGTCGTTGTCATTTTTAATGATGTCGAAATCAATATCTGCTTCAGCAGGTCCTACGACGCCAGGAGCACACTTAATTCCAATGCTGACATCTCCTGAAAAGTCAAAACAGATGGGAAAAAAGAAATTATGGACAAATTCGCTAATTTGACCTTTATAGATGTTTGGATGATAGTACTGTAGCAATCGTGTTCGCTCTGACCTTGTCCAGCCTCACTGCAATCCACAGTAAAGTACGTGGGCTCATTGGCCTTCAAGCCAGTCTTCTCCACTCCTGGACCATGAACCTTCACGTTCTCTGGGTGACTGCCTTCTCCAATGGTCACCTAAGAAATGTAGAAACCATAGACGCATCTTGTAAAACCAAAAACTGAAAGCTTTTGGAGAACAGTGGTTCTTGTAAAGCTATGATCCAATATGGAATCTATGATCTAACATGGTTGTGTAAATAGAAAGTGTGAAATCCAACACTGGAAAAATGTGGTCATGGACTTTCGTTGAAAGGCTAAGCTTGTTGTAGATCCAGTTTATAGAAGTTCTTGACAAACAGCAACATAAAAATGTCATCAGCTGGCTGAGCTCTCACCCTGAATGGACTGTTGGGAACGTTGACCTCTCCCCAAGTGATGATGATAGTGTGTTTAATGGGTTTGGTGGGTATGTAGACGCAGAAATATGTGCTGTCTCCGTTATCTGTGATTTGGATGTCGATGGGGAAGCCTTCAGAGTCCTTAAATGAAAGAAGGACAGAAATGTTTTTGCACCAGTGAAGTGAGACATGAGACATCTAGGACTTGGAGATGAAAATGTACCTGAGCGTAAATCTGCAGATGTCCTCTTCCAGCTCCATGGGCGTCGATTGTAAACTCAGCAGGTTTGTTTACAATGCACCCAGTTGGTTCTAACCCAGGTCCGTAGCACTTAACCTGCATAAAAACAGGTTAGCTTAGGTTAGTTTATTTATGGCAGTCGTTTAATATGCCCAACAAATGTGCAATCATTACTGGCAGACCTTCTCAGGGAAGATGTCATTGGCTGCAGGGAGGATGTGAGCCATAAAGGGGCTGTCTTTGATATCTTCATCATCACAGATGACATGGACCGCATAATCACCAGGCTCGGTAGGCCAGTATAAAACGTCACAAGATCCATCTCCCTTATCATCACACTCTATCTTAGCCTGCGAGGGGCCTTCGATGGAGAAACCTGTGCATGGAACGAGTTTTCAACCATTACCCAAGCATCTTATCCCACTGTAAACCAGGTGTTGATAGCTCTAGCCCTCAAGGTCCACTTTCTGCACAGCTTAGCTCCAACCTTGATCAAACTCAACTGCCTGTAAGTTTCTAGTAGGCCTGAAGGTCTTGGTTAGCTTGTTCAGGTGTGTTTGATTAAGGGTTGGAGCTAAACTACACAAGATCCCTGGATTCAGTGGCTCAATGATGTTAAAGAAGATTCTTACCCAGAGTTCCAACCTCAGTGCCAATGGCCTCGACCACAAAGTCAGCTGATTTGCCCACCATGCCCGTCTCCAGGCCTGGACCCCATGCCCTCACCTTCTGAGGGCCTGCATCTTCACTTACGATCACCTCAAATGGGCTACACACATACACGTTTGATCAGAAGTGAGATGGCTGTTCATCTGCATAATTCCTAGATCAAGGGTGGCCAAACTCAATCCTGGAGGACTGACATACTGCAGAGTTTAGGTCCAACTTGCCTCAACACACCTGCCTAGTTTCTAGTGGGTCTCCAGCATGGAAGGTGGGCATAATAACAAGGAGGCTAAAGACTGCAGCTACTAGCATCAGTCGCTAGTGCACCTCTTGAGATCAGGGGAGTGAGGTTTACCTGCACAGTACCTTACACTTACCTCCTTAAACCTCACTCCCACCCGGGTCACGGCACCAACGTAACCCCTCGACCTGGGTCCTACTCGCACCCACTCCGTGCAGGTCTTGAACCCGGGTCTCCGGCATGGGAGGCGGGCACACTAACAAGGAGGATTAAACCCCAGTCCCATCCGGGTCATGGCACCAATGTAACCAGCACCTACTGCTAGCCTCCGTTACACTTAATTAGCTTCAGTTGTGCCTAACTGGGGTTCTAGCTAAACTCTGCAGGACACCAGCCTTCCAGGACTGAGTTTGAGCATCCCTGTCCTAGATTATCTTTCTAAATTAACATTTCCATACCACATGCCACAGTAAACTGGTGGAGGTTTATAAGCGCCCTTACCTTCGGGGAATGGCATGGCCACCCCAAGTAATGGTGATAATGTATTTTCCAGTGAAAATGGGGTAGTAATCACATTCATACACACCATCTCCCAGCTCTTGCACCTTCACAGGCTCATCACCACCTCCTGCGAACGCAAAATTTAATTCAGACTAACTTTACAATGCAACATTGATTAAAACTGAAAAAAATCGACAATTGTTGTACGCATACTTGGCCCTTTAACTTGAACGCGTAGTTCTCCACTGCCTGCTCCCTTTGTGTACACCTTAAAGTCGGCCACCTCCTTCACACGCACACCTTTGGGCTGCAGACCTCGTCCAATGGCTCGACAAGCATTCGGGTTACTCGCTACAAAAAGGAAAGAGTGGTTATTCTTGATCTCACAAGGTCATATGCACAAAGGCGAACCAGACTCGTACACACATGAGCGCAGATGAAGTTGTCACAGTTAGTTATGCATATGGACCGAGCCAAAGGTACGAGCAATGAAGAACAACCAAAGAAAGAATGTTTCCTTTAAAAGCCTATGACAAAGCAATTAGTAATCTCATAAAGACACCATTAGGAATGTAGCGAGAGCACTATAATGAAAACTACAGGCAAGCTGATCAGAGCTTATAAAAAGGCTTAAAATAAACATGATATTTGCAGTTAGATACAAGAACCAGCTGTTAAGGATATAACCATACTTTAACAATATTCTGCTTGAATAAAACAGTTTTTTAAATATGTGGCTTACTGCTGGGGTTTGGGGTTTAACACTAAGTTGACTATTGAGCTCTTTTAGAGCAATAAAATGCCTATTAAAAGTGCTAAGTGCTTTCTCAGAATTGATCAAACAAGTATCTGTTTCTTCCAGCAGTGGAGATAAGGGCATACAAAAAGTCGACAAGGTAAATAATAGTGTTAATTGAATACTTAATATTAAAGTGTTAAAAGTACTTCATTGTATATTTCGGTTAAGGAAAGTCATGTTAAGATAGATAATCAAAGCATTCCCATTCACTAAGTTAGTATTTCTAAAGCGACATGGGCAAATCGAGCAACTGCCGAAAAGATGATGACGATGATCATGATGACAATGATGGGATGAGGATGATGCTCTCTGGGATGAAGAAGACTGTATTAAACATCCAGACGGTCACTCAGACATTGGCTCTCTGATGCCAAATAAAGATCTGGCATCTTCAATTTGAGATTTAAAATCTGCTTTAAAAATTGTAGGTGTGAAATAGATCCAATGTCAGTTTGGGTTAAAGTGAATGGTTTAAACAAGGGCTGATATGAAGCATTAAAGACTTGCATTGCTTAAAATAACATAAATGATGTCTCTTATTGAAATATGTAGTAGAAAACCCATTAAATATTTATGTTTTTGAAAAATAAAATACTGATACAATGACCACAGCTACTGAAAGAGCTTACAGGTGGCAATGAGATATAAGCATAGGCTTAAAACAAATACTGTGCGTAATGATTTTACGTCCCTGGATATCAAGTGAAATCCATGTTGCGAAACTCCTCCAAGTGTCTGCATGTTTACATCCTGACAGTATTTCATCTAGCGCTTCTTGTTTCTGCTGTTTGTAAGCTCTTTCACTAGCTGTGTTCTACTAAAAGCCTCAAAGGCATCAGGGCTGAAGTGAAGAGAACAAAGACGCAGGTCTTTAGGAAGTTTTATTCGTCCACAGGCATCTTCCCATTCTTTTCTCCTCATCTTATCTCTAGAAAAGCAGTGAAGAATTACATCGCTTCTCTTGTAGCTGTTCGACTGAAAATTACAACAAAAAGCTGCACCATGTGGCATCGTATCAGTATTTTATTTTCCGAGTTGTGTTCAAAATAAAATTAAAATAATGGCGCCTCCATAGTCCAAAATATGTATAAAACCATGGACATAAAACTTTCATAGGTTTTCTACTACATCTTTGAGTAAAAAAAATGAATTTACGTTATATTAAGCCATACAAGTCTTAATACCCAGGCTTCCCTTAAAATACATATTTAACACAAAAAAAAAAAAAAAAATTATAGTTAATTATTTTTGATTCAGCCCTAATTTAAACCAGTTTGTTAATTTGTTATTTATTTCATTAATATTTGTAAATAATTAAGTAATAACATGACTTGGTTAAATTTGTTAAATTCTGAATTATTTCTAAATTATAAATATTCCAATCCAGAATTCAATCTGTTGCGCTGAGCGTCTGTTAAGTGATCGTCCAGTCCCACCACTGAATGGTGGCTCTTTTTCTGCATCAGTTAAAACAAGACCAGCAGCAGCATTCGCAGTCCTTGTCTAACCCTCCTCTTGCTTTCATTCACACTCTCACACACTTTCATCCCATCACTTCCTGTCTCTATCTGAGCTTCCTATTGATTTTAGCTGCCCCAGAGGGCAAAGCGCCAGCACATGCCAACGAGCCAGAGGTGGTGTGCCTGAGAGAGGACACATCCAGGGTGAGGGGAGGAGAGGAGACAGGAGGGAGGGGACCAAGCTCGAGCAGGCATCTGCCACGCCCCCCGGGTGGCCCGTACTAACTTGGTCGCCTGGGTTTGGGTGGTGTTGGGGGAGGCATTTTCTTGGCCTTTTCTGAGGGCGGCGTGCGTATAGACTGAGGGATTATGTGAACCGGGGAGCCGATCTGCCGGCCGCTCGGAGGAGCTAGAATGACACACAGGCGAAAGAGGAGAGAGGAAACACAATAAAGCGTTTCGTCATCATCGGGAGGGTGGTGGACCCCTGGAGCAGTGAGCAAACGGAGCTCAAAACCAAACAACCTGGTCTCAGTCATTGCCACAGAAAGCAGGTCTCTCTGGGACTTATCCAGTCCACTATTAGCATGCTGTGAATCAAACTCTAAACTCATTAGAAGGAGAAAATAAGCTTTTCAGGTGCAAAGTGCCACAGCTGAAAAGACCAGCGTACTAAAACTTGTCTTTTGGGTGCTGGTTTTAAACAGCTTCTCAAAAGCCGGTCTTTTCAGCAGAGGCAGGAGATGTTTTTAAAAAAATGTGGCATGCTTTTAATGCAGCAAAAAACCAACAAGCCGAAGTCTCAGGCAAAAACACACTTGTTGTTTTCTTGGTGCATTAACAGCTTTGGTGTTAAACAATAATGTGACTCTGCAGGATGTCTAACTTATCATGTAACAAGGAGGTAGGATCTCAAATTGAGGACATGGGACTCACCCTCTGAGATGTGGACAGTGAAAGGGCTTCTGGGTATCTGCTGGCCAGCAAATGTCACATATATAGTGTGAGGGCCCTCCAAAATGGGGCCGTACGTGCAGCGGAAAACACTGTCGCCCTTGTTTTCCAGAATGATCTCCACTGTGTCTCTGCGGCCCTGAGAGTCCACAATGATCACACCGACATCGCCTGCTCCCGCACCTGAGGAGTCACAAATAACATTAGGATCTTTGACTAGTCTGTAGTCTCAGAGCAAAAAACAAGAAGCATCATTTTTCCTGAGTACCTGCTGTGTAGATGTCAAAATAAGTGGGTTTGTTGGCTACGTTGCCCACCGGTTCCAAACCTGGCCCACGGGCCTGCACCTTGTTCGGGTCTCCCAGTGCTTTAGACACATTTACCATGAAAGGGCTCCTGTCAATGTCCTGTCCAGCAAACAACACCTTCACCTGGAAAAAAAAAAGTTACAAATTTTACAAAACTGCTCCCTGCTATCAAGACCTAAGAAGACTTTAAAAGTTCATACATCTTTAATATATGACAGCAAACTGGCAACAAAAGCCACAGTGTATTGAATATTATTTAATTGGTACCTTATGCAGACCCTCCACTTTAGGGACATAGACCACAGAGTAGCTTCTGTTCCTGTCATTGTTGGGAATTACTCTGGCCTGTGAAAAAGGGCATTTTAGTAAGACATTCAGCGGGTAGATGTTAAAACGGTTTTATTTTCTTATGTATCCCTGCAGCTCTGTTAATAAGGCTCAAGTATCTTATTATCATTCAAAAAAAAAAAAAAACAGAAATGTATTATTATTAAATGCGACCCTGGACCACAAAACCAGTCATAAGTAGCAATGGTATATTTGTAGCAATAGCCAACAGTACATTGTATAGGTCAAAATTAGCAATTTTTCCTTTATACCAAAAATCATTAGGATATTAAGTAAAGATCATGTTCCATGAAGATATTTTGTAAATTTCCTATCGTAAATATATCAAAACTTAATTTTTGTTTAATGATATGTACTGCTAAGAACTTTAATTGGACAACTTTAAAGGTGATTTTCTCAATATTTCGATTTTTTTGCACCCTCAGATTCCAAATATTCAAATAGTTGTTTCTCGACCCTTAAGACTGGTTTTGTGGTCCAGGGTCACATATATCATCTGAAAGCTGAGCTTTCTATTGATGTATGGTTTGTTAGAATAGGACAATATTTGGCTAAGATACAACTATTTGAATATCTGGAATCTGAGGGTGCAAAAAATAAAAAAAATCACAGTTAAAGTTGTTCTTAGCAATGCATAATACTAATCAAAAATTAAGTTCTGATATATTTATGGTAGGAAATTTACAAAGTATCTTCATTTAACACGATCTTTACTTAATATCCTAATGATTTTTGGTATAAAAGAAAAATCAATGTATTTTTGGCTATTGCTACAAATATACCCATGCTACTTCAGACTGGTTTTGTGGTCCAGAGTCACAAATAGCAAATAGCAGCTCTGGGATTTCATCAAAAATATTTTAATTTGTGTTCTGAAGGTGAAGGTCTTACAGGTAGAATGACATGAGGGTGACTAACTAACGATTTTCATTTTTCATTCTTATTTTGACAATGAAAGAAGTTTAATGATTTAGAAGATGACCTCTTCTGTGTGGCCCTCTGGATCCTCGATGTACACCAACACCTCTCCAAGCCCGGCCTCCACGGTCTCCACCACAAACTCAGCTGGCCTCAAAACAACGTTACCTCTGGGCTCAATACCTACAGAGATACGCAAAGATGCAGAGGACTCGCTGAGGAACAGTAAATGTTGTACTGGATACAGTAATCACTGTCTGTTATTCAGAAGTGTTAACATCATCATCTGCGGGTCTCACCTGGGCCATAGGCCTTGGCTTTCTTGGGGTGCAGGGTTTTAGACCGCAGTGGGGCACCAGGCTTCAGTTTGGCTTTGGGGAACTGAGACAGGTAGGTCATCACTGAGTGCTCATCCACATTAGGATCCACAATCTCCTCTGGAGCAATCACCTGGATGGACAAAGTGCAGAATTAGAGGTCAGAAGGGGAAACCAGTACACATTTAGTCTTTGTCATCAAAAACACCTGATACATGGAACATTAATCTGTAATGGCTGCATCAGATAGCCATGTAATGTGCATTGCTGTAGCCCTCAAGAACAGTACTGAGATGACGAAGCACATCTCACTGACTTGATTTGACATTTTCTTTGAGTACAGTTACTGGCAATATCGATTAATTGTCAGATATAAACACAACTCTATTCTGTCACGGTCTAAGGCACAAAACTGGTGAAGTGCACTTAATGTTTTTAAAGCTGTGGAAAATATTTTCTGTCTCTCCTCTCAGTCCCGTCTTTCATGTCCTACTGGTTAAGTGTCCTGCTATATTTAACGCTAGGCTGGAAGGTTAAGAGCTAACTGCAAATAGCTCTAAATGGTATTTAACACAGCAGAAAGACAGAAGTGGAGACTGAACGGGAGACCAACAGAGATGGGAAAAGAAATATGCACCTTGTTATTAAAACCCATAATTTATCTTCCAGCTGAAGTGATAGTCCACACCAAAGCATTCGATGACCTGCTGTTTTTTTGTCAATAGACATGGACTCTCTAATTGTTTCAATTACTCAAACACAAATTGGTATTCTACTGTATTATTTAAAAATAAGTTTCAAATATTTCTGCATGGCAGGTTTACTAAGGCTTTGAAAACTGATCTTTAGAACTGATTGTCTGATCGTCTGCCAATACCGATTATTACAGATCAAGCAGACCGATAACCGATATTTTGAACCGATATATATATATGGTCTATATAACATTAAGTTAACTTTGTTTAAATGTTTTTAGATAACTTTCTTGGTTTTAAAAATTAACAATAAAAATGCTAAATATCGGCACCGATAATCAGTCGACCCCTAATAACAATAGATACCTTGCTTTCATTTTCTGCTGTATCTGATGCTGACAGTGCCGTAAATATGCACTACCTTCAAAGGTTTGCTCACCAAGGCTACATCTATTTGACCAAAAATACATTGAGTGAAATATTTTTTATATACTTTAAAATGTCACTTATTTATGTAATGTCAAAGCTTTTTTTGGCTTATGGTCTTTCAGAAATCATTCTAATATGCTAATATACATTCTATAATAATATATATTATAGATTCTAATATATTTTTATTATATTTTTTATAAACATTTTTATTATTATCAGAAAAAAACAGAAAACAGTTGTGCTGTTTAATATTTTGGTAAAAACTGTAATATATATTTTTAGGATTCTTTGATAAATAAAAAGAGCATAATTTATATGATTTAATTTAGTTATTAAGTCATATCTATGCTGAATAAAAGTATTCATTTCTTGTGTAAAGACTTACAATAATGTATTATGATGCTCCTTGCACCTCACATTTGTAGATGTCAAGCATACGGTTTAGAAAGAACTGATACAATAAATTAAAAAAAATTCATAAATAAATAATGATGAAAGAGGTGAGCTTTGAGTTACACTTCAAGATTAATTCAAATATGAGTAACACTTTACAATACGGTGTCATTTGTTAACATTAATGCATTAACTAACATGAACGAACAATAAACAATACATTTATTACACTACACTTGTTTTCTGTTTTAAATTAGATTTTTTTTTTTTTTTTGCTTACCCCATTGGCAGATTATTTAGCTTATTCTAAGCAAAAACTCACTTCATTTTGACTAAAACATTTTCTTTACTTGTCTAGAAAATCCTTTTTGATTTAATCATTTTTACATATTTTGGCTGGAAACAAGACAAAAATCTAAGTAAGAAAAGCACTTTTTTCAGTGTAGAAATGTGGCACTAACATTTTTTGTGAAAATCGAACCGGCTTAGTGTTTAATATGCCAAAAAATCTCATTAGTACAGTCTGTGTGAACAACGCCCCAGATTCCTTTACACTATCTGACTCACACACACTCGTTGGATCATTCACAATAATGAGGTCATAATATAATTTCAGTAGCTAAAAGCTACTTCTTGAAGTCAACACTGGCCTGCAAAGCAGCTAGTCTCGCTTCACTAAAGAAGAAAACAAGCTCAAATCAGGTTACATGGCATGAGTCCTAATAAATATGACTGCTTCTTATTACCTGAGGCACACCGAGCCAGTCGTCAGCTTGTTGCATGGCTTCTCTTGCATTCTCCACAGGCTGACTCGGGTCCCATGTCTCCCAGTCAGGACACAGGCCTTAAATGAAGATAAAGATAGAGTTAGCAAACTAATGCAAATGGGCAACACTATTAAAATCTCTTTTTTAAATCTGAATTGGAGGCTTAGTCTTAGATGAACACAGAAGAGCCAGATTTGTGCTTTATCTTGGGCTGCAGACCCACTGTTCCACAGCGAGGACCTATTAATCCATGTTCTTTAGTTCTTCTTGACCTTAAATGCTCTCAAATGAGCCGTTTCCCGTCACTTCAGCCTTTTTTTCCAACCTTTAATAAGCGCGGTCAGGCTCGAAGCACCGAACGCTTCCCTGAAGCGAACACACACCAGTCCCGTCTGGAGTAAAACTGTTATTATATGCTGGATTACACTCAAAGAGCAAGAGGTGTTCAGTTCAAATGGAACCAGAGGGCCTTGAAACCACAAGATTCCTCAACGACTGCCAAAAACGTTTAATATCAGATCTAGGATTGTTTTCCAAGATACTTGGGTTGGACAGTGAGCGTCTGTAACAGGCACCGTCCTTCTGCGAACACTGATAAACTTTTAATGTTAGGGCTTTAATGCGTTTAAACTTGCCAAGAGTGGTATTTACAGTTCCCGGTAGATCCAAGATGGGGGTAGGAGGGTAACATAACCACCATTAATAGCGGAAAACAAATTAGATGGAGGAAACGACAGGGGAGGTAAACAAAGTGTGAATGTGGCCACTGACACCGACAGTTTAAATAGCTAGAGGCTTATCAAGTACAGTTTATTTTCCATGAATAAATCAAACAACCTAAATCAAATGAGGAAAAAAATATATCATACCATTTTTTTTAGCTGACATTTAAATTTAGAAGGATTTGATCATTGGAAGTCAATGGAAGATTTTAAAATGTGACCCTAGACGACAAAACCTGTCATAAGGGTCATTTTTTTTTAAAATTGAGATTAATACATCTTCTGAAAGCTGATAGGCTTGAGAAAAATTGACTTAAGTTGTCCAAATTTAGTTCTTAGCAATGCATATTACTAATCAAAAATTACGTTTTGATATATTTATGGTAGAAAGTTTACAAAATATCTTCATAGAACATGATTTGACTTAATATCCTAATAGTTTTTGGCTTAAAAGAAAAAAATGATCATTTTGACCCATACTATGTATTTTTGGCTATTGCTACAAATATTTTGTGGTCCAGGGTCACAAACATAGTTTAGGACTTCTTTAAAATGCTGTTTCTAAAAAATAATTCAAATAAAATGTAAATAAAAAGAAGCATAAGGGTTTTTAATACAGTGTAATAAACACTCTGAGCACAGAAATACTGGAATAAATAACTTTTCTGGCTTCGCTCCTGCAAAGAGATGCTTTTCCACGCATGCACACAGGGAAAAAATCTAATGAAGTGCATGTTGGCAGGAAATGCATATAGCAGCATGTGTTTTCACTTAAGCATGTTTGCTGTCTTAGCTTCTGACACTTTCCATTCAGCTAGAGCAGAGAGCAGGAGCTCATTAGCAGGTGAGCCAACAAACTCACACACACCTGAAACATGTAAGATAACGAATCTGTCACCTCTCACAATGCTGCTCCTCAGGGTTGTAATGTCAGCCCTACCTTTTTTATTTAAAGGCAGTGGCTGTGTTTGCCATCTGATAGCAGTTCAACATATACTTGTTTTATCCAAAGCTTTTTTCTAACTCAATGGTGATTAGTATCACCCCTTGCTTGACTCAAACCAACAAACTTAAAGCTTGCAGGCTTTTCAATCTTCACCTGATGAATCAATCTAAATATGTGACCCTGGACCACAAAACCACTCATTTTTTGCATGATGTGAAAGCTTTCCATTGATGTATTGTTTGTTAGGATAGGACAATATTTGACCGAGATACAACTATTTGAAAATCTGGAATCTGAGGGTGCAAAAAAATCTAAATATTGAGAAAATCACCTTTAAAGTTGTCCAAATGAAGTTTTTAGCAATGCATATTACAGAAAAAAGTCTTGGATTTTATCAGAAATATCTTAATTTGTGTTCTGAAGAGGAACAAAGGTCTTACAGGTTTGGAACGAAATTAATGACAGAACATTTTTGGGTGAACTATCCCTTTAATGCACAGCATCTACTTATGGCCCAATGTGTTTGGGTGTGAAATGAACCCTAAAATAATAGTGTACAGCTGCTTTCCACCCACCACCATGTTTACACCTGTTCTCTCTTCACTAAGCTGTCTAAAGGACAAAGAAACTGCTGTTTGTGTTTGTCAAACATGTTGAACTCTTCTAAACACACCTCAAAATGTCCTGTCAGAAGACGGAAACATTTCAACACATGCTAATGTTTTAACAAAAGACAAATTTGAGGCTTTTAGTACTAATTGTGAGTGATTTATCCAAGTATGCGTTTCACCACATCACAGTATGTGACCCTGGACCACAAAACCAGTGGTAAGGGTACATTTTTTTGAAATTGAGATTTATACATTATCTGAAAGCTGAATAAATAAGCTTTCCATTGACGTTTGGTTTGTTAGGATAGGACAGTATTTGAAAATCTGAAATCTGAGGGTGCAAAAAAATCAAAATACTGAGAAAATCACCTTCAAATCCAAATGAAGTTCTTAGCAATGCATATTACTAATCAAAAATTAAGTTTAATGATTTTTGTCGTAAAAGAAAATCGATAATTTTGAATCACCTATTGCTACAAATACACCTGTGCTACATAAAAAGGGAATTTCACTTCCAAGACAAAAATTTATAAAATAATTTACTCACCCCCTAGTCATCCAAAATGCTCATGTCTTTGAAGAAACAGTGTTTTTTGAGGAAAACATTTCAGGATTTCTCTCCATATAGTGGACTTTTATGGTGCCCACGAGTTTGAACTTCCAAAAGGCAGTTTAAATGCAGCTTTAAAGGGTTATTAAACCTCAAATGCTTGTCTTGTCTAGCTCTGCATCAACTGTGTGTATTCCGGTTCATTACAGTTAGGGAATGTTGGAAAACTCCCATCTTATTTTCTCCTCCAACTTCAAAATCGCTACATCGCTGTTTTACCTTTTTTTGTAAAGGGTGTTTACATGCAATCTTCTTTGCATGTTCACTTTGTAAACACTGGGTCAGTACTTCTGCAATTATGTAGGATGATTTTGAAGTTGGAGGAAAAAAATGAGATGGGAGTTTTTCGACATACCCTAACTATCATGAACTGGAATGCACAGAGTTTACGCAGAGCTAGACAAGATGAGCATTTGGGGTTAAAATGTATATAAATTGTATTTTTTATTTTTGCATCACTAGATAAGACCCTTCTTACTCAGCTGGGATCGTTTAGAGCCCTTTCAAGTAGGGCTGGGCGATAAATCGGTATCGATAATTATCGTGCGATATGAATTTTCTCAATACATGTTAACAAGAGTTCAATATATGTTCGATATAATGTTCATGCAGCAAAGGTGGAACAAAAGAGCGCTAGTCAAAGTGTGCCACTCGGACCGTTTTTCCGTTCAGACCAAAGTTTACACAGCGGCACAGTGCAAACTTACTACAGCTGATGTTTTAACTTGCTGATGAGTGTCGGTCACTAAACAGTGCCAGAAGCACTTGAATTCAGTGAAAAACACAAATGACTCAGTTTATAGCAAGATGAAACAGCGCTGACAAACAACAGAAACACTGTGATCAATGATACAGTCAGAAGGCTTTTTAATCTACAAATCGCTATCATTTACCATAGATTTACTGTAGTAGCACTAACTGCACAGTCGTATTGTGTCAGAAATGTGGGTATATTTGTGTCGAATTTTATTATATTATTAATGTAGACATGTATTAAATGTATTGAAGGAGGAGTAATGGGATATAGCATTTATACTAAATGTGTTTAGACTACTGTTTTTCATAAAAACACCTTGAAACCATATTACATTTTTACCATGGTACTGAGGTGCTATATTTGTGGTTTCAACTGTTATCACCATGATACTATGGAAGAGCAATGGTTAATAAAAAAAAAAAATAAAAAAAATTACATTTCACCATGTAAAAATGAGATTGCTACAATTTTTACAGATATTACTGATTTTGATAATGAACATAAATCTACATCTGCATTCTAAATCAAGCTACTACCAAATGTGTATTTCTAAGAGACAAAATGTTTATTATTATTATTAATAATAATAATATTATCAGGTAAAACCTGTTTCTTGATTTAAAACAATATTACTTATTAAAGAACTAAGAAATTATTTTTTTCTATCAAGATACATATTTTGTTAAGGAAAAAGCTACATTGAACTGTCTGGTTTTTATATTGTAGCAAAAATCTGCCTTTAAACTAAATAAAAAATTGACATTTATTGTGATAATTATCAGCCCTACTGTGAAGCTGCATTTAAACTGCATTTTGGAAGTTCAAACTCGAGGGCACCATAGAAGTCCCTTATATGGAGAGAAATCCTGAAATGTTTTCCTCAGAAAGCGTAATTTCGTCACGACTAAAGAAAGTAAAACATCTTGGATGACAAGGGGGTGAATAAATTATTTGTACATTTTTGTTCTGGAAGTGTGGTCCAGGGTCACATATGGAAAAAAAGATATGTTGCTACTTTCATTTCATTGCGATTTATTAAGCCAGATGCATTGCTGGATCAACTCCATTTTGTTCCTATCTGAAACCTACTGCTAGCCATTAAGCATCCCTAAAATCAGATAAAAATGAATGTTTCTCAAGCTCACCACTAACTCCTGATTATTTGATTGGAAAGCTGTTGATCCAAGAGCATGTTCTAGGTAACCTCTCCTACTCATTTCCCGAAGGATATATAGCCAAGTCCTAAATTCTGAGAACATTCAAGTAACACAATGGCTTCTTTGATTACGGAGTTTGTTGACGAGGATGGACATGCACACTTTCACATAGACTTGACCCGTCCATTAAACTCTCTCTGAACTGCAGAGAGTTCTGGATTTTCCACTAGCGTAAGTCCAAACTTACCCAGTGGTATTCGATTTATGAATCATGTTTTGGAAAGCAGTGATTACTGTTTTGAGGTCAGCAATTGTTCTCTTCTTTTCTTGACTCTGCTCTTTCCACAGTGAGATCATATGTTGTAATTATCAAACCAGCTTCCCATCTTAAGGCAAAACAGATTCTGCATGATTGCTTACATCTCCCCGATGGATCTTACTACTTAATAAACTAAGTTTTCCACATGTGATTAATGTAGCATGACACATTTGTCACTAAGTGGTCATAAACCACAGACTTGTGCTCACCAGGTGCGCAATTATCCACCAGGGCACCGAGGGCTTTGCCATCTCTCCAGTCCCTGTGAAAGTTGTTGATGGGCAGCTGGGGGACCTTGTTCTGGATCCAGCCCAGAAGGCGCTGTTTGGGCGTCAGTTTCCTGGCGTCTTCATCGTCCTCATCCTCCCACATGGGCATGGAAATGGAGTAGTGCAGGATGAGGGTCCATATGAGCCCTAGGATGAGTTTTAGGTTGCCGTCCACTATAGCTTTGCTATCTGCAACGAGAAAGAGAAAGTTTTAAATGTACTATTCTACATATGAGCGCTGAAGCACCTTTTGTGGAGAGACTGGGAGTCATAAAAAGACAACGAGCAGAAAACCATCTCTCCTTTTAGATCTGAGAGTCTCAATGCTTGGCTTCGGAAACCATTAAACATTCTGAGGTTGGTTTTTATTACTCTTGTGGTGCTACTGTGAACATATATTAGTTTAGGGTGAAGATCAGAAGCTCAGTGTGAACTGAAGCGGGATTGGTCGTGTCAACAAATGCTAGAAAAGAAAATGTTTTCAATCCAAATATGACTTTATGATACAGCACAGGAAATAATGACAACACCTGTGTTTATTTTTCAGCATTGCGTGTTGCTTTTAAGCCACGATCGTGCCCTTTTTTGTTTATTCAGAGAGATTCGCAGCACGCTGTTTGTTCCGTTCGCCTGCTGTGTTGATAGCTTTCACAGGTTTAGATGTGCACAAATAAACAGCAAGGACAAACGGATCTTGCGGCTTAGTAAAACACATAGACTATGATCCATGTAGCACACTTTAATTCACCCAAAGTTTACACTTTCACATAGGGGACATATTTGTGCCCAATGCTCCCAATTCAAGCCCAATTATATAATATAAAATTAAAATAGCATGCAAAAAAAAATAAATAAATAAAAATAACAATAATTATAATTTAAAATAAGTAATAACAAAACAATCAGATAAATTAATTAATTTTAATTAATAATATTAATTAAATGTATTATTTATTACAATTACAAAAATTAATAATTAAAGACAAAAAAAAGTATTAAACTGTGTTCAGAAATATAATATTCGGTCCCAAATGTGGGTAAAGGGGTTTATATATGTTATGTATCTCATATAAAGTTAAAATAGCAGGTAAAAATTAATACAAATAAATAATAATAAATGAACTGATAATTTTATTACATTCATTAAATATATTTTTAATTACAATTATTAAAATGAATAATTAAAGACAAAAATAATATAAATTGAGGTATTAAACTGTGTTCAGAAATATAATATTTGGTCCCAAATGTGGGTTTATAAATGGTATCCGATATAAAATGAAAATAGCATGTAAAAATAATAAAAATAATATAATAATAAATAACAATAAAACAAATGGATAAAATAATTACATTAATTAAATATATTATTAATTACAATTATTAAAATTTATAATTAAATACAAAAATAACATAAATTAAGGTATTAAACTGTGTTCAGAAATATAATATTCAGTCACAAATGTGGGTAAAAGAATTCATAAATGTTATGTATCTAACATAAAATTAAAATAGCATGTAAAAAAAAATAATTTAAAAAAATAAATAAAACAAACTGATAGTTTAATTACATTAATTAAATCTATTATTAATTACAATTATTAAAGTTAATAATTAAAGACAAAAATAAAATAAATTGAGGTATTAAACTGTTCAGAAATATAATATTTAAATGTTATGTATCAAATATAAAATTATTATAGCATGTAAAAATAATAATAAAAAATAATATAAAATCAATAATAATAAAAAATGCTATTTTTATTATATTAATTACATATAGGATTATTTACAATTAATACAATTAAAAAATAAAGACAAAAATAACATAAATCAAGGTATTAAACTGTGTTCAGAAATATTACTTAGTCCCAAATGTGGGTAAAACGGTTTATAAATTTTATATATTTAATATAAAATTACAATAGCATGCAAAAATGATTAAAACAAAAAAAAAAAAACTAAATAAATTCAATAATAAAACAAACAAACTGATAACTGAATTATATTAATTAAATATATTATTAATTACAATTATTAAAATGAATAATTAAAGACAAAAATATCACAAATTAAGGTATTAAACTGCGTTCAGAAATATAATATTCAGTCCCTAATGTGACTAAAAGGATTTATAAAAGTTATGTATTTAATATGAAATGAAAATAGCATGTAAAAAAATAAATAACAATAAAACAAACTGATAATTTAATTATATTTATTAAATATATTATTAATTACAATTATTATTAGACAAAAATGACATAAATCAGGGTATTAAACTGTGTTCAGAAATAATATTCAGTCCCAAACGTGGCTAAAAGGGTACAAACCCAATAGGTTTCATGAGCTATTTTTTAACACATTATTCATAGAAAGTGTGACATGCACTTTTTACCCGAATCTTTCCCTACACTGCTCTGCTACAGTCAAAAGACTCTGGACTACAGCATGGAATATGAATCAAGATGGACACTACTAAGCCACTGACTGAATGCCAAGGGCTGATGTCATTTAACCCTGGATCTGTGGAATGAGGTCAGTTTAAATAAAACACACACACACAGATGAAACTTAATCGGGACGCTGGATCTGAATCTGACTACACTTTGCTTCAACCCCCAGCGGAGCTGTCTGCACTAAATGCTGCAATGTGCGCAGCGGTCTGGCCGTAATCCAATATCTCCAATCAAATAATACTGCCAGGTCAGTTTTCTGTTTTTCTCTCTCATTTTTGCCTCGCCGTAATCAAACGAGTTCCAGATCAAATTCTTCACTGCTCTTTGATATATGACTTTAGAGATTTTCTCGTACGTTTGGCGAGGACAGCGCGTTGCGCTCGCTGTGGCCTCCTCACAAGAACGGGGTTTAATGTTTTTGGGTTCCTAGGCGCTCTGGATGCTTAGAGAGGAATGCATCCAGACATTTATGTGCACTCTACATCAGCGCCAAGCCCAACAGAAACAGAAGGGGAGAAAGTATTTGCCGATGTTCTTGATATGTGCTGTTAGAAAGTATAGAAAGAGAGAATAAGAGAATGATATGTGACCCTGGGCCACAAAAATATTTGTAGCATTAGCCAACAATACATTGCATGGGTCAAAATGATCGATTTTTCTTTTATGCCAAAAATCATTAGGATATTAAGTAAAGATCATGTTTCATGAGATATTTTGTTCATTTCCAACCGTAAGTTTATCAAAACTTAATTTTTAATTTAGTTATATGGATTGCTAAGAAATTCAGTTTGACAACTTTAAAGGTGATTCTCTCAATATTTTGATTTTTTTGCACCCTCAGATTGTCCTATCCTAACAAACCATTCATCAGTGGAAAGCTTATTTATTTTAGATGATGTATAACTCTTAATTTAAATCTCTTAATTTATATATATTATACCCTTATGAAATTTGGCATCAGTAAGATTTTCAATGTTTTTTAAAGAAGTCTGCTCATCAAGGCTGCCTTTATTTGATTAAAAATACAGAAATAACTGTAATATTGTGAACTATTATTGCAATTTTAAAAAGTGGTTTTCTATTTTAATATACTTTAAAATGTAAATTATTTCTGTGACGCAAAGCTGAATTTTCAGCATCATTACATCAGTCTTCAGTGTTACACAATCTTTAAAAAATTATTGTAATATGCTGATTTATTATCAATGTTGGAAACAGTTATTCTGCTTATTTTATATATATATATATATATATATATATAGATATATATATAGATAGATAGATAGATAGATATAGATATAGATATAGATACATATTTTTTTTTTTGGGGAACCTGTGATACTTTTTTCAGGATTCTTTGATGAATAAAACATTAAAAAGAACAGCATTTATTGATCTTTTGTAACAATATACACTACCATTCAAAGTTTGGGGTCCGTAAATATTTTCTTTCTTTAATTTTTTTTTATTCAGCAAGTATGTGTTAAATTGATAAAAAAAAAATGATAGTAAAGGGCAGTAAAGACTATACTGAAGGGCAGTACTAAAATAATAAATCATTATACTTAAACAAAATGATAAAAATGTACACAGCTTCATCTGGTTCAAAAGTTTTCACACCAGGTTTTTAATGCACTGTGCACTTTAATTTCCTTCTTGGGACATTCAGTCCTTCAATCGTTGTCAATATGAAAAGATAGATCTCCGAATCAAACCGTATCTGCTAGAAAGCGTTCAAATATGCAAAAGATGCTGGAAAACCAAACAATTTGTGAAACCTGGATGATTTTA
This sequence comes from Cirrhinus molitorella, assembly GCA_033026305.1. Classification (NCBI taxonomy): domain Eukaryota; kingdom Metazoa; phylum Chordata; class Actinopteri; order Cypriniformes; family Cyprinidae; genus Cirrhinus; species Cirrhinus molitorella. The sequence continues at coordinate 30,748,757 of CM065128.1, forward strand.
CTGAATAACAGTGGGTTCAGAATAAAAATGACCTGATAATTTACTCACCCTCATGTCATCCAAGATGTTCATGTCTTTCTTTCTTCAGTCAAAAATAAATTAAGGTAACTTCAATGGGGATCAGCGTGTTGAAGGTCGAAAATGCAGTTTCAGTGCAGCTTCAAGGTTGCCCTACAAAAAAACTAAAATGTATGTACCCTACCATACCTTTTAAAACAAAATAAACAGACAAAGTTTTCCACAAAAGTTTCCTCAAATGTTTTCCTCAAAAACATTAATTTCTTTTCGACTGAAGAAGGAAACACATGAACATCTTAGATGACATGGGGGTGAGTAAATTATCGGGATATTTTTATATTTAGGAAATAAACTAATCCTTTAAGAATCAAGCGTATGTAAACGGTCAGTTTCATTAAAGCTGAAAAAAAAACAGAAGAAAAGAAGTCAAAGGATAGAGAAAGAGGGATGAGTGAGTGAGTTTACCTGAAAATAATCAGGTATCAGACTGCAAGCACACAAAGAGACAGCTACTTGTATCAAATATCAATAAACAGGATGCTATTGTTCGCTTTAGGGGATTTAGATCCTCATCTGACAATATACAACAAACATACAAAGTATACAAAGTCTCAATATACATATCAAAGCTGACAGAGTAGATGCAAGCATACAAGCAAGCGCAGACAGCTATTTGGCCTACTTTTCTCAAAAGCTCCTTGTAAGACGAAGAATTTTCACAGTTACACCTAAGAGTGTGTTGTTTTCAATCTATCGAATGTCTTTAATTCGTTCAAGCCACCCTGAGAATGTGCATCCCAGCAAAACCCAATCTTCTGAAGATAAAGCACATTGCCCGACATACAGCTGGATTCGAACACACTTAATGAAAGACATCAGATGTAAGTGTTTCCTTCCGACGACATGAAGCGCAGTGGCTGCAAATGAGCCCTTTTTGAGGAATGGCTGATGACATGGGCCAGGAATTCCAGCCTCCTGGGGTACAGCACCACCACATAATGGGCAGGAAAACAAATATGGGATCGGAGCCTGGGAAAAGACCATTTAGGACAGTGAGAAAGGAAGGGATAGCTTATGGAGAGTGAGGGTAATTCAGAGAACAAGCAGAAGTGCTTTCTCATTTGTCTCACTCCAAAATGAGGTGACAGGTTGTTGGCCCATTAAACAGTTTTTATGATGGTTATGAAGGGGAAATGGTTTTAAACATTACCAAAACAAGCTGAAATTCAAATGAAAAATGAAAATAGAAAACCCAAATCAAAATTATTTAAAATAATAATAAATACTATAATATTAAAATTAAATAAAGGATTAATTAGCAGAAATTTTGCTTTGGCAAACAACTGAAATGAAATAAGTTTAGGTTGAAGTATAAATTACTAAAGCTAAAACTGGATACAATTGAAAATATGAACTAAAGCTTTAAAATTATTGAAATATTTAATTGTAAATATTTTTTTTAATTAATAAAATTGACAAGCACATAAAATTAGCAAAACAAACTAAACTAAAAATGAAAACTGAAAATATAAAAACTAAATCTTATTTAAAATATTTATAAAAAATGTCTAAAATAGAATAAAATAAAAAATTTGAAGTTAAATAAGTTTAGGTTAAAGTACAAAAATTAGCTAACCTAAAACCGAATAAAATTGAAATGAATTAAAGATAAGAATGTGAATTAAAACTTATTTAAATATTTAATCTGATTTTTTTTTTATTATTGAAAAAAATTACAAGCAAATCAAATTACCAAAACAAACTAAAATAAATCTTATTCAACATTTTAATAAATACTAAACTAAACTAAACTTAACACAAAAAAAAAAAAATAAATAAAATAAAATAAAATAAAATAAAATAAAATAAAATGTGCCTTGTCAGCTAACTGAAATAACATACAATTAGGTTGAAGTACTAAAATTAGCTAAACTAAAACTGAAAAAAAAAAAAAATAATAATTAAAGCTAACGAAAAATTTGAAATAAATGAAATAAAATAAAATAAATAAAATAAATAAATAAAAATGAAATAAAATAATTTTAGGTTGAAGTATTGAAATTACTAAAACTAAAATTAAATGAAACAGAAATAAATGTTAATATATTTAATATAATATATTATATTTAATATATTTTGAAATATTTTAATATTTATTATGAAATATTGTAACAATTAAACAAGCACATAAAATTACCAAAACAAACTAAAATTAAAATGAAAACTGAAAATATAAAAACTAAATCTTATTCAAAATAAAAAAATAATAATAAAATAAAATATGAATAGAATATGAATTAAAGCTTTAAAGTTATTTAAATAATTAATATTAAATATTTAAAAAAAATAAATAAATAAAAATGTCAAGCACATAAAATGATGAAAACAAACAGAAAATTTGAAAACTAAATATTTTTCAAAATATTAAGAAAATATAAAACAATTCTCTACAAATTAAATAAATAAACAGAAACACTGAAATAAAATAAGTTTAGGTTGAAGTACTAAAATTACTAAATCTAAAACTGAAATGAATTAAAGATTTAAAATTATTTAAATATGTAATATTAAATAAAAACGTCAAGCACATAAAATGACCAAAACAAACTGAAAATGAAAACTGAAAACCTAAAGACTGGATCGAATTCAAAAATTAATAAATACTATATTATTATTGTTTTCAAATATTTTTTAAATATTCAACTGTAATGACAAAAAGAAAAAAAATCATAAATTAAGCTTGCTTTATTTTTCCTCATAATAAGCATAACTGCAGTAGTGCTTCACGAGCGCAATCCGAAGTGTGAATGTATCATATCTCTAGCAAATGGCTCTGGGAGTAATGAGACACTTTCCTAACCCTGATTAAAGCCAGTCTGGATCATTCACATCCTCCCACCGCCGAACCCCATCAACAAGACGAGATAAAAATAATGAAACAGATGCTGGAAGCATTTTATAAGCCACTGTTGGCAAAAGCGAGAGGGGAAAACACATGTAATGGTGTTACTGCAGCGAGCGCAGATGCGTTCATCTTGAATCCAGCTGTTGGCGATCGCCGCTCTTTTCAACTAACAGCAATGGCTTGGTTTCGCTGATGAACAGCATATTGTCATTCCTTGGACGTTCTTCAAAGGGGGAAATTCACGCTGACCGATAATGCTATTTGTATGCGGTGCTTGGGTTGTTTTAGCAACCAATTCAATAAGGGAATTATGAACTACTTACAAATTTGTGCTAAACGCAATACAATTTTTTGGCCAAATCTGCATTGTGATTGTGGTTCTACTAAGACCTCTGTCATTCTGCGTTGCCCTTTGAATTATTTGTACATCCGCCAGTGGCACCGTCAGAAATTTTTACAGCTCAGATGCATCAGGTGATTGTCGGCTGTTGCATGGAGAGCCCAAACAAACATCGCAGTCTCCCTGGAGGAGACAGAAAGTTTGCCATGGTCACCAGGACAGAACAGAGACAATGGCCTCTGTGTGGAAGAGACATTCTGCCTCAGGAAATATGCAACCTACACCCACACTGGCAAACACACAAACACACACACATTGCTTTAAGAGAGTATGTATAATAAATGATGCTCTTTTGTTTTACAAACTGCGAGGACAAATGAATCAATCAAACAAGGGAAAAGACAAGAGCTGCGAAATTAAAAACGAGCTGTATAAATAAATAGGAAAAAAAATGTATGCACTGAGCAAACAGTAATTCGAGGTTCAAAGGCACAGAACGCAGTCATCGTTTTCCTATTATTCCCTCAAAGCCATATAACACAATGCAGCTTGGCGCTACAGTACTGTAAAATAAAACAGTGTTTCATCACACACAAAGTGAAAGTCCTGGAGGGCTCCAAAGGAGAGCTAATGCAGCAAAACACATGACATAAATATTAGAGCGGAGATCTGAGTTATAAACAGTGCTCATAGGAGCCTGACAGACATAAAGCAGGTCAGCCACACACAAACAAACTCTTTTGGTCACAGGCGATATTTTGTCTTTGGTTGTGTCTGGTTTCCCATACACATACTTAAGGTAAATCTGTGCATTTTATTATGTCACAAAGAGATTTCTTTAACAGTTTTCTATTTTAGGGTTTTTCAATCTGACATGATGTACTCCATCTGAAAGTACACTGCAAAAACTTTTGGTGAAGGATTTAATTTGAAGCAATTTTCACTAAGCAATTAACTGAATATAAAATTAACAAAAGGGTCATTGCGACTTCATATCTTTAAATTCTGAGAAAGAAGTCAGAATTGTGAGATAAAAGTCAGAAATGCAGTATATAAACTAGTCATTTTTACTTTTTTTCTCAGAATTGGATGATATGAGTTCGCAATTGCGAGTTATAAAGCCAGATTTGCAAGATATAGTCAGAATTGCAGGATAAAAATGAGCAGTTGTTTTTTTTCGCAGTTGCAGGATATAAACTTGCTATTCTGATTCTAATTTTTTTTTCTCAGACTTACACGATATAAAATCACAATTCTGACTTTTTATCACAATTGTGGAATATTAACTTGCAATTCTGACTTTTTTCTCAGAATTATGAGATATAAACTCACAATTCTGATGTTTTGTTTTTTTTTCCGCAATTGCAGGACATAAATTCGCTATTCTGATTTTTTTTCTCAGAATTGTGTGATATAAACTAACAATTATGAATTATAAAGTCAGAACTGTGAGATATAAAGTCAGAATTGCAGATATAAACTCACAATTCATACTTTTTTCTCGCAATTGTGGGATATAAACTCGAAATGAAGATGTTTTTTTGCAATTGCATGATATAAACTCGCTATTCGGACTTTTTTTTCTCAGAATTGTGTGATATAAACTCACAATTCCAAATTATAAAGCCAGAATTGTGAGATACAAAGTCAGAATTGCAGATATAAACTCACAATTCTTACTTTTTTCTCGCAATTGTGGGATATAAACTCAAAATTAAGATTTTTTTTCGCAATTGCATGATTTAAACTTGCTATTCTGATGTTTTTTTTCTCAGAATTGTGTGATATAAACTCACAATTGCAAATTGTAAAGCCAGAATTGTGAGATAAAAAGTCAGAATTGCAGATATAAACTCATAATTCTGACTTTTTTTCTCACAATTGCGGGATATAAACTTGCAATTCAGATTTTTTTTCTCAGAATTACAAGATATAAACTCACAATTGCAAATTATAAAGTCAGAATTGCAGATATAACTCGCAATTCTTACTTTTTTCTCAGGATTGTGTGATATAAAGTCAGAATTGCAGATATAAAGTAATAATTCCAATTTTTTTTGCTCACAATTTCAGGATATAAACTCGCAATTGTGACTTTTTTCTTAAAATTGCGAATTTGTATCTAGCAATTTTAACTTTTTTCTCACAATTTTGGGATATAAACTTGCAGTTCTGACTTTTTTTATCAGAATTGCATGATATAAACTCACAATTGTAAATTATAAAGTCAGAATTGCAGATATAAACTCACAATTCTTACTTTTTTCTCACAATTGCAGAATATAAAATTTAGATTTTTTTCTCAAAATTTTAAGATATAAACTCGCAGTTTAGACCTTTTTCTCAGAATTGTGTGATATAAAGTCACAATTGTGAATAATAAAGCCAGAATTGCAAGATAAAAGGTCAGAATTGCAGATATAAACTTGCGATTCAGGCTTTTTTTCTCACCATTGCAAGATATAAACTAGCAATTCTACTTTTTTCCTCACAATTGCAGGATACAAACTTTTCTTTATATAAACTAACAATTACGAATTATGAAGCCAGAACTGCGAGATACAAAGTCAGAATTGTGAATATAAACTTTTTTTCTTACAATTGCATGTTTTTTCACACTTTTGTTCTTGCAATTGTGGGATATAAAATTGCAAGTCTGACTTTTTTCACGCAATTGTGCGATATATAATAGCAGTTCTGACTTTTTTTCTCAGAACTGTAAGATATAAACGTACAATTACAAATTATAAAGGCACAATTGTGAGATATAAAATCAGAACTGCAAGTTTGACTTTGTAACTCGCAATTGCAAGTTTATATCATGCAATTCTGAGAAAAAACGTTAGAATTAGGAGACGTAAAATCGCAACTGTGAAGAAAAAAAGTCAGAATTGTGAGTGAAAAGGTCGCAATTATCTTTTTTATCTTTATTCAGTGGCAAAAAATAAGCTTCCATAGAAATGTATATCTGCAATTCTGACTTTTTATCTCACAATTCTGGCTTTATGATTTGCAACTGTGAGTTTATATCACACGATTCTGAGAAAAAAAAGTCAGAATAGCGAGTTTATATCATGCAATTGCAAAAAAAAAAATCTTAATTGTGAGTTTATATCCTGCAATTTTGAGAAAAAAGTCAGAATTATGAGTTTATATCTGCAATTCTGACTTTTTATCTCACAATTCTGGCTTTATGATTTGCAATTGTGAGTTTATATCACACAATTCTGCAAAAAAAAGTCAGAATAGCGAATTTACATCATGCAGTTGCAAAAAAAAAATCTTAATTGCAAGTTTATTTCCCACAATTGCGAGAAAAAAAGTAAGAATTGTTTATATCTGCAATTCTGACTTTATATCTCACAATTCTGACTTTATATCTCACAGTTCTGTCTTTATAAAGCGTAATTGTGAGTTTATATCACACAAATCTGAGAAAAAAGTAAATATCACAAAGTAATAGAAGTGGCAAAAGAAATTGCAAGCAACACATTAAATTACAAGTGTATTTTTTAAGTAGAAATACTGAAATATATTTTTCTTGTAAAACATACTCTAATAATCTTAAACGATCAAATGACGAAATCCTAAATTCCTCCAAATCTGTTCCCATTAAGAAACAAACTCATCTACACCTTGGATGGCCTAAAGTACATTTTCAGCAAATTTTCATTTTCATGTGAACTGTTCCTTTAAAATTAAAAAAGTGAATTCATATAAACTGGAACCTCTTGTCATCAACAAAAAGTATATCTTGTTTAAAGGCCACTTTGTGAGCTAAAGCAGACAGTTGCGCAAACACACATTAAAAAGTGTCTTAACACAGGTTTGGCTCTAAACGTGTGGGGTTTCATCTGAGTTATGTATTGTAGACAGCTGCAGTGTTCATATGCAGAGGCCTGTTTGCCAAAGAGAGAGAGAGAGAGAGCAGGGATTCCCCATGCAGTAGCTGTGGAAAGATAGCGTTCCTGTTATCTGGTTGTCTCTAAGAGTCGCACACAAAACACAGAGCAGCCTGAAGTCACATCCTGAAGCTGTGGACACTCCAAATAGTCAGATTACATTATGTGAGAGTATGTCCATTGTCAGAGAGGTCAAGTTCATGGTTCTGCGGAGAGGCCGGAAAATATAATTCCATTACTTTGTCTCTCCAAGAGGCAAAGATAGGAGGAAAAGAGAGGGGGGGATGAAGACATAATGGACACATGCCATCAACACTCACATTTTCCACAGGATCTTCAAAGAACAATGGAAGAATGATAGAGATAGTGTGGAAAACACACACATATCCAGCAGCAAACATTCAAGTTGAATGACAACCCCAAAGGCAAAGTATCAAGAATGACTTTCAGCACATAAACATCTGTTCACTCAAGAAAAAAGTGTCACACACGGTCTTGGAAAAAGCTTGTTAAAACACAAATTAAATGTTTTAATTCATCACTACAGCAGTCAAGGGTTTTGGGTGGGCTACTATATTTTATTTATTTACTTTTCACATAAATGTCACTAATTAAAAGCAAATGTATTTTTTTTTTTTGTGAACTAATGTTTAAACCAGAGTTAATATGGTTACTGTCTCTTTAACAGTGACATTTGACAATAAAATAAAATAAAATAAAATAAAATAAAATGTGATTTATTACTGTGATTATAAAGGTGAATGTTTATAAATATTTATATTCATATTACTATCAATATTAATATTTATTAATTATTTTAAAGCGAATTACAGGATTCTTTGATTAACTTAAATTAACACAAATTGACTCAAATCAACAGCATTTATTTATTTATTCATTTTTTTATTTACATCCTATTATTTACATTATTTAATACATCCTTGCTAAATAAAAGTATTCATTTATTTAAAAAAAAATACTGTTTATAAAATAAATAAAATACAGATAAAAAAGTAAATAATATTAAATAAATTGGAAAAATGTAAATAAAATAAAATATAATTGTTGAAATATTAACACTATTTAAAATAATAATATTTTCTATTTTAATATATTTTAAAATATATTATTGATTTATTCCTGTGATTGTAAAGCTGAATATTTTTGAATATGTATATATATATATATATATATATATATATATATATATATATATATATATGCTGATTTGGTGCTCAAGAAACATTTTTTATTATCATCAATATTAATATTTTAAAGGAAATCTTTTTATTTTCAGGATTCTTTGATTGATTGAAATATCAAATGAACATCATTCATTTATCATTGTTTTTAATTTTTTAACATTCACCTGTCACTTTTGATCAAATTAATGCATCCTTGCTAAATAAAAGTATTCATTTATTTAAAACAGAAAATAAGCTTGAAAATAAAATAAAATTTAAAAACAAATAAAAATGTAATTAAATTAAAAATAATTATTGAAATATTAATACAATTTAAAATAATAATATTTTATATTTTAATATATTTTAAAATGTGATTTATTCCTGTCATTGTAAAGCTGAATATTTTTTAACATTTATATAAAACATTAATATTTTTATATGCTGCTCAAGATTTTTTTTTATTATTATCATCAATAATAATATTTTAAAGGAAACCCATTATTTTCAGGATTCTTTGATGAACTGAAATATCAAATAAACAGCATTTATTTTAATTTTTTAATTTTTTTTATTTTGTAACATTTTAAATGTCTTCATCACATCATTTAATACATCCTTGCTAAATAAAAGCGTTAATTTATTTTTTAAAAACACTCGATATAAATATAAAATAAAAATAATAAAATAAAAATATAAATAAAATAAAATAAAAAATAAAATAAAAGCAGCCTATATATCCACCCTAGTCCCTGCACACATCCCAACCTCACTTAGTATGCAGGCAAGCAGACTGCACATACTTCACATCACTTCACAGCACTCTTGGGACTGCAGTGCCGAAATGTCCACATGTCTAACATTGATGTATTTCCACAGTTTACTTCAGAACTTGCTCTCTTTGTGGTCACACATTACATCAGAACCCAACTGCTGCCAGTGACGACAGGAAACGTCTTTTACTGAACAAGCCAATAAGTGTCACTTAGACATGAACATCCATGTCACTGCATTACATTTACTCCTAAAACAAGAACAAGCTGTTACAGCTTACAGGAACGTGTCAAACCATACAACAGTCTAATGGATTCTGACCCAACTTCATGTAAAACTTAATACTTTAATTGACAGTCTTCTCTAATAATTTACTTCAGAGTACAAAATAAAAAGTGTGATGTGAAACCCTCAGTCTGAGTTGCCAAATGCTGCAAGACGGCAGCCGTTGGGAGTGTTTGCAAAGCAGCAGCTAACTTCCCCCACCAAAACGCAATGAGGTCAAAAAGAAATAAACGGCGAAACCTAACAGAAACAGTGAGTCTGGACAATGACAGAGCAGTTCATTTATCAACGTCCTTCTCGCATAAACACATTTTTACACGCTAATACATCACCGTGGATATGGAAACTGTGAAAACGTTCAGTCGTGGCGCCTATGTGTTGATCAGAATGCTTTACTAAATACACAGATTTCAGTGAAGCATGTCAAAGAGTGATCCAGGAGAACTTATGCTTGAAGAAAGACAAGAGGAAAATAAAGACCTTCCCACAAAGCACACACATACACAGTATTTTGACATACGACACATGTGTTGCAGCAGGTGGTGTCTTCGAAAGTCCAAAAAAGGACACGTCTAACCTGGACAATAGGAATAACACTTACACAGCTGACCTCAAGTATCCCACAGACATGAGAACAGCTGGATAAATCGTGCCGGTGTAATTAAACAAAATGGCCTGTGGAAAAAAACCTGATCAAAGCACAAAAACAGCCTGGATTCAGTCACACAGACACTTGGAGGTCATTCACTTCCACCTTGTAAACGCAAAATATATACATAAGCCGAATCCTCTCAACTCAAGTGATGTTTCCCACTTCACTTTTATATACCAGATCCACCAAAAGCTCCATAGATTTCACTAGAATTTGACAGAAATGTCATTAAAGTGTTAGTTCACTTCCAGAATCAAAATTTCCTGATAATTTACTCACCCCCATGTCATCCAAGATGTTCATGTCTTCCTTTCTTTCAAAAAGAAATAAAGGTTTTTGAGGAAAACCAGGATTTTTAGTTACAGAGATACTGTAAAATGAAACTCCAGACCTTTTAAGGACTTTTCAAGCACTACTTTTTTGATTTACAAGGACTTCAATCAAACAGTGTCTTCTCTTTCAAATTCTAAAAAAAAAGATAAATAGATAAATAAAAATACACTATAAACAAAATGGCAAAAATAAAGTGGAAAAAAGCATCTAAAGCAAAAGAAGATCGAAGTCACGATCTGAATAATGATTCACGAACCATAATTTCAGATCATCGCGGATCGCAAATCATTTGATTTAAATGAGGACTTCAAATCGCGAATCATTTGATTTGAATCATTTAATTCTCAAAATGATTCACAATCTAAATCAAATGATTCACGATATGCGTTTTGATGTCCCAATCTAAGTCAAATGATTTGCGAACCTGCTCCGAAATCTCAAACTAAGTCAAATGATTCATGATCCACGCTCCGAAATCCCGATTTAAATGATGATTCACGAACCGCGCGGGTCATAAATCACGAATCATTTGATTTAGATCGGGACTGAAAATCAGGAATAAATTTGATTTGAATAATTTAATTTGAATAATTTAATTCTCAAAATGATTCACAAAACCGTTCCGATGATTTGCAATACGCGATTTGAAGTCCCAAACAAATGATTTGCTAAACCACTCCAAAGCCTCAATCTAAATTAAATAATTCACGACCCACGCTCCGAAATCCCGATCTGAATAATGATACACAAACCATAATTTCAGATCTGGATTCGGAGCATAGATCATGAATCACAAATCATTTGATTTCGATCAGGACTGCAAATTGCGAATCATTTGATTTGAATCATTTAATTCTCAAAATTATTCACAAATCCATTCCGATCTAAATCAAATGATTCATGATTCACGATCCACGCTCCGAAATCCTGATTTGAATAATGATTCATGAACCATAATTCAGATCAGGATTCGGAGCGCAGATCATGAATGACAAATCATTTGATTTAGATCAGGACTACAAAACGCAAATCATTTGATTTGAATCATTTAATTCTCAAAAATAATTCACAAACCCATTCCGATCTAAATCAAATGATTCACGATCCACGCTCCGAAATCCTGATTTGAATAATGATTCATGAACCATAATTCAGATCAGGATTCGGAGCGCAGATCATAAATCACGAATCATTTGATTTAGATCTGGACTGCAAATCACGAATCATTTGATTTGAACCATTTGATTTGAATCATTTAATTTGGATAATTTAGTTCTCAAAATGATTTACAAAACCGTTTCGAATCAAATCAAATGATTCACGATACACGATTTAAAGTCCCAATCTAAGTCAAGTGATTTGCGAACCAACTCCGAAGTCTCGATCTAAATCAAATGATTCACGTTCCACACTCCGAAATCCCAATCTGAATAATGATTCAGGAACCATCATTTCAGATCAGGATTTGGAGCGCGGATCATGAATGACAAATCATTTGATTTAGATCAGGACTACAAAATGCAAATAATTTGAACTGAATCATTTAATTCTCAAAAATGATTCACAAACCCATTCCGATCTAAATCAAATGATTCACGATACGCGAACCCACACCAAAATCCCGGTCTGAATCAAATGATTTGCGATCTATGCTCCGAAATCCTTATCTGAATAATGATTCACAAACCATAATTTCAGATCAGGATTCAGACCGTGGATCATGAATCACAAATCATTTGATTTCGATCAGGACTGCAAATTGCGAATCATTTGATTTGAATCATTTAATTCTCAAAATGATTCACAAATCCATTCCGATCTAAATAAAATGATTCATGATATGCGATTTGAAGACCCAATCTAAGTCAAATGACTTGCGAACACGATTCGAAGTCTCGATCTAAATCAAATGATTCATGATATACGTTCTGAAATCCCGATCTGAAAAACATGATTCGTGATGCACAATCTGATTGGAGCGCTTTGAAATAGTGAATCATTTTGTGACTCAACTGTTTAACTTATTCATAGTTTTAAAAAGCTGTTGTTTCACCCATCACTACGTGCTTTTTACAAGCGACGTCAAAATTCAAAAATGAATTAGTAATTTGATCTGGTTTTTGCTAGTGAATCGATTTTGAATCAATCAGAGTGGTCCAGCATCAAACTCACTCAATTGATTCGGTTCATCCATTTTCCTATCTTCAGCCATGTCTACACAACATTGTCAGTACCACTACTGGCTTAGCTCACTAGTTTTATTTTTTGAATATATGTGCTTATTGAAAAAAATTAAACACTTATCTTATGGATGGATTGCATTTAAATAATTCAAGCACATTTCAAGTACCTCTTCAGGAATATTGCTATTTTCAAGGGCTTTCCAGGTCTTAAATTTCATAAGTCAAATTCAAGTACTTCAAGCACTTTAAGCACCTTGTGTGAACCCTGTGGACTTCAAAAGGACCCAATGCAAATTGCAGTTTCAATGCAGCTTTGACTATGTACATTGGCTTTGTAAACACTGAGGCGGTACTTCCAGCAAACGCATTAGTGGTTAAAAAGTATTAAAATTTTTTTTTTGACCAATGACCAATCATTTCGCTAGATAAGACTCGGCTGGGATCGTGTGGATCCCTTTAAAGCTGTATTAAAACTGTAATTTAGGCCTTCAACCTGCTGATCCATATTGAAGTCCACTATATGGAGAAAAATCTTGGAATGTTTTCCTCAAAAACTTTTTTTTTTTTCAGAATAAACTTCATTAACATCTTCGATGACACTGGGATGAGATTTTTTTTTTTTTGAGTGAGCTAATCCTTTAAATTATTCACATACAGTCACAGAACTTTCATTTAAATCCATTCCGTAGAATGCAAATCAGGGCTAAAATCTGGGCAAAAGCAAAAATTCTGTCATTAATTACTCTCCCTCATGTCATTCCAAACCTGTAAGACCTTCATTCATCTTCAGAACACAAATTAAGATATTTTTTATTAAATTCTAGGCCTTAAACTTGTTGCGCTGCTGTCTATGCAGGGTGAGAAAGCTCTAGGATTTCATCAAAAATATCTTCATTTGTCTTCCAATGATCAACAAAGGTCTTACAGCTTTGGAAAGACCTGAGGGTGAGTAATTAATGACAGAATTTTCATTTTTGGATTAAAGGAAAGGTTATTCCTCTTCCTCCAGTCAAAAATCTGTCTCCAATGTAAACCAGTAATAAAACACTGTAATAAGTCTGTCATTACTAAGGAGGCCCAAACCAAGAGACATTTCCCTCTCCAACCCTAAACTCCGGAGGAGGTGGGCTATTTCACACAGTGAAAAAGAAACAATAGTAACTTCCACTTGCCCTCTCGTTCTGTTTTTCCACAACTTTTAGGCGCTGCCATGCATAAAACATTTCAAAAACTGTCTGAGCAATAAAATAAAACCAGAAAAGCAATGTTGGACTCATTTAGTGCTGTGGAATGTGACTTTTTTTTAAGTAAGACAGTGGTTTTGTTTATAGTACGCAGAGCAATCAGGCAATCTCCTCTCCTGAGTGAACCCAGTCAGCTGCCGTCACAGCTGCTAACAGGCATCCTAAACCAACAACTGATGTGCTCAGAGATCTGCCCTCCCCCTCGTAGGCCCAACACACACACACACACACACACACATATACACATACTCAAACTGTCTGCTTGCAGCATTCGTTCACCCTCCCTCCCTTCGATCCTTCAACAAAGCTTCAGAGTTGAAGTTCCATCCAGAACAGGCACATAGGAGCCTTTGTCCCGGTCTCCCTCCACTGCGCCTGAATTAGGACAGACTCCGTCACCTCAGGGCTCAGGATAGGACATCTGAAGAAAAGTATGACTACAAGACAGTACAAATGCTGTTAACAAGCACACACATGCACACACTATGTCATTTTGAGATATTTAATGAGCGTTCACACTCTAAAAAATGCTGGGTTAAATACAAACCAGTGCTGCTGGGTGAAAAGTTTAACCCAACCATCTGGGTAGTTTTATTTCACTCAACTGTTGTTTAAAAATGAATATATGTCTGGCTTAAAATTAACCCACAATAGGTTGTAAATTAAAAATCTAGAAATCTAGATTACTAGAAGCATCAGCAATAATCAAAAGGTAAACATTTATTAATAAAAATGTTCTTTTTTATTTTTATTTATTCAATAATTCTTCATTTATTAAATATATATTTATAAATGTTTTTCAATAAATGATTTCAATAAAACTACCCAGAAGGCTGGGATAAACATTTAACCTAACATTTAACCTGGGTTTGTCCATATTTCACCTAGCGCTGTGTTGTTTTTAACCCAGCATTTAAAAAAAGTTAATAAAAATAAATAAATAAAAAATAAAAAAAATAAAATAAAATAAAATAGTTTAAGAGTTTACTTAAAATACAAAAAAGTAAATATACAATTATATAAATAATAATGATTAAAATGTATTAAAATGTATTAAAATGATTAAAAATTATCTGGCTGACTTTTGCTGACAAATAAGCAGAGATATCTGGGTAACATGGAGAAAGAGTGCACCTTGTTAATTTACTACCAGCATTTTAATAATAATACACAAGTTAAAATTATAAAATAAAATAAAATAAAATAAAATAACAAATTAAATAAACCCCCCAAAAAATATGAATTCTTATGTTTATTTATTGAATTATTAAAATTTTAGTTTAAGCCAGAAATATAGTATTTTTAAGCAATAGTTGAGTTAAATAAAACTACCCAGATGGCTGAGTTTGCCCATATTTCACCCAGCATTTTACATGAGGAGTATACTTAAAATACAGAAAAGTACATATAAAATTATATAAATAATAATGATTATAATTAAATAAAATGATAGAAAATTACAATATAAATTATATTGATTATAATTAAATATAAAATTGTAGAAAATCCTTAAATATTATGATAACAATTTTAAGACAACTTTGCCAATTTTCAACCACCTTGGTACAGTTGATAGTATTTGAAAATGAACAATGTTATCTGCCCTGAGATGCCCACAAATTTGTCAGCAAAATATCTAGGTAACATGGAGAAAAAGTACATACATATTTTTTTTACATATACTACCAGCATTTTAATAGTAAACACTGGTTTAAATAAAATAATAAACAATTAAAATCAAAAATAAAATAACATAACATTAAAAAAAATAAATTAATTATATTAAATGATAAAAAAAAAAATAATAAAATAAAACACTGGCTATAATTAAATAAAATCATAAAAAATAAAACAAAAAAAATGAAATAAAATTTAATTATAAAAAATAAATAAATAAAATTAAATAAAATAATAGAATGAACAAAAAAAACAAACAAATAAATATATATATAAAGATTGAAACTAATATAAAAAAGCATAATTAAACTCAAAAAAAGAGCCATACAAAACAGTTGTCTTTATTATTTTAAGTTTTAGGAATGCCTCATATTTTGCAATGCTGAGAGAAAGAATGAGATAAGTTAAAATGTGCTTAAGAGACATGCCTGTCAGCACTTTAGGCCACATTTCTATAAACACAGACAGACACTTGAGACATAGACACAATCCTTTATGTTCCTTCAGGAACTAGCTCCCTGTAACAAGTCTATGGACCATTCGCTGTGCATATCTCAGCCATTTCTATGCTGACGTCCAAAAAAAAAAAAACACACAAGACACAGTCCAGACTTGGGATGAATTGTCGAATGTAAGTCAGATGGGGCTTTTTACTGCCTTGTTAAGCTTCGTTCTGAACAGAGCTCTGAACGACGCTTGTTTCTCCACTAAAAGTCTACCATTCACCGGAAAACAGAAGATAAAGTCATTTCCAGGGTTATGAGGGAGAACGTTCACATATGGGTTTCCCGCTGGGAAGTTCAAATGGTGAAGACCTCTTCCATAGATGGAAAATATTTGTGGCATTTGCTAAGTCTAGCATTAAACTAACTATTAATTCTAGTGAAATACCTTTACATCATCGTATTAGTCATTTGTCTGTTTAAAAAGCCCTCAGGATTTAGTCAGTCTATTTCCGTGTGTGGGCTGGAGAAAATAAGCGAGGCGAAGACATTCGACCATGTGGACGCTGAGGGATTTTCTTGTCTGAGTCAATCTGGCAACCCAGGGTCAGGCAGCTGATGACATCATCACGCCGCTGACAGCCCTCTGTGCCTGATACTGCTGACACCAAACACCCCAGAGTGCACTTGGGCTGTCTGACTCCCAGCCTTACAGATAACACAATACAGAACTGCTTTATCCCCACCCAAGACTTTTTTTAAACTGCATTAAACACATAAAGGGCTGATAGAGTCTGATATGTTGCACAGCCTTAAAAAATGGCAGATTTCAGAGGGCACAGAAGTCGTAGCCGTTGTTAAACAGCTGTTAGAGACTCTCATGGTTGTCGAATCAGCAAACCAGTCATGATCTTGACCTCTGACCCTGACGCTAACCCCGACAGCCGCTCTGTTACTGCAGAGGTAGAGTAACATTTCAGGAAGTCTCAAAAGACACATGCATGTCTCTGTCGCACTGTCGGGACAGTTAACCAAAAAATATAAAAGTTTGTCATTTACAAAATAAAATAAAAAAATAATAATATAAAATGATATTGTGAAATATTATTACAAATTAAAATAAATAGTTTTTAATGTAAATATATTTTAGAATTCTATTTATTCCTGTAATTGCAAAGTTCAATTTTCAGCAACATTACTCCAGTCTTTAAGTCTCACATGATCCTTCAGAAATCATTCTAATATGATTATTATTAAAACAGCTGTCTTCATTATTTTCAGTTTTAAGAATGCCTCATTTTTTTGCAATGCTCAATTTTTATTTCAGACTATTTCCGACTATTATCAATGTTGAAAACAGTTCTACTACTTAATCATTTTGTGGAAATTGTGGAACCAAAAGCACTAATAAAACACTGGCTAAAAGAAAAGAAAAGAAAAGAAAAGCAAAGAAAAGAAAAGAAAAGAAAAGAAAAGAAAAGAAAAGAAAAGAAAAGAAAAGAAAAGATATATAATAATATAATTGTGAAATATTTTACAACTTAAAATAATTGTTTTTATTTAAATATATTTTAGAATAGTATGTATGTATGTATATATATATATATATATATATATATTAGAAGTTTAATTTTCTGCATTATTACTTCAGTCTTTAAGTGTCACATGATCCTTCAGAAATCATTATAGTATGAATAATATTTTAATACTACCAACATTTTAATAATAAAACATTGGTTCAAATAAAATCAAATTAAATTAAATAAAAAAAATAATAAATAAATAAATAAATACATAAAAAATTTATACAAACAAAGCTGGCTGAAAAATGGCAAAGACATCTTTAAATATGATTAGTATAGAAAATAAGATAAAAAATAAATACAAAAATATTGATAATACTTTAATTTTTAAATTATGTAAAACTAATATAAAAACAAGCAATAAACAGAAAATTACATCCAAATATATATATATATATATATATATATATATATATATATAATTAAACTCAAAAAACAGCCATACAAAACTGTCTTCATTATTTTAAGTTTTAAGAATGCCTCATTTTTTGCAATGCTCCTTTTATTTCAGACTATTTCTGACTATTATCAATGTTGAAAACAGTTCTGCTACTTTAACATTTTGTGGAAATTGTGGAACTAAAATGATGAATGTTTTTAAAGAACAAATAAAAATTATTTATTTACAATTACAATGTATTTATGGTCACTTTTGATGTAATGCATCCTTGCTAAATAAAAAAATATTTTTGAAAAAGCATTAGCCCAAAAATGTGTTAATAACACATTTAAGGGACAGTTAAGCAAAAAATATAAAAGTTTGTCATCATCTTTTTTGGGAATAGTTAAAAAAAAATAATAATTCTGTATATGTATTATTTATATGTAGTTATATTATTTTACATTTTTTTGAATGTGTGTGTGTTCAGTAAAAGAAAGTCATACAAGTTTAGAACAACATGCAGATGATTTTTTTTTGGTCAAATTCCCTCTTTAACTTGAGCAACCAGTCAATTGTGAATCTCAGGCGTGCATTAAAACAAAAGAGCATGTTCCACAATGTGTAACTCGATCTAAACAGAACCGAGAGCAGCTGAAAACATCGGAGAGGTTCAAATATCACTTACAGCGCAGATGAAGCCCCAGTCAGCCTTCCAGCACCCCATTCATAATCAAAAGCGACTCGCCCTTTTTTCCCAAGTCTGCTTTCCATCATTTTCCGATCTCCTGGAGTTTGAGAGCGCTGTAGGATTTATACAGTAACAGAAGATTCAGCGGGTGTCAAGAGATATCCTGAATAAACCCTTCTGATACCGTAAGGCCTTTTGCTGTCAAGAACTGAGCTCAATCACTGAATCCAAAGCTTTCCAAACCTTTTTCTCAAATGGTTTGCGTATGACCTCAAAATGCATTTTCGTAATTTAAAGTGATGAATAATCCAAATACAACCAATTAGAAATAAATACTGGCCCCACATTCAAACAAAGGAACTAAAAGCTGTTGCACAACCGTTTCAAGCGAACACCTGATATCCGCCTCCCCAGGATGCACCTGGTACGCAACCGTTTGCAAGAAAGAAACGGCACATTTTAGAGATATTAATAAACCAAGTGGGGCAAATTGAAGAAGGCACCACAGCGGGCCATGCCGAATCTCTGGAGGGAGTGAGTTGAGTGTGTGTAGGGGGTGTTCACTGGCCATGCTTGAACATTCCAGTGGACTGACTAGCCCTTGACACATGGTAACAATTAAAGACACTGTTATACTCAGAAAGCAGGAGGACAAGAGGGAGACCATGTTTGCAAGAATGTCTGCTTGTTGTTGTTCAGTGAAAGAAAGACTCTGGATGGAAATCCTCCTGTTCATAGCCAACGATTACACACAGCTGAATCTGGAGATAAACTCTGGGAGCCGTCCAAAAATTATAACACGCAACGTCCAGGAGAAAACAATGCCAGAGGTGAACCAGAGAGGCGAATCGATAAAACCGACTGCAGAGGAAAGCTCTGGTTAATAGGCCAGGAAAGTGTTACATGCAGAGAAACAGAGCATGACTTTGAGAGATAAGTCAGAGGGCTGATAAAGCCACTAAAGCACTTCAGGAAAACACGCTATGACTTCAATTTAAATCTAATGAAATTTCCTCTCTGGGATATAACACGACTTCCTTTCAGTGTGTCAACAGGGACATTTACTTCAGAGAGAAATCTCATGTGCATGTGATTTTAAGTCTTGCAAACGTAAACGTAGTTTAGCGGTAAATTGAACTTTGTTGTTGCTGTTCAATCTATTACAAAGTCTGTTTACTTTCAATGTTAAGGTTGAAAACAACATTTTGAATCAGGGGTTGACCGATTATCGCCCGGTGTCGATATTAAGCTTTTTTTTTGGGTTATCGTTATCGTTATTTTTAAAAGCTGATTTGCCGATAAAATTATTTAAAAGCATTTAGAGAAAGTTTTTGTCAGAGTTATTCTTAATTTTGACATTAATTTTCATTTTTACACCATATATATGTGACCCTGGAGCACAAAAACAGTCATAAGGGTCAATTTGTCGAAACTGAGATTTATACATCATCTGAAAGCTGAATTAATACGTTTTCCATTGATGTATGGTTTGTTAGGATAGGACAATATTTGGCCGAGATACTAAAATCTGGAATCTGAGGGTGCAAAATAAAAAATCACCTTTAAAGTTGTCCAAATTAAGTTCTTAGCAATGCATTTTACTAGTCAAAAATTAAGTTCTGACATTTGATATTTTACAGTAGGAAATGTATAAAATATCTTCATGGAACATGATCTTTACTTAGTATCCTAATGATTTTTGGCATAAAATAAAATGTATCATTTTGACCCATACAATGTATTTTTGGCTATTGCTGCAAATATACCCCAGCGACTTATGACTGGTTTTGTGGTCCAGGGTCACATCAGTTCAAAATTTTGTTATTGGTCTACTTGATTTGTAATAATCGGTGTTGCCATTGGCCAATGAAAAAACGTATTGGTCGATTTTGAAGGCTAACGATTACAATAATTATGCTAATAATAAACATTTGAATTTAATTGAAATATAATATTTAAAACAAATAAACAAAATAATAAACAAAATAAATATATAAATAATTAAAATATTAAAGAAAAAAATCACTGTGATTATTTACAAATGTCAAGGTGAAGATTATATTTTGTTGTTATATTATAAGTAATATCTAATATAAATAGAATAATTATAAAGATAAAACATTAAAATAAAATTATCTTTATTTATGGATGATTAAACAAATATTATATTATTTATTTATTTACTGACTGACTGCCTTTAAAAAATATACACTGCTGTTCAAAAGTATGGGACCAGTAAGATTTTTTTCGAGATTTTTCTTATAGTCTATATATATATATATATATTCTTAAGCCTTTTCTGCTCATCAAGGCTGCATTTATTTGATTAAAAATACAGAAAAAAATTACTATTGTAAAATATATTATTGCAATTTAAAATAGTGGTTTTCTATTTTAATACACTTTAAAATATAATTTATTCCTGTGATGCAAAGCTGAATTTTCAGCATCATTAATCCAGTCTTCAGTGTCACATGATCCTTTAGAAATCATTCTAATATGCTGATTTATAATCAATGTTGGAAACACTTTTTCAGTATTGATAAATAAAATGTTAATAAGAGCAGCATTTATTTATAACAGAAATCTTTTATAACAACATACACTACCATTTAAAGTTTGGGGTCAGTAATTTTTTTTCTTTTTTTTCTTTTTTAAAATAAATTAATGCTTTTATTCATTATTCAAAAAAAAAAGATGCTGTTCTTTGCTGTTAACTTTTTATTCATTAAAGAATCTTGAAAAAAGTATCACAGTTTCCAAAAAAATACATTTCCAACATTGATAATAAATCAGCATATTAGTATGATTTCCGAAGGATCGTGTGACACTGAAAAATGTAGTATTGGCTAATGAAAATTCATCATTGAATCACAAGAATAAATTATATTTTAAATTATATTAAAATAGAAAACTGTTTTTGTAAACTGCAATAATATTACGTGGTTTTTTTTCAGTATTTTTAATCAAATAAATGCAGCTCTGATGAGCAGAAAATATTACTGATGTAAAACTTTTGAACAGCACTGTATGTTGCTAAAATTAACTATTAATTTTAACTCTGGACTGCTTAAGCAAAAAGAAAAATACTCAACAAAAGGGGGGAACTCATCCAACAAATTTTGTGAATCATGTGCTCATCATCTCTATCCCATGACTCACTCTTTCTCTCTCTTACAATCCAAAAAACCTCCAGCAACCCCCTCTTTGCAGCTCTCTGGGTCTGTGGGACTATTTAAAGCACCTGTTACTAGATGGACCCCAGAGCGCAGCTGTCTATCTATCAATCACTCACTCGGGAGCTAAACGCTGAAGATCTCTGTCCCAAAGCCATCATCACTCACATCAAAATTCTTTCTGCTCATATTTTTCCACAAACTGCATGTGCACTTCTTGACATGCAAATAAACTACCAGCATTATTATGCATTTTTTATTTCGGCAATATTATATTTTATATTTTACATATGAAAAAAACACTAATTCTGGAATAGCTATATTTTACGGAGCCCCTAAGGGGACACAGTGATGGAAAAACAATATGAAAAATTATATTTCAATGCTTTTCCATTCACACACAAAACTTCTTCTTTCCAACTCATATTATTATTTTTGTTAACTTTTTTTTTTCTTTTTTTTTACATTTTTTACATTTATATTTTGTTAAAATTGCAAAAAAAAAAAAAATATATATATATATATATATAGTAAAACAAATATAAAGAACCTCGCACAAAACATTGTCTACATTTTTTTTTTTTTTACCATCACCGTGCCCCGTATTATTTTAAGGCATGCATGTAAACATAAATCTCTATATTCTCACACTTTCTGGTCCATCTGCATAAGCGACTGAGTGCGTAGTGATAAAAGAAATGAGGTGAGTGGTATTTCCTGTAGCGGCAACAGGCCAACCCCCATGTGACACAGTTCACACACACACATGGTTTCTTGGATGAGGGTGCGAGAGTTTTTCCTGCACCTCTGTCACCTTACACTCTTGCGTAAGGGGAGTTCTGAGAGGCAGGTGCCCTTCTCGAAAGATCCATCTCATTGCCAATGACAGCCGGCCTGAAAGCCCTGCTGTCATGTGCCAGCGTGTGAGACGGTTGACTCCTTCCCCCAAACCCAGTAAGAGGCCCACATCTGCAGTCAAAGACCAGTCAAATAATCATTCAGTGTCTATCAACGGTCAAATCAAGTCTTGTGTCTCCACCACAGAAAATAGGACTGAACGTTGCCCTTTTTCTGTTGTATGTCTAGTTGTTTTGAAAGAATGCCATGCTGCCAGTTCCAGACACCCACCACTTAGACATCAGAACAATATAAGGCTTTTGCCATTGCAAAACAACAACACCAAGCCTAAAAACAGATCCCAGAGTCATTTTATAAAAGCCAGATCCAACAGCTACTGTGCTTTTTGATTCATGTGTCTCATGATATTATAATAAAACTTTATGAAGGCACATTTGTGACCCTGGACCACAAAACCAGTCATAAGGGTCATTTTCCATTGATGTATGGTATGTTAGGATGGGACAAAATTTGGCCAAGATACACTAATTTGAAAATCTAGAATCTGAAGGTGCAAAAATATCAAAATATTGAGAAAATCACCTTTAAAGTTGTCCAAATGAAGTTCTTAGCAATGCATATTACTAATCAAAAATTACGAAATGTACAAAATATCTTCATGGAACATGATCTTTACTTAATATCCTAATGAGTTTTGGCATAAATGAAAAATCGATAATTTTGCCCCATACAATATATTTTTGGCTATTGCTACAAATATACCCATGCAACTTAATACTGGTTTTGTGGTCCAGGGTCACATTTTTACTGATGTTGAGGCATTAGTTTAGTATCAGACTGTAAGTCTACTACTAAAAGTGAATCTTTATATAATAGATAAATGCAAAAACAACTTCCCCTTTTACACACTAAGGATACACTCTAATTGATTATTATTTATGCCTGCAGGCCTTTTCTAAAGTGGGTGAATCTGCAAATCCATAATAACATTGATCCTGAGCTGGGTTTGGGACTGTGTCCCAAAGCCTAGGCGTAACAAAATGCACCCCAAAATGTAAAAGCACTGTCCTAGGATCTGGTTTTGCCTCGTATGATCTTGAAACAATCATATGGAGAGGAGCAGCTGATTTCAGATCATAGAAAACTTTAAGAATCATTTGCAATACTGGGTGACTGAAATAATTTCATCAGCTGAAGTTATTCTGCTAACATATTACTGTTAAACACTTCATAATGCAATTATATTGGTGATATTTAATGTACATTCAAACAAATATAAAACTTTTAATATTTTTATATTTGAATGCACATACACTACCAAAAGTAAGATTTTTAATGTTTTTTTTTAAATAAACCTGAATTTATTTGATCTAAAATACAGCGAAAGCAGTAAAATTGTTAAATATTTTTTCTATTTAAATTAGCTGTTTTCTATTTGAATATATTTTAAAATGTAATTTATTCCTTTGATTAAATGTAAATGTTCAGCATCATTACTCCAGTCTTCAATGTCGTATGATCCTTCAGAAATCATTCTAATATGCTGATTTGCTGTTCAAGAAATATTTATTATTATTATCATTATTAATATTTAAAACAGGTGAGTACATTTGTTTTTTCAGGATTGATTTGATGAAAAAAAGATCCAAAGATCAGCATTTGACTGAAATAAAAAGCTTTTGTAATATACACTATGTCATTATATTACACCAATTATAGAAGGGGGAATTATAGAAATTAATACTTTTATTTGGCAAGGATGCTTTAAATTGATCAAAAGTGATGATAAAGACAATGTCACAAAAGGGTTACAAAGTTACAAAAAAGTTACCATGTTTCATATATTGATAATAATAAATGTTTTTGAAGCAGCAAATCAGCATTTTAGAATGATTTCTGAAGGTTCGTGTGACTGGAGTAATGATGCTAAAATTCAGCTTTGGAATCACAGGAATAACTTACATTTTAAAATACATTCAAATAGAAAACAGTTATTTTAAACAGTAAAAATTTTAAAAATGTACAGTTTTTTCTGTACTTTGGGTCAAATAAATACAGGTTTAGTGTGCAGAAGACACTTCTTTAAAAAGCATAACTTGCATTACTTACATTATAAATCTTACTGTTCAAAAACTTTTGACTGGTAGTGTACACTGTCAAATTGTATTGGCCTCATATTATTATATTTAAAAGTATTATAAAAAGTCTTTGATGAACAATTATTATGCACAAAACCAATTATGTTTGTTTAACCTTCAGCTGTCCACTAAAAGAAAATAATGAGTGCGGACAATCTAAAATAACACTTTAAAGCTTCCGAATTATAGGCTAATTAATGGAATTATAACAAATGAGAATCAATATTTACATAAAATGCAAAACAGACCCATTATGACAGCTAACTATGGGTCATTTGCGTGCTCTGACCCCACTAATTAAGGCTCGGGCCCTCCACAGGATGTTAAAACAAACCTTCGAGGTGGCCTCTAAAAGTATGTTTTCTTCAACTAAGTATGCGTTTCACTATCAACAAAAGTTAGATAACAAGTCATAGTGCGGTAAGTAAACGCTGGCGAACTTAAACTGATGAGGTAACCATAGCAACAAACGCGTTAAAGGTACAGTCGCTTAATTAAAGGTTTACACATCTGAAGTCTCTTTTGTTTTGCATCTTTAAGATTAGCAAAACGCCATAAAATCGCAAACAATGCGAGAAAACAGCACTTACCTATAGAAACTAGTTTGATGTGTTCCCTTTCTAGAAACTCCAGCGCGACGGACACGTTCTCCAGCTTCATCTGCCTGAAATTGGGTCTGGCGTGGTACTTTCTGTACATTTTCTTCTGGCTGAGAACTTCCAGGAGCCCGATGAGCTTGAGCCCGTCGCTCAGGTCCTTCTGCAGGTCGTTGATCTTTTTGTTGAGGCATTTCAGGTGCTCGTTGCACCACCTGGTGAAGGTGTTCTGCTGGATCTTCTTCCATGGCGCATCCTCCGCCAGGTCCTTCTCCGTGGCCGGCATCTCCTCGTCTCCGTCCTCCCCGTTGTCGGTGCCCTGGTAATACTGCGGCGGCAGCTGCTGGTCGTAGTATGTATTATTGCTCATCATGTTTTTTCCGTTGTTCAAGTGCCCCCCTTTTATACGACAATCAGCGAGTTTTTACGGCGTAAGGGGGAGTGGGACTGAGGGGGAAAAAAAAGAAGGAAAGAAAACGAAAGAGAGTTGGACGCGAGTGCAAAAAGGGCAGGGATAGAAGTGTTTCTTCGGGCAGAAACCAGCTTTGAACTGCTTTCAAACCACGAGCGTTTGCAGAGCGAAAGCTTTCCCGGTACTTTTTAAATTGTTCCTTTTTAGAACGCCGTCTGGAAAAAGTTCGCTCCCGCTTTATTCGCGTTCGAAATTAAAGGAAAGACGGGAAAAGAGACGCGGCTTCATATACTTGAATGGTTAAATGAAGCATGAGGCGCTTTAAAAATCTGAGACCCCTCCGGCAGGGCTCACACGTCAGTCTGCTGGATCTCCTGGTATGCTGCTGTCATCATGACCATATACAACTGCGCGATGGGTGATTCTCTAATCTGACCGAGATAGTGATACCGGCGCCCGATTGGGCGAGCCCCGCGACGGGGAAGGGGATTGGACAGACCCCGAGCGCCGCGACAGTTGTGACTGTCATTTTTATTTTTAGGAACCCCAAATTGGGCAAGTGGGGGCTGGAGTTGGGCTTGTTGTAAAAACTTGGGCTCTTTTTTAACAATTGGGGCTGGAAAAAGCCTGTGACAGCATAATTATGTCAGTGAGACATTTTAAAACAGCATGCTAAATACATATCAAAGCATAGTAAGGAGAAGAGATGACAGGCTGTTTATTAATATGTAATAAATAGTATGACAGGTTATTAATAAACAATATTATGGCTGGAGTTGACAAAACCTCTATTCCAGTCAGTGAAGTCATGCACTGCAAAACATTTTTGTTATATATAGCTGTATATGAGTCACTTTGTTACCGTTTATGTATAAGTTTCAAGTCTGCATTTTTTTGATCAAAAATACAGAAACAAACTGCAATTTAAAATAACAGTTTTCTGTTTTAATATACTTGATGCAACAGCATCATTACTCCAGTCTTCAGTGTAACATGATCCTTCAGAAATCATTTTAATATGCTGATTTATAATTATTTTTGGAAACAGTTGTGCTGCTTTATTTATTTATTTATTTTTTACCTGTAATATTTTTTGAAGATTCTTTAATGAATAAAAAGTAAAAATCTTTTCCAACAATGTCTTTACTATCACTTTTTATCAATTAAAAAACATCCATGCTGAATTAAAGTAGATTGTTTTTTAAAGAAAGAAAACATTTACTGACCCTAAATTTTGAATGATAGTGTATAATGTTGCAAAAGATTTATATTTGAAATAAATGCTGTTCTTTTTTTTTACTCTTATTAATCAAATAATCCTGAAAAAGTATTACAGGTTCCAAAAATATTAAGCAGCACAACTTTTTCCAACATTGATAAATCAGCTTATTAGAAGGATTTCTGAAGGATCATGTGACACTAAAGACTGAAGTAATGATGCTGAAAATTCAGTTTTGCATCACAGGAATAAATTCTATTTTAAAGTAATATTTCACAATATTACTATATATATATATATATATATATATATATATATATAATTTATTTATTTATTGTAATCACCCAGCAATTTCTGAAGGAAATTTTTTTTTAGGTACAAATTCTTTATGTACCATTTTTTAGTGTATGAAGGTAACATATGTATAAAATACCATGGTTTTACAGTACTTTTTTCAATAAAATGTGTAACGTTTTTTACAGTGTATTAATTGTACAGGTTTTCTGAAAGAGTTCTGTTCTGTAAATAAGCTTTCCATTAATGTTTGGTTTGAAAAAGATACAGCAAAAAAATAAATAAATAAATAAAAATAAATAAAAATATTGAGAAAATTGCATTTAAAGTTGTCCAAATGAAGTTTAGCTATGCATATTCCTAATCAAAAATTAAGTTTTGATATATTTATGGTAGGAAATGTACAAAATATCTTTATGGAACATGATCTTTACTTAATATCCTAATGTTTTTGGCCTAAAAAAAAAAAAAGATAATTATGACCAATATTTTTGGCTATTGCTACAAAAATGGTTTTGTGGTCCAGGGTCACAAATATGCATTATTATGCAGTTTGCATGCTTTTTAGAAAGTGTTAGAACAACCTTTATTGAGGTCTGAATGTTCAAAAACCCCTATGTAAAACCATTTTACATTTTATGCATGATGAGATTTCATTAATATGATAAAATGTGATTAATACGATTAATGATTGTATTAAAAGCTTATTAGGTATGTTCTACCTAGTGGCTATGGATTATGTGATTATAATACATAATTTAGACCCGGGGCTAGTTGAGTAACAACCTTATTGTTACAGAGATATGGCCATATCATGTAAACAATAATGTCATCATTTAACCCCCAAACTACTGTATGACTTTAGGTCACAGTGCTGTCAAATGTCACAACCTTGAAGCTTGTACTATTTGGCAAGTCTCTCTCAAAACATGGTTTAACGGAATTAATTACAATAACACACAGCGAGATATTATGAGTGTGTGCTGAAATGTATATACAGTGTGTAACAGTAAGACAGAGTGAGTTATTGTAATTCAAGTGGTGAACTGTGACTAAACCATATACAGGCATACGGTTCATTATTACTGGAAAAATCGGACCCCCATGGACACCAGTCTTATGTGTCATACACAGGAAAAAAAGATCAATTCAGAAATGCCCAAAGAAAACCTGACACGTAAAACCTAGAAATAGAGGAGGTTAATATACTTACAATGAAGTCACAGGCATGACTCAGAACCCCAGCATGCTTCGACGTGAACTGACAAATGAAACAAATGTGGATGTCAGAAGAAAGACCAGATAAATGAAGGGGGACATCTGTTCATCATTTAGCGAAAGCCACCGATACCAACTCACCTTATGATTCAAACAAATTCGTCTGACAGAAATAAACGAGCACATATATTAAATCACGATGCTCTGGATAAACTACTTTATTAGTTCCTGTTCATTTACAAAATATACATGGTTACCAAAATACTTCAGATTTCATTGTTATTTTCTTTTTTAAATAAATGCCTGTTAAGGCAAGACAACATGTAAACATGTCAAAGACACTGTACAGAACAATTACAATTACACAAACACATACAGACACGCAGCAGCATCGCCACAACGCCACATCTCCGTACATCTACAACCCTCCGACATCCAGTAAAGCGCCATTTACAAATGGATTTCCAACGATTTTGTTAGGCTGTACAATTTGTACGAATGTACGATTCTCTCAAAAACCAAAAGACTTTAATTACAAGATAAACAGAACATAAAAATGCTGGACTGAAAGAATGGACTTAAAGAAACAGTTCACCCAAAAACGTATCCTTTGCAGTGAATGGGTGCCGTCAGAATGAGAGTCCAAACAGCAGATAAAAACATCACAATAATCCACAAGTAATCCACACAACTCCAGTCCATCAAATAACATCTTGTGAAGTGAAAAGCTGCATGTTTGTAAGAAATAAATCTACCATTAATGCATTTTTAACATCAAACCATTGCTTAAGGCTAAAATATGAGACCTCTATCTATAATATTGCTTTCTCCAGTCAAAAACTACTCTTTGTCTAAATCAGGAGAGAAATATGTAAATATCAAGTACTGTTTACAAGCAAATAACTGTCCAAAACAGTTCTAAACAAATATGTTGTTGGATTTTGGTGGACTTTTTTCACAGGAGGAAGCGTTATAATGAATTATGGACTTATATTTTGGCCAAAAGTTAATGTTAAAATGCTTTTCACTTCAAAAGATCATAATTGATCAACTACAGTCGCACTTGTGGATTATTGTAATGTTTTCTATCAGCTGTTTGGAATCTCATTATGACGGTACCGAATCGAATAAGAGTCTACGCAGCTGATAAAAACATTACAGTAATCCATACAACCCCAGTCTACCAAATAACACATTGAGAAGTGAAAAGCTCCATGTTTGTAAGAAATTAATCTATCATTAAGGCATTTTTGGTTTAGCGTTAAAATGCCATAATGAAGATGATATCTTTTCACTTCAAAATATCCTAATTAATCGACTACAGTCACACTTGTGGGTTACTGTAATGTTTTTATCAGCCGTTTGGAATCTCATTCTGACGGCACCCATTCACTACAGAGTATCGACTTGTAAGCAAGTGATGTAATGCTACATTTCTCCATCTTGGATGGCCTGAGCCCTGACGGTGAATACATTTTTGGATGAATTATTCCTTTCAAATTAAAGACAGCAAGACATTCAAAATTCATTGATAAAGTGAATCATTTATATGATCATTCATAATAAGGTCCATTTGGAGAAAGCCTGGGCTTTCCAAAAGTTGCTATTTACTTTAAATGCATATTTGGAACTATTCTGGATGATTTCAAATCACAACGGTGTCAACCACAGCTAAAGCAACAGATCAAATAAATGAAAAGAGAACATAAATTACATTGATTTTGTTAGGCTGTGCAATTTGCGATTCTCTCAAAAACCAAAACACTTTAATTACAAGATAAACAGAACAGGAGAGAGAACTGGACTGAAGTGGAAATGGAGAGAATGGACTTAAAGAAACAGCTCACGCAAAAACGGATCCTTTGCAGTGAATGGGTGCCGTCAGAATAAGAGTCCAAACAGCTGATAAAAACATTACAATAATCCAAAAGTAATCCACACAACCCCAGTCCACCAAATAACACCTTGAGAAGCGAGGTGTTCTTCACTTTACATGAGAATAATTGACTACAGTCGTATTTGGACTCGTTTGGACTCTCATTCTGATGGCACACATTCACCACAAAGTATCGGCTGGTGAGCAAGAGATGTAATGCTAAATTTCTCCATCTTGGATAGCCTGAGCCCTGATGGTGAATACACTTTTGGATGAACTATTCCTTTAAAATTTAAGACAACATGACATTCAAAATTCATTTTTATAATAGTTCATGTTCATAATAAGGTCCATTTGGAGAAAGCCTTGGCTATTTACTCTAAATGCATATTTGGAAATATTCTGGGCAATTTCGGAATATAACGGCATCTTAGAGAACATAAACAACATTAGTATTCAATCTTCAACACAAAACAAATGCAAAAACTTGTCAAATTTGGAATCGGACAAATCATGCGAAGTCTACTCGTACGAAATAGTCACAGGAGCTAAAATCTACCACTGGTTTCTATCACTCAGCATGCAGAATCTACTTCCACAGACATGCAAATACACACAATCTGTTCATTTACATCATTTACAAGTGCAGAGTGGAAGAGTAAAATAAATTCGCTCTTTCTGATGTCAAACAAACCTTCCAATGCAGTGCAGGACAAATAGCATGTTTATTTCAAAGACAAAATCATAGTGTAGCATGCACTGTCTTATAGAAAGTCAGCTGATACATTGAACATTCAGTTGTGCTACCACTGAGTTCTGCGTCTATCGATGGAAACGGCACTGGAGCGGATATTCCCAAACACTGAGACTACAGCCAGGTCTTTAAACCACACTACAAAGATCACTGCCACAACGCTAGTCAGCCGTCTACGAGCACATATGTCTACTATGATTTAGCAGTTACTTTAATAAGAAGTCTACTTTGTGCTGTTTGTTGAAAATGACACCAAAAGACATCAGGTGAAGACAACTTGTGTGTGTATACCAGAAACGATTATATACCAATAGATACTGTAAGTATAAAGTAATGGATTCTGTTCAGAATAATAGTACCTCAAGGCTTAATGCATTCATTTACCAGAATCATAAGTTAGTGACAGTATTATTCATCTTCATACGGGAAGGTACGTCTGTAATAATCCCTATATACACAAACAAACACCTCAAAAGTGTGACCTCTGATGTAAAAAGCTACATATAAGTACATATTTCTCAGGTTTAAAGTGAAATATACATCATTATAACTTTTTTTGGTGAAAGGCAGTATGGAAGTTTATGCTTCTAGCACTGTTATTAGCTAGATAATCAATTCATGCTATTTGTTTATGCTACAGATTTGAATTGCATTGTAAGAAACGTCTTTGTTATGGTTTTCTGCAAGGGTTTACAACAGAAGTTCTCAACTGGTGTTTATATTGTGGCAACCGATTATTGTATTTAGAAACTGCATAGGCCCAACGATAAATAGGCAAAACAATGTTTTGCATTTTTATAAGATTTTTAATCCCGCTACAGTATTGTTTTGCCTAAAAAAAAATGACCTGAAACTTATTTTTGGATCCTGATACCAGTTTAGAACCACTGTTTTTGTACTTTCTGTAAAACCTTTCTAGCTCTGGTTATTTCCTTGCAGAGAAGAGATTGTATAGATGTATACAGTTGAAGTCAAAAGTTTACAAACACCTTGCAGAATCTGCAAACCCAGGTTATTTTTTATTTAGTGCTGACCTGAATAAGATATTTCACATAAAAAGCATTTACATATAGTTCACAAGAGAAAATAATAGTTGGAATTTATAAAAATGTCCCTGTTCAAAAGATTAGATACACTTGATTCTTAATACTGTGTTGTTACCTGCCGTCTGTTCTTCAGAAAAAAATCCTTCAGGTCACACATCCTTCAGGTGTATTTGAACCCTTTCCAACAAAGACTGTATCATTTTGAGATGCATTTTTTCACACTAAGGACAACTGAGGAACTGAGCAACTATTAAGGAAGGCTGAAATGCTCACTGATGCCTCCGAAGGAAATACAATACATTAAGAGTGATGGGTGAAAACTTTATAGTATAATAGAATAACAGATAAAGAGAATAAATAGAAAAAAGATGTGTACATTTTTCTTATTTTGCCTAAATATTGTATTTCTTTTCAATTAGTACTGCCCTTCAGAACCTACTGAAGACATTTATATGTTTCGATGAAGATAAAATAAGTTCAATTTACCCTGATCTGCAAATTTCAAAAGTTTTCACCCCCAGCTCTTAATGCATTGTGTTTCCTTCTGAAGCATCACTGAGCATTTAAACCATCTGTAATAGTTGCATGAGTCCCTCAGTTGTCCTCAGTGTGAAAAGATGGATCTCAAAATCATACAGTCATTGTTAAAAAGGGTTCAAATACACAAAAATGGGACCTGAAGGATTTCAGGAAGCTGTGGATCATTCAGGTAACAAAACAGTATTAAGACCGAGTGTATGTAAACTTTTGAAGGGGCTAATTTTTATAAATTCAACTCTTGTGGACTACATGTAAAAGTCTTTTATGTGAAATATCTTATTTAGGTCAGTACTAAATGAAAAAATAACATGCATTTTGTAAGACCCCTTTTATTTTGCTAAAATAATTAACATTTTGCAGATTCTGCAAGGTGTGTAAACTTTTGACTTCAACTGTCATTGCACGCATGCAAGAAAACAACAAATAACCATATATGAAATCATCAATGCATTGTGGAATTACAGTAGATCTGTGCTTGTTCATTACACTCATTTCAGAGCTTTTTAGTGTTCTTTTAGTGTATGCATTAGTCAACCCTTGTATAAAAATATCTATCACTCTTTAGCATCATTTATCAATCTACAAGCACAAAATCAATCTTGGAATAAACAATTCAGATACAAAAATATCTGTGTTTAAAGTTTAAAATAAGCACATTTATCTGCTGGAATAACCTTAACCCACCTGGGATCTTCAAACTCCGGATAATTTTCACCAAAATGATAAAACGTATGCATTACTTGAGTTTTCTCCTTTGCTAGCATATAGACAAGTACAGTACTGTACAATTACATACAGAGTTTTCGACATGCCATGGTCGAAAGTGAAATAAGTGGACCTAAACACAAACGATTCTGATTCTGTATTGAGACTTCGGTATACATAATTATTAAAAATGGGAAGATCCAGGAAGATTAAATAAGTACTGCATGCTCCTACCTAATCGAAAAGCAATGAAGCACAAAGCAATATGCTGCATCCAAAACGTTGTTGATGAAGAACGGCGTCCTCTTCGGCCCCCGGGAGATCGGGAATCTGTTCATAGAGGTAAAATGTGCAAATGTTCTATTGGAAAGTGATAAGGCAAATAGTTTCGGGAAAGAAAACACAACTGATGAAATGGAAAGCGGGGAGGCAGACCAATCAGAAGCTCTCGGGAGTCGGTCCAAATATCCACAGCATGGCGTCAGTGTCTGTAGCACTGCTGGTCGAGACGGATATGATTGTCTACAAAAGCAGAGCAAAGCAGTTGAGACGGCAAACAACCAGCATCACAATGCACACCGAAAAGCGTCACGTTTGTTGGAATGTTGGAAGCCATGTGTTATTGTGTTATCCCTTATGTCCCAGGCGAGTGATGGTATTGGTTCCCATTGGTGGTTAAATGTGGTCGGGATGGTGGAATTGTGTACCGTGGACAGCGTGGGATGATGAGGTCACTTCCTGTTCAGCGCTTAGGCCAGAGCTCTGGTGAAACTGGGAATGAGCAGAACTGCTGCTGCTGCCACCGCAACAACCATCACTAGGTTCCAGTCTCCCACACTCTCCTGAGGTCAACAAGAGGAAGAGAATGACATCAGAGGGCAAAGGTCAAGATAAGTCATAATTAAAAGAGTTGATATTTTTACTCTTAATTAGTCTTTGTTAATATTATTACAATTATAGAATAGAATTTTGACATGGGCTGTTTAATAGTTTTTCGTTTATACGCAATTAAATTGTGATATTTTAATTATATATATATATACACACACACACACACACACACACACACACACACACATATTATGAAGCGCCAAACAGGAAATAATTACATAAAATCGGAATATATAAATGTAAATTGTGAAAATAAAGAAGTAAATCTGAATATATAGTTATAATTCTGAACATATAGTTACAAATCAAAATATATAAATGTAAATCAGAATATATATAGTTATAATTCTGAATATATAAAAGTAAATCAGAATATGTATTTACAAATCTGAATATACAAATGTAAATCAGAATAAATGGTTATAATTTTGAATATATGGTTATAAATCTGAATATATAAATGTAAATCAGAATATATAAATGCTAATCAGAATATATAGTAATAATTCTGAATATATAGATACAAATTGTAATATAAAAATGTAAATCCTTAATATATAGACGTAAATATGAATGTATAGTTAAGTCTGAATATATAAATGTAAATTGTGAATATATACACAAAAGTTGCAATATATAGATATAAGTCTGAATATATAGAAAAACCTGTATATATATAAATACAGCATTAAAATCAAAATTAAATATTAGAAAATCCAAAAGTATATACTTTAATATTAATTATATTATATATTATATATTATTTTGTGCATCTCTGATTTTGTAAAGCTTTTACATATTTAAATTACAATTAAAAATATTCTCTTCCAACTTTGTTTAACTTTAAAATCCATGTACTTTTTCTAACAAAGAGGTTTTGATGTTCTTGACATTTTTCATCCAAGCGAGACAGGCACACATTCACAAATGTCAATGAAACTGAAACACAAACCACTGGACACTTTTTCTCTGGCTAGAGGACAGTGAATGAGCCTACAAGTGAACTGATGTGGTTTTAATGAACGCTTCTGAGGACTTGTTGTTTATTTCCAGTCATCTTCTGTTATAGCGCTGGACTTGAGATCTAAATATACCCATCCTGAAATGTGGAGAGATACAAAGCCAAGAGCAACGACCCAGTAAATACTCTAATCACTGTGACACACGTTCTCTTTTACATACTCTATTACTCTCTCTCCATCTGGTGTTGTGAGATTGGCAGCGGAATCCGCATGACAGTCCAGCGGAATCAAAGAAGTGTGTAAGTGTGTGTGCATGTGGCTTCACTCTGTCCCGCTGGGCAGCAGAACTGTTGAAATCAGAGCTGTGTCATGCATTTGGCTGGGATAATAATGTTCGAAAATCTCAGAGGATGCCTGAATACGACTCGATTTTTGATGGTGCCAAACGTCCTGAATGAGGAACATAAGAAATTTGTTTATGATGCAAAAATACTGCTGTCCAAACTACAAAAGCACAATCTGATCTGGCAATGTATTCAAAACAAATTCAACTCCCTTTTGGGAAGAGGATGTTTTTATGCTTTTTCTATATACAAGATTACATTAGCTCGAAGAATTGACCCATTTTAACGTACTCCATCCTGAATGAAAGTTGTTAATAGAGACATATCATGAAAATCTGACTTTTTACATGTTTAAGTGGTATAATCGAGGTCCCTGTGCATCTAACAATCCAAAAATGTGGTTTCCTTCCCAGCTTTTTACTTTCACAGACATAACCGGCTGTTTTTGTAACCCATGTGTGTTTATAACATAAACTTGTGTGTATTTGACAGTTTAAGCGCAATAAGACATGAAAGAGGACTTAGTTTAGTACTTATATGCTGTGTGACAGCCACATTCTGTGCGCTCAGAAAACCCTATATCAGAAGTTTAAACTTATATGGTTTAAAACACATGATTTCAATGTGATAGACATGATAATTAAAACCAAACAGATGTTTTTTTAGCAGAGTATCTGAGGTATGAGCTGTAAAGGCACAGCCCTATTCTGAAAAAGGAGGCAGGGAGCAACAGCTCATTTGCATTTAAAGAGACATGCATGAAAACAGCGTGTTTCTGCTTCCTTCAAAATAGGCATTTTTTAAAATTATATAATAAATGATCTGTGTGGTATTTTGAGCTGAAACTTCACAGACACATTTTGGGGACACCTGAGACTTATATTATATTACATCTTGTAAAAAGGGGCACAATAGGTCTTCTTTAATGTTTCGGTTAGTTTAGCGAGGTTTTGCACCTCTGAAAAGATGGGAACAAATTCAACTAGATGCTGAGTTTATTTGCAAAATGTTAAAATGTTCAAAAATCATGTTTTACATTATGTTGTCATGTTTTTATTGTGTAGTTGGCTGTATTTTTTTTATTATTTTCACTTAATCAAAATAACCTAACTGCAGTATGATTGTGATTAATTGGAATCCACAATAAAAAAAAATATATTATTTTTGAAAATAATTAGTTTTTGCAAATGAACTCTTTAAATGCAACTAAGATTGTGGTTAGTACATGCTAATGAATACATGCACTAGCTTAGCATTAGCAGTCCTAATTTTTTGTTTAGGCTTGTTCTACCACAAACTTGGTGCAGAAATTACATTTTGACCAGTAAATTAAGACTTTATTGTCTATTTAAAGGAACAGTTCACCCAAAAAGTAACATTCTGTTATGATTTACTCACCTTCAAGATGTTTTAACAGTTGTCGGTAGACATTGACTTCCATAATATTTTTTTCAGTACTGTGGAAGTCAATGGGTACCGGCAACTGTTTGGTTATCAACATTCTTCAAAATATCTCATACAGGTTTAAAACAACTTGTAAATTATGATAGAATTTTAAAGGATTAGTTCACTTCCAGAACAAAAATTTGCAGGTAATTTACTCACCCCCTTGTCATCCAAAATGTTCATGTCTTTCTTTCTTCAGTCGTAAAGAAAATGTTTTTTGAAAAAAACATTTTAGGAATTTTCTCCATATAGAGGGCTTCTATGGTGCCCAAAAGTTTGAACTTCCAAAATGCAGTTTAAATGCAGCTTCAAAAGGCTCGAAACGATCCTGGCCCAGGAAGAAGGGTCTTATCTAGCGAAACGACTGGTTATTTTCTAAAAAAAAAAAAAAAAAAAAAAGGACAATTTACATACTTCAACATTGCCTTACATCGCTGCAGAATTACAGACCCATTGTTTAGAAAGAAAGTGCAAAGAAAGTCAAACGTCCTTTACAAAAAAAGGTAAAACAGCGACATAGGGTGATTTTGAAGTTGGAGGAGAAAATGAGATGAGTTTTTCAACATACCCTAACTGCACAGAGTACGCATGCGCATCCCAGAGCTAGACAAAAAGAGCATTTGTGGTTAAAGAGTGTATAAACTGTAATTTTTTTTAGAAAATAACCGATTGTTTCGCTAGATAAGACCCTTATTCCTCGGCTGGTATTGTTTAGAGCGCTCTGAAGCTGCATTTAAACTGCATTTTGGGCAGTTTTCTTCATAGAAGTCCACTATATGGAGAGAAATCCTGAAATCTTTTCCTCAAAAAACAATTTCTTTATGACAAAAGAAAGAAAGGCATGAACATCTTGAATTACAAGGGGTAAATTATCTGTACATTTTTGTTCTGGAAGTGCACTCATCCTAAAAGTAATTTTAAACTAGTTTACTGGAAAACTATGTTTGTGAAACAATGTGCACATCCATAAAAGGCCCTCATAAAGAGAATCAGGCACTGTGTCCAATGGGAAAACAGGTTTGTTTAGCATGACAGTCGTGACCATTCATTATGGCTTATAAAAAATGAGTTTCACAACACAGGAGGGACAAAAAAAAGGCCTCGTCTCTGGACTCTTAGAGAAAGAAAAGGCAAAGCCATACCTTTCCCCCTTTAGGACAAGAGCTCCTTCCAGCAGCACCATATCAGGCCCATTATTACAACCATTCCTATGAAGGGTATGGAGAGAATAGGGCACTCAGACGAAGGAGTGGAGCTCTGAGGAAAAACACAGGGGGTGCAGGGATGGAGAGAGGAAGAGGAGGAAGAGGTGGTGAGAGAAACAAAAGAAAAAAATGACAGACACTCAAAATAAGGTCATGATTACACATGGGAGGTTTGTGCACATGTGGAATAACAAGTAAAGAAAACATGGAAAATAATAAAAAAGTAATAGAGAGAAAGAATGAAGAGTGTGAGGATGAAAGGGAGAGAACAACCAGATAGATAGATAGATAGACCGATAGAACGATAGATAGAACGATAGATAGATAGATAGATAGATAGATAGATAGATAGATAGATAGATAGATAGATAGATAGATAGATAGATAGATAGATAGATAGATAATGCCAGCAGTTTATCAGGAATCATCAAATTTGTTTGGAATTTGATAAAGTTCAGTGTGCGTTGTGAGCGTATGGGTGTTTATGGTATGTTTATGTAGGTGTTTGGTGGTTTAAAAGCAACAGAACGAAGCGATGAAGGACCACGGGGGAGCAGGGAGACAGGAAAATACACCGAGATTAGATACACAGCAAAGATGGTTAAACACAAAATGGAAACCTTGTGCTCGTTTTGACCCTCCGGTTGATAAACGCAGAGCCAAGGTCGCCATCTTGGCATTTAAAGATCCTTGCCCACACTGCACAGCCAGCCCGCTGTATTAAATCAATGTGCCGGGTTAAACCTGTCGACGGGATCTGGGACATGTTGTTGAATTACCGCAGAGAATCATTTGGATTCATCCTTCAGTTTGTATAAACAAACAAAGCAAACTTGTTGAGGCTAACGAACGTGTTGTGTCTTTCCCACGTTGTAAGCATGTATCCACAAACTAAGTGTTTTTATAACAGTGAAGGACAAGTCGAAAAAGGGTGCAACCATGGTTTATGAAAATCATGAAAAAAGACAAAGGTGCAGGAATGTGTACTTGAGGTCATTTAAAAGAAACAAACTATCCCATTACGAATGATAATCAAATCATTAGAATATATAACAGATGTTTTTTTGTTTTTTTTTGTCAAAGAAAAGTTTTCATCTAGCTGAAATCCCAAAATGAAAATAAAGTTTTAGTAATTTGGTGTTTGAGCTTGACATGTATAATATACAATGTTGCCCACAAGTTTTTCATTTTTCATGTTTTTTTTTTTTTTTTTTTTTGCCAAATATTTTTAGCTGTTGAAATGTTTCAATTTGTAGATTATTGTTCTGCCATAAAACTTGGTTTAGAAATTAAGTTTATTAAAGGGATAGTTCTGTTGACAAAAAGCATTGTATCTTTCCCACATATGGTTACATTGTAAGCCCTTATTTTATTGCTTATTTTTTTTATTATTATTATTTTATTGTATTTGATTTATTTTCATTATTTATTTTATTATTTTGTTTTATTTATTTTATTTTATTATTTAATTTTTTCATTCATTCACTTTATTTTATTTAATCATTAATTAATTAATTTGTTATTATTATTATTAGTAGTAGTAGTAGTAGTAGTAGTAGTTTAAATTAAGTCTGGTATGTCTAATTAAGTCAAATTAAGTTTAAATTAAATTAAGTCTTGTATGTCTATTTAAAGGGATAGTTCACCCAAAAATGAAAATTTTCATCATGTAAACAAATAAACCAAATATGTTGACAAAAAGCGTTGTATCTTTCCCGCATATGGTTACACTGTTTTATTATTTTTATTGTATTTTATGTATTTTCATTATTTATTTTATTATTGTATTTTTTTTTTTTTTTCATTAATTCATTTAATTTTTTTTATCATTAATTAATTTATTTATTTATTTGTTATTGTAGCTTTTGTTATTATTATTAGTTTATCCTGTAAATTCTGTCTTATATGTCTATTTAATGGGATAGTTCTATCATGTAAATAAACCAAATATGTTGACAAAAAGTGTTGTATCTTTCCCACATATGGTTACATTGTAGGCTCTTATTTTATTGATTTATTTTTTATTGTATTTTAATTATTTATTTTATTTTATTATAGTATTTTATTTATTTACTCTAATTATTTATTTAATTTTTTTATTCATTTGTTTTATTTATTAATTTTATTTCATTTTATTTTTTAATTAATTAATTTGCTGTTGTTATTATATAGTTAGATAGTTCACCCAAAAATGAAAATTTATATCATGTAAACAAATAATCCAAATATGTTGACAGAAAGCATTGTATCTTTCCCACATATGGTTATACTGTATGATTTTTTTTTTTATTATTTTTTTTTATTTTTTATTATTGTATTTTATTTATTTATTTGATTTTATTATTTGATTTAATTTTTTATTAAAGTTTTTCATGTATTCAATACTTTTATTTCATTTTATTTTATATTATATTTTATTTTATCATTAATTTGTTTTTTTGTTGTTATTATTATTATTAGTTAATCCTGTAAATTCAGTCTAATATGTCTATTTAAAGGGATAGTTCATCCAAAAATTAAACAAATAAATACAAAAACCAAATATTTTGAGAGAAAGCCTTGTATCTTTGCCCATATGCTTACATTGTAAGCCAGTCTATTTTATGTTTTATCATTTCATTTAATTTATAATTCATTCATTCGTTCATTTTAATTGTATTATTTTATTTTATAATTGATTCATTTTATTTTAATTTAATTGTATCAATTATTCATTTTATTTAGTTTTATTTTATTATTTTATTTTATCATTAATTCATTCGATTATTTATTTGTTTTTATAATGTTTTTTATGTTTTCAATTAGGCATTTATTTATTGTAGGAATAATGACTCACAATGCTATGGGAACAGCACTTAAAATAAAATATCCCAATTAATTAAAACTATATATGTAAGTGACGTTTAACTACACATTTTCCTGACTGTTGCCCTCTGTGATATTCACTAACATATTACAGATTCTGTCGACAGAGCTCCATTAGTATTTAACCCGGAACATTCCTTTAAGGAATCATGGGAATTGTAGGCAGCAGAACAGTGTGAGTGAGGGGTTAACCACACAATTAAAGTACAACTATGAAGGACGGATGATTGACATGGGACACGGTACTCAGACTGGACAGACTCTTTGATAGGAAAAAAACCTTAGTTAGAATTGCTATGGCTTGGAAAACTCATTCTAAGAGCTTGCTGTTAGACACTACAGGGGTTAGAAAGACCTCTATGTCAGTGCACATTGTACACACAAAAACTAGCTAGACACATTAGCTGCTAAAGGTTTGACAAACACAAGATGTGAAAACACACACAGCCCAGAATCAATGTGTGTGACAGGGCAAAAAGCAAACACACACACACTCGACCGAAAATGGCGGAGTGGTTTAGTCAGACAGGATGCGCTTTGAAAGACAGGTACTGCTGTTGGACAGATGGTCGCTTCAGCGGTGGTTGACCCCACATGCAAAACGTTAGTCATGTACAGAGCATTTTCAAACGCTGACAAACATGGAGGTCGATGGAGTCATGGTGTCGGTCTGTTGATAATATCTCACGCTACTTGCTGTGTGAGTAATGTCTGTTTGTTTTCAGCGTGTGTACAGTACAGTGATTTATCGGAGGTCGCATTTTTACCCCGTGAAAGTTCACACGTTCTCTGTCTGATGTTCTAGATTGATGGCTCTTGTGGATTTGGAAGAAACCTGTGATTTATGACTGGTATTCGACCCCCTTTATGACCCCTCACCTGAGCCTTCCTCCCAGCCAGCCGATCAAGCTCCGCCCTGCAGCGCTGAAGCTCCGCCTCTAGCTCCGCCCTCTCCTTCTGGCTGCTCTCGTACATCCCCTGCAGCTCCATAAGCTCTCCTTTTAGTCCTTCACACTAAATAACATAACAAAAGATAGAGGACAAGTGATCACAGGGAGAGTTAGACAGAGGAACTAGATTTTCTTTGTTGTCACACTGTCAGGGTTTTTCGGTGGTATTTGCCACAAAGTCAGCTGAAGTCAAAACAACCAGATATTTTGCTAGCATCAAGTATTTGGCTCACACTTTTGTTAACACTGTGACAGATGGTTTTGTTCGCAAACCTGACATGACTCAATATACCACATACTGAGAGTGGAGAATCTTCTTAATCAGTATCTTTTGCTATAATTAGTTTTTTTTTTAAGAAATAGTTACCCCATACTTTCAAAGAAGAGTGTTCTGATTTAGTATTGTTATAAAATCATTTTTAAAAATTACTAACCCCAAAATGTTTAATGGCATAGTTGCAAAATAGTTATATTTTTTTAAAAAGTCTCTTCTGCCCACAAAACCTGCATTTATTTGATCCAAAGTACAGCAAAAACAGTACAATTTTTAAATATTTTTACTATTTAAATGGACTCTTTTCTATTTTAATAGATTTTAA
This sequence comes from Cirrhinus molitorella, assembly GCA_033026305.1. Classification (NCBI taxonomy): domain Eukaryota; kingdom Metazoa; phylum Chordata; class Actinopteri; order Cypriniformes; family Cyprinidae; genus Cirrhinus; species Cirrhinus molitorella. The sequence continues at coordinate 30,791,444 of CM065128.1, forward strand.
AATTTTATATCTGTGATTTCAAAGCTGAATTTTTAAAAACTGCATCATTACTCCAGTCACATGATTCTTCAGAATTCATTCTAATATGCGGGTTTATTATTTAATAATATTTTTTAAATAAATACTGCTTAATATTTCTGGAACCTCTGATAATTTTCTCAAATTCTTTGACAAATAAAAGTAATTATTATTATTAAAAAGAAAAAAGCTATTAAAACGATTATTAAGAACCACACTACCAGTCAAAAGTTTTTGAACAGTAAGATTTTTAATGTTTTTTTTAAAAAGTCTCTTCTGCTCATCAAGCCTGCATTTAGTTGATCTAAAATACAGCAAAAATTAAAAATAGTTTTGCCATCTAAAACAACAAAATATAATTAAAATAAATTAGATAATTAAAAATAAATAATATATTTCAAATGTAATTTATTAATGTGATTGTAAAGCTGATTTTTCAGCATCACTTTTTTATTATAGAAATTATTACTTTTATTTAGCAAGGATGCTCTAAATTGATCAAAAGTGATAACAAAGACACTTATAATGTTACAAAAGATTTCTATATCAGATAAATGCTGTTCTTCTGAACCTTCTATTTATCAAAGAAACCTGAAAAAATTCTACTCAACTGATTTCAACATAATAATAATAAATGATTTTGAGCAGCAAATCAAAATATTAGAATGATTTCTGAAGGATCATGTGACTGGAGTAATGATGCTAAAAAATCAGCTTTGAAATCACAGGAATAAATACCATTTTAAAATATATTTAAATAGAAATTATATTTAAATAGAATAAATATTGACATTTTACTGTTTTGCTGTACTTTGGATCAAATAAATGCAGGCTTTGTGAGCAGAAGAGACGTCTTTAAAAAAAACATTTAAAATCTTACTGTTCAAAAACTTTTGACTGGTAGTGTTTTTAAAATAGAAATATTTTGCAACAATATACGCTGCCATTCAAACTCTTTTGAAACAAAGCAATTATTTTAATCAACAAAGCTGTGTTAAACTGATAAACTGATAAAAATTGATATACTGTTAGAGAAGATTTCTATTTATTAGGAACTATTCAAGCTTTAGGGGTTAGTAATTATTCAAAATAAATTTTTCTTTCTTTCTTTCTTTCATTTTTTTTTTTTTTTTTTTTAGAATTTATAGAATCATGAAATTTTTCAGGTGGTTATTTTGTACAACTGAAAAAAAGTATCATATAAAAGTGATCCAAAAATGTGTAAAATTGAGTTCAAACACCTGCTTTTTGGCCAAGTGAGTATCTAAATGAATTCTATCACTAGTGTAAATTTCACACATGCCATACCTCTCTCTGGACCTGTGATGCTTTCTCCTCTGCCTGTTTCAGCTGGTCTCTGAGGGTGAACACCTCCGAAAACCCTCCACTCTTGCCCGTCGGGGTGACGGGTTTTCCCTCAAACGAGATGTTCTTTTGAGTATAAGCATCCACCCATTTTCCACTTCCTACTTCCAACATGCTGACCATCACCTCCGTCTCTTTTTCTGTGTCATTTTCTCCATCATTCTGCTCTACTTTCTGGGCCAGGCATGAATCAGCTGAGCTGTCAGGATAGAAGTAGGAAATGTACAGTACATTTATTATAGATAGACATACATGTTGTGTTGCATTTTTTAGTGTGCCACTAATGTACTTGAACTTGTGAGCTCTTGCTGCACTCTATTACTAATGCAGATTAGCTTCATATTGTGACTTTGATAGTGTGTGTGTGTGTGTGTGTGTGTGTGTGTGTGTGTGTGTGTGTGTGTTACAGCCGCACTGCAGTACTCATCACTGATTCATTCTCATAATTATTTATTCAAAATCTCAAAAACTCTTTGGTTTCTCTCCCTTATTCACTCTCTTAGTCTCTCACAGTGCTTATAAAGGCTCTACAGTAAACATATACAGTTGTCAAAAGTTTAAATACACCTTTCAGAATCTCCAAAATTTTATTTATTTCTATAGGGGTCATAGCCGGGGGTGAAAACTTTTGAATTTGAAGATCAGGGTAGATTTAACCTATTTCGTCTTCTGGGAAACAGTATCTTCTGTAGCTTCTGAAGGGCAGTACTAAATGAAAAAAAAAAAGATATTTAGGCAAAATAAGAAAAAAATGTACACATCCTCATTCCGTTCAAAAGTATTCACCCCCAGCTCTTACTACATCGTGTTTCCTTCTGGAGCATCAGTGAGCGTTTGAACCTTCTCTAATAGTTGCATATGAGTCCCTCAGTTGTCCTCAGTGTGAAAAGATGGATCTCAAAATCATACAGTCATTGTTGGAAAGGGTTCAAATACACAAAAATGCTGAAAAACAAAATAATCTGCAGCTGTAGATCATTAAGGTAACAACACAGTATTAAGAACCAAGTGTATGTAAACTTTTGAACAGGGTAATTTTTATTAATTAAACTATTATTTTCTCTTGTGGACTATATGTAAATGTCTTTTATGTTAAATATATCTTATTTAGGTCAGTACTAAATAAAAAATTGCATGTATTTTGTATGATCCCTCTACATTTTGCAGATTCTGCAAGGTGTATGTAAACTTTTGACTTCAACTGTAAATGTCAGTAAAATAATCTATTTTCAATGGATTTACAACTCAAATCAGACTACTTGTTGAGTGACGCATTAGAAAATCAAACTGTGCCTATGAAAAATAATATATTCATCAAATTCACCACCCTTTCTCATTTCCGAAAACAGTTATTCTTTTGAGATGAAAAAAACATAATGGTATATTCACAGCAGCATTCATTTTAAATGGAGATTGAATTAGATTCATAAAATCCACGAAACCTTGATGTCTTAAAATAGCTGTTAGGCAACTGTGGCTCATCCCACTGCCAAAATATTTGGATAAGATGACATACACAGTCATTAATGTTTCATGCTGCTGTGAAACAGCTTCATAGCTGCTAAATAGTTTTAGTGAGAGTGTCCATTGAGACAGATTATGGCCGAATGCTTCAGGGGTTTGCGAGTTTGCGATGCGCAGTGGCTGATTCATCTTTGTGATTGACAGGCCGTGTGGCCAATCACCTGGCTTGCTGCTGCTCCAGCATCTCCAGTTTCTCAGAGAGCTGCTTGTTGTCATTCTTAAGGGTCTGACACTCGTCCTTCAAGGAACGACACTCCTCCATCAGCTGGTCCATGTCACCTGTCCGATCACAAATGAAAAACAGATGTCAGCCAAGTAGAAGTGGTAAAAACAGTAAAAAACAGTGAATAGCAAATTAGCATACTACTTTAAATTAGCATATTACTTTATGTGTCTGCTATTCTAAATTTGTGTATGTTCCAAATAAAATACTACTTTTTGCTGTATGTATCCACCTTATTCTTCAACGTAGAAATAACAAGATGAATAGCAATGCACAGTAAAACGTAAAACTCTTTGCACTACAAACCAGTGTGTTCATAATTAAGATAATACATTAAAATAATATGGTAAGACACACCAATTTGCAATATCAAGAAGTAAAACAAGCTGTTTTGTACAGCTAAAAATAGCTGGATGCGGATGAGACCGGAAGCCAGACCCATAAAATGTACAAATGGCCACACCCACTCTTATGGAAAAAAAAATAAGGTGGATACTGTGTACATAATACATTTTGTGTGCAAGAAATACACAGATAAGTTTAATAAAAAAATTTAATAAAAAAAAAAAACATTGCAGTAAAAAACAGTACTCCTGAAATATTATTACACTTTAAAATACTATTTTATTGTAATATATTTTAAAATGTAATTTCTGTGATGCAAAGCTTAATTTTAGCAGTCATTACTCCAGTCTTCAGTATCACGTGATCTAGGGCCCTACGAAATCTTATTTTTTCTTAATTTTTTCCAAATTCCTGGATTCCATTTTTGTTTACATTTTTTTAGACTCTGTTTTAATGCTTAAATAAATAAAAAATAATTAAAATTGAACAACAATTTATTAGAATTGTAACAAAAATTACATTTTCAAGGCCGTATGAAATTAGTTTTTATTAGTTTTTTTTTAATTAGTTTTATTTTTACCAAATTCTGTTTTCCATTAATTTTCTGGATTCCATTTTGATGGTTTCATTAAAATTTAATAATCAAAAGCATCTCTAATCAACTCATTTTATTTAAAACTAAATAGTTTATTATTATTTTATGCATTTCTCTCTTTTTTTTAGAAATACTGTGTTGTGTATTTACATTTTCCTCAAAACTTCAAACTTAAGTAGCACAGGTATATTTGTAGCAATTGCCAAAATACATTGTATGGGTCAAAATTATCGCTTTTTCTTTTATGCCAAAAATCATTAGGATATTAAGTAAAGATCATGTTCCATGTAAATATTTTGTACATTTCTTACTGTAAATATTTTAAAACTTAATTTTTTATCAGTAATATGCATTGCTAAGAACTTCACTTGGACAACTTTAAAGGCGATTTTCTCAATATTTTGATGTTTTTGCACCCTCAGATTGCAGATTTTCAAATAGTTGTATCTTGGCCAAATATTGTCATACCCTTCACATCGATGGAAAGCTTATTTATTCAGCTTTTAGGTGATGCATAAATCTCAGTCCTTTGCGGTCCAGGATCACATATACTACTGTTGTCACTTCATTGCGTCTCAGTATACCCAGTATACATGTTGCATACTACATAAAAAATATAGTGTGAATAGTATGGTAATATGGCACTTGGAACACTCCCACTGTACTAAAGGACAAATTGCAGACTATAAAACAAACAACACAGAAGCTACACATCGATGACAAGAAAAATATTGAACATTTGACCAGGGAGCCGTAAACACACACCAAACCCTGCAACTAGTCTCCATGGAAACAACCCATTCTGCTCTGTTCCCGCTGCAGCAGTCTGACCTGTCAATCAGGACTCATGTTTGCCTTGCACGTCCCCCATGTTGCAACGATCAACCCCCAATAGCATAGTCTCTAATCTAGAAAGAATCTCACTTGCAAACAACTCTGCACTCTGTCTCTGCCAGGCCTGAATGTGTACGCGGTGTAAATAACCATCCACGATAAACAACTTCACCTCAGTCGCATCTGACCCCAGATCAGCCTGAACATGAAAGCATCAATCACAGGTTCTAATGCGTTCGTGTTCGACAATGTTTCACGATCAGCGCATCTAACCCCAGCAGTAGTGGTATGTTGTTTTTATTGCAGATCTTAATATAGTAAAGTTGTAGTGGCATCAAGGGAGCAGAAAGCAGCCCTGGCGCCCTAAGAGGCAGAGAAAGACATCAACACCAGACAAATGGGGCTCCATGGAGGTCCTGCACTCTGTCAGAATGTCAAACAGACACTCAGACACTGAAAGAAGCTGTAATACACTCACATTTGTCAGCGACAGTGGATTCTGGGTAATATCAGAGTGCTGTGTCCGTGTGTCGTATCAGGAAATGGGGAGGAAAAGTTGATAATACGTCTGTATCGCTCTGCAGGGTTTATTTGCTATCAGCATCTGTCTGTAATGTTGGAATGAGGTTATGGGATATAAAGAAAAGCCTTGCTGGAGGAATCTCAGTTGGCTAACGTACAGAAACCCAGACGAGGTCTGGAAAAATTGACTCTGCGGAGCATGTAACTTTGCATGTGTGTCTAATACGCAGCAAATGTCTTGTTTCCAGTTTCCAAAATATCTAAACATTCTTACAACAAGAAGGAACTTCTAGACAAGTACAAATTATTGTCTTGTTTTCAGAAAAAATAAGTTAAAATTAAGTGTGTTTTTGCTTAAAAAAAAAGCAAAAAAAAAATGCCAATGGGGTAAGCAAAATAATCTAGTTTTCTGCTTGAAATGAGATTATTTATTTTACCCCATTGGCTGATTATTTTACTTGTTTTAAGCAAAACATCACTTAATTTTGACTTATTTTTTTCTGAAAACAAGACAATCATTTTTACTTGTCTAGAAAATCTTTCTTAATTTGATTTTTTTTAAATATTTTGGCTGGAAACAAGACAAAAAAATCTAAGAAAAGCATTTTTTGCAGTGTAGATGGGGTATACCACAAAATTATAGAAGAACAGACATACAAAAATACAGACAAAATGCAGATTTTCTATCATGGAAAATCTACACTGCAAAAAAAATGCCTTTCTTACTTTTTTTCTTACTTTTTTTACAATTTTTGTCTTGTTTCCAGCCAAAATATCTCAAATATTTTTAAATCAAGAAGGATTTTCTAGACAAGTAAAAATTATTGTATTGTTTTCAGAAAAAGAAGAAATTAAGTGAAACAAGCTAAATAATCTGCCAATGGGGTAAGCAAAAAATTCTAATTAACATTTTCATTACATTGTTATTTATTATGTTTAAGCCCAATGTTAAGTATTTTTATGTTTATTTGTATATTATTATACTTGTATTATTTTTAAGTAGCTTTAATTTGTATTATTTAATTTTTTGTATTTTTGTCATTTTTATTAGTTATTAGATTTTTGTTGTTTTTAATTTTATTTTAAACTTAATTCAGTTGGTAAGCCAAAGCAACATTTCTAATTTTCATTTATTTTTATTTATTAATTTATTATTTATTTATTTTTATACTGATATTATGCTATAATGATATTATTTTTAGTTAAGGTATTATTTAGTTCTGTTTTTAAGCCCAATGTTAAGTATTTATATGTGTGAGATATATTATATATCCTTTTTTACTACTATTGTTTCAATAGCAGTTTTCATTTTTTCATTTAGTTTTCATTTTGTGTTTTTGTCATTTGTATTAATTTTTGCTGTATAAATATTTGTACTTTTATGCTGTTATTATTAATTATTATTATTATTCTTTTTTACTGTAGTGTTCTAACTTAAATGTATTATTTAGTCTTTTTCTTTTTCATTTCACTTTACTTAGCCCAAGCAACATTTATGATTTTCCTGTACTTATTTAATTATTTTATTAAGCTTATGTTTTCATCTAACATTTATACTTTTATTTCAGCTTTATATACTTTATTTCAGATTTATTTCAATTACAGGAAACAGTTTTTAATAGTTTAGTCATTTTTATATGTATTTTTTTATTTATTTATTTGTATACTATTATAGTTTTAATGTTATTAATTACCTTTCATTTTTTTATTAGCAGTTTTGTGTTTGTTGTTCTTGTCATTACTGTTCTTTTACATTACTGTTGTTCTTTTATTACTGTTTTTATATCTATTTAACTATTTATTTATTTATTTACTTTAGTATGTTAACTTATTTATACTTTCATTTCAGCTTTATATGATTTATTTCATCTTTATTTCAATTACAGAAATCTGTTTTTAATAGTTTTCATTTTAGTTAACAATAATAACACTTAATAAGCAATTTTCCCTTAATGGTAAATGTTTTTTTCCAAATCAATGTTTGCTATAATACATTTGTAACCCACAGTTTAGGCAAAAAACACACACAACATCTATCCTTCTGTTAATTACTGACTTGTGTATGTGATTCTTACATATGCAGTAGAAACCTTAAACAGACATATGCATTCTCACTATTTCACTCTTCTGAGCTTCTGCATTTGAGCAAATCCAAACAGACATTAGGGACAAGATTGCGCCAAAGAGCACACAAGCCAACAGATCTCCCACATACACACCCTTATGGAAAAACAGGCCTGTCCTGCCAACTGCAGAGAGTTGTTTTGGAGAGGTGTGAGTCTGTGCTCTATTATTTCCCAGTTGTACCATCTCACTGCTCATTAGAGGTCATTTACTCGCATATTACCACAGGTTTACGAGTGTGTTGAGTTTATTCAATGCACTCGGATTTGCACAAAGAGGATGCACGAACACTTCATTGTTTTTCGAAGCACATAACACAGCACCAAACCAGCACTAGCCAGTAATAACTAAACTTCAAGCTGATATAAACTGGTCTTTGGGAACCTAAACTGGGAGCCTGTAGTGTGATCAGACCTTCTCCTTCTCCTCCTGCTTTCCCCTGCTCTTCCCTGCGCTGGTTTTTCATGCTGATTTCGGCCCGCAAAGTGGTCAGCTCCAGCTCGTACTCCTGCGTGGTGCTGCGCAGACGCTCCAGTTCTGCGCGCAGACGGCACAGTTCCTCCTGCAGCAGGGCGATGTCATTTTCTCGCTCGGCTGCTGCCTCCTCCGCTGCCTGCTGCAGCTCCTGCACCTCCTCCTGCGCCACACGCAGCTCCTCCTGCGCCTCCCACAGCTCACTGGCCTTCTCCTCTTCAAGGCTGTCCAGCTCCTCTTGCACTGAACGCAGCTGGGCTGTGGGTCAGAAGTGAGACAGAACAACATTTTTACCTATAAATTGAGAAATATAAAGTATTGTGGTACAGCGATCCTATCAAATGGCATTATGATGGTACTTTAATATGTACCAAAAGCATAAAATAAAAACATATTCATATAGCAATTCAATTCACTTGGTACCTTTAGGTGATATGATGGTATTCAAGTGTGTTGTTGGGAAATAAATGAGAAAAATCCCTAAGAGGTCTGAAAAGTTGCGTAAATGTTAAAATAAGAACAAATAATAAAGGATAAATTATAAACTGATTCGGAAAGTAAAAGAAAATTAAATTTAAAAACATATAAAAAAATAACAAAGGCACATACCAAATTACAAAAATGAAAATGAAAACTGTTAACATAAAAATAAAAGTGAATTCAAATACTTCACATTGCAGGTCATCTGAATAAATAAAATAAAATAAAATAAAATAAAATAAACATACCAAATTACTCAAATGATTGTATACTATCTGCAGCATATAAATAAATGTTATGTAAAAATAAAGTTTATTTCTAATCCACATTTGTGTAGAAATATATTAAATCTTGAATTGTTTTTATTGTTAACTCATACAAAATCTGTAAAATAAAATAAAATATGTTTTGTTGTTTAAAATATGTGTTGTTGTGAAATAAATTAGAAAAAGTTATCCCTAAGAGTCTAAAAAGTTGCCTATATGTTCAGGTAAGACCAAATAATAAAGGATAAATTATAAACTGATTTGGGAAGTAAAAGAAAATTAAATAAAAAAAACATATAAAAAATATGACCCCTATGAGGTCTAAAAAGTTGCCTAAACGTTAAAATAAGACCAAATAATAACACCAAATAATAAAGGATAAATCACAAATTACAAATTATTTGAATTATTAATTATTAATTATGTTAAAGGCACATACCAAATTACAAAAATTAAAATTAAAACTGACAACATAAAAATAAAAGCTAATTAAAATACTTCACATTGCATAAAAAAGAAAAAATAAAATAAAATAAAATAAAATAAAATAAAATAAAATAAAATAAAATAAAATAAAATAAATGTGTGCTGTTGTGAAATAAATTAGAAAAATGTATCCCTAAGAGGTCTAAAAAGCTGCCTTAATGTTAAAATAAGACCAAATAATAAAGGATAAATTATAAACTGATTTGGAAAGTAAAAGAAAATTAAATGTAAAAACATATAAAAAAAATAGCAAAGGCACATACCAAATTACAAAAATGAAAATGAAAACTGTTAACATAAAAATAAAAGTGAATTCAAATACTTCACATTGCAGGTCATCTGAATAAAATAAAATAAAATAAAATAAAATAAAATAAAATAAAATAAAATAAAATAAAATAAAATAAAATAAAATAAAAAAATAGGCACATACCAAATTACTCAAATGATTGTGTACTATCTGCAGCATATAAATAAATGTTATGTAAAAATAAAGTTTATTTCTAATCCACATTTGTGTAGAAATATATTAAATCTTGAATTGTTTTTAAAGTTAACTCATACAAAAACTATAAAATTAAATTAAATTAAAGACCAAATAATAACACCAAATAATAAAGGATAAATTACAAATTACAAATTATTTGAATTATTAATTATGTTAAAGGCACATACCAAATTACAAAAAATAAAATGAAAACTGACAACATAAAAATAAAAGCTAATTAAAATACTTCACATTGCATAAAAAAATAAAAGAAAAAAAAATAAAATAAAAATAAAATAAAATAAAATAAAATATGTGTTGTTGTGAAATAAATGAGTCTAAAAAGTTGCCTATATGTTAACATAAGACCAAATAATAAAGGATAAATTGCAAACTGATTTGGGATGTAAAAGAAAATTAAATAAAAAAAAAAAACATATAAAAAATAACAAAGGCACATACCAAATTACAAAAATTAAAATGAAAACTGACAACATAAAAATAAAAGCTAATTAAAATACTTCACATTGCATAAAAAAAAGAATAAAATAAAATAAAATAAAATAAATGTTAAAATAAGACCAAATAATAAAGGATAAATTATAAACTGATTTGGGAAGTAAAAGAAAATGAAATAAAAACAACATAAAAAAATAACAAAGGTGCATGCCAAATTACAAAAATTAAGATAAAAAAATTAATACAAATAAAATAAAATAAAATGAAAATAAAATAAAAGCTGTATGCTGTTCTGAATGTGTGTTCAAGTTGGTGTATACACTTCTAAAAACTTATGCGCTGTCAACTAACTAATAAAATCCATGCAGCATTTATATCTGCACCGTTTGAAGACATAAAGACCATTTGAGGTCTATAATCAGCCACTTCACTGAAAACCAAGGACATTTGAAGTGAAAAACACAGGCCTTCAGTTCACGTCTTTTTACAGCACTCACTCAGCACGCTCAAATGTCAAGTAGCAAAAAAAAAGTCAAAACCTCTCAAACTAAACACACAAAGTGTGAATTTTAGTCTGCAGGGGCTTCTGGAAAACTATAATCAGTCACCTTCTTGCAAGGCGGGAAAACGGGTAGTAAAAAACCTCTCGGCACAGGGCTGTGATTAAAACAAAGCTGTTTTTTCAGCACACGAATCTGATTCTGTCTGCGGTTTGTTGTGTTATTCATATTTGTGATTCCATTACTCATGATGGTACCTCAGCACACCCCTGTGCACTTCTGCAAGCACTGGTTTACATTGCCTCCTCACAGTTCATTTAATTTAATTACAGCACAGCCGCAGAGAGAGTGAAAGTGAGTCACTGGGGAAGTGAACAACAATTCTATCACGTCTGCTTTTCCCATCTCTCCTCTCTAGTCTCTTGAGTAGCACTCAAAAAAACTAATTGAAATGGAATGTCAGAGTCACAGGAAATGACATCATGCTTGAAGGACTCATTGAAGGAATCTACATCGTAATACATTCACAGATAACACTGAGTTTGAATAGAAGCAGAGCTTGCGGGAGTGTTTGCACATGACGTGCAGAGAGTAACACAATTAGGTGATATTATCAATTTTAATGCATTCATGAAGATAACGAAGCTGCACTGGAACAAAGGTATGTCGGAAGAGTTCCAAAAAAGATGCGAGGTTACTGCATTCTGCATGGAATGTAGTGTATATTGTGTAATATTGAAAAAAGTATGTGAAACTGTATGAAAAAAGTAATTTATGCTGCATTGTTGTCACTTTTAGAGAATGGCTTAAAATTATTTTTTCTGAAAATAAAATAGAAATAAAATAATAAAACAAAATAAAGTGAAATAAAATAACACATCAAATTAAAATAAAATAAGAGGATGATATACAAAACAAAATTAAAATAAAATTAAAAAATCTAAGAAAATAATAGAAAATAAAAAATGACCCATAAAACAAAATAAAGTGAAAAAATGACACATAAAATAAAATAAGATGATGAGAAACAAAACAAAATGACAATAAAAAACAATAAAACAAGTACATTAAAAAAATAATAATAATTAAATAAAATAATAAATTACTCATAAAAGGAAATAAAGTGAAATTAAATAACACATAAAATGAAATAAAATTAAACAAAATAATAATAATAATAATAATAATAATATGATGATGATGACAAACAAAACATAATAAAATAAATTAAGATGACGATAAACAAAACCAAATAACAATAAAAAAAGAAATCACATAAAACAAGTTAATAAAAATAAAATAACAAAACAAAATAACAATAAATAAAATAAAAAATGTAAATGTAACAAGTAAATAAAAAATAAAATAAAATGAAATATAGTAAAATAAAATGGCACAAAATAAAATAACATTTAACTAAATAAAATAAAGTAACAAATGAAATAAGATGACAATAAACAAAACAAAATTACAAAAAATATAACAAGTAAATAAAAAAGATATAAAATGAAATAAAACAAAATGACAATAAATAAAATAAAAACAAGTTAATTAAAAAATGTAAATAATAAATGACAAAACTAAATAAAGTGAAATAAAATTAATAAAATAAATAAAGAATTAAAATGAAATAAAAAAGTTAAATAAAATGACAAAATAAAATAATAAATACAACAAGATGACAATAAACAAAACAAAATGACAATAAATAAAAAAATAAATAAAACAAGTTCATAAAAATAAAATAAAATAATAAATAAAATAAGATGACAATAAACAAAACAAAATGACAATAAATAAAATAAAAATCCAATAAAACAAGTAAATAAAAATCTAATAAAATGAATTGAAATAAAAAAATGTCCAATAAAATGACAATGAAATTCAATCAAATTCAATGAAATAAAGTAAAATAATAAATAAAATAAGATGACGTTAAACAAAACAAAATGACAACAATAACAAGTACATAAAAATAAAATAAAATAGAAACAACATAAAATTAAATTAAATTAAATTATACTAAATAAAAATGTTTAAGCAAAAACACTGTGTAAATGTTTTTAGACCAAAATGTGCACAGCATATATTGTATTTACTGCAGAAGAATAGTAGAATATTTCCAAACATAGCCAACATCTTCTGTTTATAAAACAGCACAGCGGTATGAATATGCAAATAGCCTCTTCAAATCATCTGCCGGTCTGTGTTGAAATCATAAAACAGCTTGATGTTTCAAGAATGTTTATTCACTAGCGTTGGACACAGCTGTTATTCAATATGCTAAACGCAAGAGGATATTTATGCGGCTTGATGAGTAAAACACTTCATATCCTGTCATATTTAAAGTCTACTGAGTTAATTGTATTTATTGTATTATTTATACTGTGATGCATTCACATCTGCTTCTGTTTCTGTTCACCTTGAAGTCTCTGGATCTGTCTCGTAAAGCTCTCGGCCTGGTGGGCGCTTGCCAGACGCTCTTCCTCCAGAAGACCTACAAAAGAACAACATTAAACAACATTAGAAACTAGATGAAAAAAAAAGTTGGCTTGAGAAAGCTGGACCTGAAAATTGGAGTTAAAAAGAAGTTGAAAAAGTTTTACAAGTTTGACAGTTTTCAGTCTGAAATAGTTTCAAGTGTAAAGTTGCTTTAAAAGCTTAATGTTGTTAGCATGATTAGCATGCTGTTAGCATGATTCCAGCATGATTAACATGTTACTAGCATGTTATTACCACGTTTCTAGCATGACTAGCATGTTGTTAGCACGTTTCTAGCATGATTAGCATGTTACTACCATGACTAGCATGTTGTTAGCATGATTCCAGCATGATTAACATGTTTACTAACTTGTTACCACGTTTCTAGCATGACTACAAGGTTACTAACATGTTGTTAGCACGTTTCTAGCATGTTTAGCATGTTACTACCATGACTAGCATGTTGTTAGCATGATTCCAGCATGATTAACATGTTACTAGCATGTTGTTACCACGTTTCAAGCATGATTAGCATGTTACTATCATATTGTTAGCATGTTTCTAGCATGATTAGCATGTTACTAGCATGATTAACATGTTACTAGCATGTTGTTACCACGCTTCTAGCATGATTAGCATGTCACTAGCATTTTGTTAGCATGTTTCTAGCATGATTAACATGTTACTAGCATGTTGTTAGCATGATTCCAACATGATCAACATGTTACTACCATGTTGTTAGCATGTTTCGAGCATGATTAGCATGTTACTAGCATGATTAGATTGTTACTAGCATGACTAGCATGTTAATAGCATGATTCCAGCATGATTAGCCTGTTACTAACATGCTGTTAGCATCTGGTATGTTGCTAGCTAGAATCATGTTAGTAACTTGCTAATCGTTATAGAAATATACTAGTAACTAGCTAATTAATGCTAGAAACATGCTAGTAACTTGCTAATCATGTTAACGTTAGTTGCTTGTTAATCATGCTAAAATCATACTAATAGCATTCTAGAAACTTGCTAATCATGTTAAAATCATGCTAGTAACTTGCTAATCATGCTAGAATAATGCTAACATGCTAATCATGCTAGAATCAGGCTAGTAACATGCTAGTAACTCGCTAATCATGTTAACACGTTGGTTACTTGTTAATGCTAAAATCATACTAATTGCATTCTAGTAGCTTGCTAATCATGCTAAAATCATGCTAGTAACTTGTTAATCATGCTATAATCATGCTAACAACATGCTAATCATGCTAGTAACTTGTTAATCATCCTAGAATCATGCTAACAACATGCTAATTATGTTAGTAATTTGTTAATCATGCTAGTAACATGCTAGTAACTCGCTAATCATGTTACCTGTTAGTTACTTGTTAATCATGCTAAAATCATGTTAACAACATGCTATTAACTGGCGTATCATGTTAAGATCATGCTAGTAACTTGCTAATCATGTTAGAATCATGCTAACAACATGCTAATCATGCTAGTAACTTGCTAATCATGCTAGAATAATGCTAACAAAATGCTAATCATGTTAATAACTTGTTTATCATGCTAGAATCATGCTGTGAACATGCTAATCATGCTAGAAACATGTTAGTAACATGCTAACTGTGCTAGAATATTGCTAGCAACATGTTAGTCGCTTGCTAATCATGTTAGAATTAAGTTAACAACATGCTAGCAATTTGCTAATCATGCTAGCAACATACTAATGAGATGCTAGAAACATCTTAACAACATGCTAATCATGGTAGCAACATGTTTATAAAATGCTAATCATGCTAGAATGCTAATAACTTGTTAATCATGGTAGAACCATGCTAATCATGCTAGTAACTTGCTAAGCCATGATAGAATAATGCTAGTAACATGCTAACCATGCTAGTAACTTGTTAATCATGTTAGAATCAAGTTGGCAACATGCTGGTAACATGTGAATCATGCATGCTAGTAACTTGCTAATAATGCTAGCAATATACTAATGAACTGCTAGAAATATCTTAACAACAGGCTAATCATGCTAACAACATGCTAAAATCATGGTAGTAAAATGCTAGTAACTTGCTAATCACGCTAGTAACATGTTAAAATGCTACTCATGCCAGCAACAGGCTAGTAACATGTTATTCATGCATACCAACCTGTTAGTAGCATGCTGATAATGTTAGAAACGTGCTAACAACATGCTAGTAGCTTGTTATTCATGCTAGAACCATGCTAGTAACTTGTAAATCATGCTAACAACATGCTCGTTAAACGCTAACAACATTGTAATCCGCCTATAAAAATGCTAGCAGCCAGCTAATCGCGCTAAAACATGCTAAACATGTTAAATCATGTAAGCAAATGGCAGCAACACCTTCTTTCATACTTTCACAACTGCTTCAAACTTTCAGGTTAGACTTCTTCAAGCCAACTTAAAGTTTGTTCTCATCTCTCATCTAGTTGTCACTGGCATGTGACAATATTAACAAGCTATGAATGTTTGTGTGAGGGCATGACTGAAGTAACAGGTGGTTTGGCGGTCAGTAACAGCTGAGGGAACTCCCTGCTGATGACGTCACACCCTAAAAACAAAGCAACATTAGCATACACACCCTGAAGCTCGTTGTAGCTCTCCTCGTGTCGCTGTGACACCTCTCTAGTCTCCTCCAGCTCCAGGAGCAGCTGCACCACCTGCGATCTCAGCACCTCTAGCTCATCTTCGTCATCCACTGCTCTTTGCTCCTCTCTGTCATCCTCCTTCTCCTCATTCGCCGTCTCCTCCTTCAGCTCCTTCTTCTCCCGCTCATCCTCCTGGCCCTTCTCTCCGTTTCCGGCCTCCACTTCTTCCTGGTCTCTCTCCTCTTTGTCCTCCAGCGAGCCTCGCTCTTTGGCTGTCATTTCGCTGCCTATACCTGGCCGCTCCGCTTTCAAGTCACACACATCATCTAAAAAAGAAAAAAAAATTATAATATTATATTTATATTTATGCTTCTATTCAAACTCGAGTTTTTTAGTTTTTTAACAGTCAGATATAGCGAAAGCTAAATAAAGTGAAATAAAATAATGCATAAAATTAAATAAAAAAATATATAATAAATGAAATTTAATAAAATTACATGATAAACAAAACAAATGACAATAAATAAAAATAAAATAAAAATACACAAAATAAAATGACCAAATAAAATTACACAGAAAGTGAAATAAAGTGAAATAAAATAATGCATAAAATAAAATAATAAAGGAAATAAGATGATATAATAAACAAAACAAAATGACAATAAATCAAAAATAAAACAAAATTAAAAATAAATAAAATACACAAAATGACACAGAAAGTGAAATAAAATAATGCATAAAATTAAATAAAATTAAACAAAAAATAAATGAAATCAGATGACATCATGAACAAAACAAAATGACAATAAATAAAAGATAAAATTAAATAAAATATATACAAAATAAAATGACAGAAATTAGAAAGCAAAAGAAATTAAATAATATAATGCACAAAATGAAATAAAATAAAAAAATGAAATAAAATGACATGATAAGCAAAACAAAATGACAATAAATTCAAATACATAAAATAAAAAACACAAAATAAAATGACAGAAAGCAAAATAAAGTGGAGTAAAATAATCCATACACTTAAATACATTTAAACAAAATAAAATAAATGAAATAAGATGATAAACACAACAAAATGAGAATAATAATAAATGTAAATAAAATAATGCATAAAACGAAATAATAAATTAAATAAAATTACATGATAGAATGACCATAAATAAAAATAAATTATAATAAATGAAATATACAAAATGGCAATAAAAAATAAAAAAAAGCGAAAAAAGCGAAAATTAAGTGAAATAATGCATAAAATTAAATAAAATTAAATAATTAGGTAAAATTACATGATAAACAAAACAAAATGACAATAAAAAATACACAAAATAAAATGAAAGAAAGCTAAATAAAGTGAAGCAAAATAATACATAAAATTAAAAAAAAAAAAAAAAAATTATATATATACAGGTCCTTCTCAAAAAATTAGCATATTGTGATAAAGTTCATTATTTTCTGTAATGTACTGATAAACATTAGACTTTCATATATTTTAGATTCATTACACACAACTGAAGTAGTTCAAGCCTTTTTTTTGCTTTAATATTGATGATTTTGGCATACAGCTCATGAAAACCCAAAATTCCTATCTCAAAAAATTAGCATATCATGAAAAGGTTCTCTAAACGAGCTATTAACCTAATCATCTGAATCAACTAATTAACTCTAAATACCTGCAAAAGATTCCTGAGGCTTTTAAAAACTCCCAGCCTGGTTCATTACTCAAAACCGCAATCATGGGTAAGACTGCCGATCTGACTGCTGTCCAGAAGGCCATCATTGACACCCTCAAGCAAGAGGGTAAGACACAGAAAGAAATTTCTGAACGAATAGGCTGTTCCCAGAGTTCTGTATCAAGGCACCTCAGTGGGAAGTCTGTGGGAAGGAAAAAGTGTGGCAGAAAACGCTGCACAACGAGAGGGGGACCTGCGGAAGCAGTGGACTGAGTCTGGAGTAGAAACATCCAGAGCCACCGTGTACAGGCGTGTGCAGGAAATGGGCTACAGGTGCCGCATTCCCCAGGTCAAGCCACTTTTGAACCAGAAACAGCGGCAGAAGCGCCTGACCTGGGCTACAGAGAAGCAGCACTGGACTGTTGCTCAGTGGTCCAAAGTACTTTTTTCGGATGAAAGCAAATTTTGCATGTCATTCGGAAATCAAGGTGCCAGAGTCTGGAGGAAGACTGGGGAGAGGGAAATGCCAAAATGCCTGAAGTCCAGTGTCAAGTACCCACAGTCAGTGATGGTCTGGGGTGCCATGTCAGCTGCTGGTGTTGGTCCACTGTGTTTTATCAAGGGCAGGGTCAATGCAGCTAGCTATCAGGAGATTTTGGAGCACTTCATGCTTCCATCTGCTGAAAAGCTTTATGGAGATGAAGATTTCATTTTTCAGCACGACCTGGCACCTGCTCACAGTGCCAAAACCACTGGTAAATGGTTTACTGACCATGGTATTACTGTGCTCAATTGGCCTGCCAACTCTCCTGACCTGAACCCCATAGAGAATCTGTGGGATATTGTGAAGAGAAAGTTGAGAGACGCAAGACCCAACACTCTGGATGAGCTTAAGGCCGCTATCGAAGCATCCTGGGCCTCCATAACACCTCAGCAGTGCCACAGGCTGATTGCCTCCATGCCACGCCGCATTGAAGCAGTCATTTCTGCAAAAGGATTCCCGACCAAGTATTGAGTGCATAACTGAACATAATTATTTGAAGGTTGAATTTTTTGTATTAAAAACACTTTTCTTTTATTGGTCAGATGAAATATGCTAATTTTTTGAGATAGGAATTTTGGGTTTTCATGAGCTGTATGCCAAAATCATCAATATTAAAACAAAAAAAAGGCTTGAACTACTTCAGTTGTGTGTAATGAATCTAAAATATATGAAAGTCTAATGTTTATCAGTACATTACAGAAAATAATGAACTTTATCACAATATGCTAATTTTTTGAGAAGGACCTGTATATGTATATATATATATATATATATATATATATATATCATATTATACTATCTACATATACTATTTTTTTTTTTTTTTGAGATTACAGAGACACCCCCATTGGAAGTCAATGGGGTTATTTTTAAGGATTCAAAAATAGAAAATGTATGTGTGTGTGTGTGTGTGTGTGTGTGTGTGTGTGTGTGTTTGCCACAAATACTGTGAATTGAGCTCAACTTGTCCAGAACCAACAATATTCCTTGAGCCGAATCCTCTCTGCTCTACTAAACATTACCTCATGCAGCAAAATGCCATTTACAAGTTGTCTTCGCTGTCATTCCCACATTCTCTGTTTGAAAAGGAGATGTGCAGCTATGCATGTCCCACACCCCTACCCCCAACCTCCACCTGTCGTCTCTGGTGAGAACCTACTAAATCCATACAGTCCAACACCTTCATCTGAGGAACCTCTTCATCACCTGCTGGCCCACAGCTCTCATCTCTCTCTGACACCAACAGACCTCCAGACCCCCCTCAAGCAATCAAAACACCCGCCCAGGGCCACCAGAGCTCCAGTGCTAGAGGAATGTGTGCTATTTTAAGGATTTAGGCCATGAATTGCCCCTCTGCCTTCACCTGTTGTCTGTTCACAAACACAACACACACACAGAGTCCAGACAAGAAATCACAGCCAGCAGCAGCAGTGGCCCTTGCAAACTGTAAGAGACCCACAGAGTCCTCTAGTGGCAGGAGTGGGTATGGACATTTTATATGTATATAATATAAAAGAATAAAATAAATTAATAAAATAAAATGTTAAATGACACATGTATTCAATGTATTATTGAATAAAATGTAATAATATAGAACTGTAATTAACAATAATAATGAATTAAAATATATATACAAATATATACATATACACACATATATATATACACACATATACATATATATATATATATATATATATATATATATATATATATATACATATATATATCAAAACTTTGACTAATAATATGCATTTCTAAGAATTTAATTTGGACAACTTTAAAGGCGATTTTCTCAGTATTTAGTTTTGTTTTTTTTCACCCTCAGATTCCAGATTTTCAAATATTATGCTATCCTAACAAACCATACATCAATGAAAAGCTTATTTATTCAGCTTTCAGATGATGTATAAATCTCAATTTCAAAAAATGTGACTGGTGACTTATGACTGGTTTTGTGGTCCAGGGTCACATATATTACATAAAATACTTAAAAATATTAAATTAAGATGTTATAAAATAAGATATTAAACAATTCTCATTTGTGATTTTTTTCTTATGCTGAATGAAAAGTGACAAACAAACTGAATGAAAGAACATGTAAAGTGAGCAACTGATCTCCTCCTGCTGTCGTTCTCCTCTCCAGTGCTAATCACCCACCAAAGTAAGGAGCCAGCTGGTTAAAAATAGCCCATTTCAACACCCTCCTTCTCTTCCATCCCTTTCTTTTTTCATTTCCAGCCTTGCAATATTCACATCACCTCTTTTTCATTCTTGTTTTCCAAATGATCCTCCTGTTCGTTCCCAGGTCCATCACTCGTTCGCTCTTCTTGGATCTATCACCGCATTCTTAACTGTGTCTCTCTCCTCATCTTCTCTCTAGTCTTACTTGCCCTCTGACCACTGTACTCAGAGAACCAGGCCATTCAGTTGGCCAGCCAATTACACACACTTAATCTCTCCTACAATCTCACTCTCCAGATCTCTTTAAAGAGATAAAAATTACCTCATGATTTACTCAGGGTTGCCAGGTTTTCACAACAAAACCCGCCCAATTCCTTCTCAAAACTAGCCCAAAACTAGCCCAACTAGCCCAAAGGGGATCCCTCCAGGTTCCTCCAGGAAATTTGATTTCCACGGTCTAAATATGACGTTACCAGGGTTGCTTCCATACATATGTATGGTTGCTTCAACCCACGGACATTAAAAACAACAGTGTTAAAGTAGCCCAATTCCACGGAAAAACCACAGATTTGGCAACACTGGATATACTCACCCACAAGCCATCCTAGGTGTATATATACTTACTTCCTTCTTACAGACGATTGCAATCAGAGTTCTTTTTTAAAAATGTCCTGGCTCGTCCAAGCTTTATAATAGCAGAAAATGGGTGTTGAGATTTTGAAGTTCAATAAAGTGCATCCATCCATCATAAAAAGTGCTCCATAAGGCTCCCAGGGGTGAATAAAGGCCTTCTGAAGTGAATCGATGCGTTTGTGTAAGAAAAATATCCATATTTAAAATTGTATAACTGTAATTTTGGAATTTGACTTTCTTCTTTCAGAAGAATGCAATAGTTATATATATATATAAAAAAAAAAAGTCCTGGTTCTTCCAAGCCTGGTTCATCGGGTTGCTTCAGAAGGCCTTTATTAACCTCCCAGAGCCGTATGGAGCACTTTTTGTGATGAATGGATGCACTTTATTTGACTTTAACATCTCAACAGCCATTCACTGCCATTATAAAGCTTAGAAGAACCAGGAGATTTTTTAATATAACTCTGATTGTATTCATCTGAAAGAAGAAAGCCATATTCTAAGCTTTATAATAGCAGTGAATGGCTGTTGATATTTTCAAGTCCAATAAAGTGCATCCATCCATCATAAAAAGTGCTCCACAAGGCTCCCAGGGGGGAATAAAGGTCTTCTGAAGTAAATCAATGCATTTGTGTAAGAAAAATATCCATATTTAAAATTGTCTAACAGTAATCTTGGAAAATGACTTTCTTCTTTCAGACGCATACAATCGTTATATAAAAAAAAGTCCTAGTTCTTCAAAGACTCAAGCTGCTTCAGAAGGACTTTATCAACCTCCTGGAGCAAAGTGGAGCACTTTTTATGATGGATGGATGCACTTTATTGGCCTTTAACATCACAACAGCCCTTCACTGCCATTATAAAGCTTAGAAGAACCAGAAAGTCATATTCTAAGCTCAATAATAAATAGTCCATTAAAGTGCACCCATCTATCATTAAAAGTACTCCACACGGCTCTGGGAGGTTAATAAAGACCATAATTTCTAGCTTCTTGAATTTACGTCATCCGCTGGAAGCCACTCTCTAGAGAAGTTGTTTAAAAAGTTTTAAATATGGATATTTTTCTCATTTTAGAAGGCCTCTATTAACCCCCTGGAGCCTTGTGGAGCACTTTTTATGATGGATGGATGCACTTTATTGGACTTCAAAATCTCAACAGCCATTCACTAACATTATAAAGCTTGAAAGAGGCTGGACATTTTTGAATATAACACTGAATGTATTCATCTGAGAAAGAAAGTTATATACACCTAGCATGGCTTGAGGGTGAGTAAATCATGGAGTAATTTTCATTTTTGGATGAATATATGTATATGAATAAATACATAACCACAGCATATATACAACAGATATATGTCTATAATATCACCAGGCAAATCTAAATTGGATAATGCTTGTAAACGACATGCGGTCCACACACAGAACACAGAGACAGTCAGCCATGCCAGACCTGACTAGACGATTCACCTCTCTGATCCTCTTAGATCAGATGCCTGCGTGGGATTAACGAAATCTGTCGGTGCGGAAAATGAATTGTCTTGCCAGCAACTCCTCCCCCTTCATTCCTCCATCTTTCTTTCTCCTGTTCACTCCCTTTTTCTCACTTCCCTCTCTCTTCCTGAATGATATACTAACGTATATTCCCCTGTAATGAGCCTGTGCTGTTTTATTGATCATGCTTTGCAGATTAAAGTCTTTCAAACATCTATTAAATAATAATGAACCAGTGGGAAAACACACACACATACAGGCTGAAGCAGCAGCACTGGCAGGGTCTTGAGCTCAGAGGATTATAAGCAGCTTTGATAGCACCCAATCAGCTTTATCCAGCGTATCTGAGCTATGAATTATTCTGTGGGGACAGAGAATTATTTTTACACGCAGACAGACATCTGGATCAATCACTGGATAGGCAACGCACACCGCAATCACGAAGCATCCCTAAGGATGAATAAGGAAAAGTAGTTACACAACAGCAGCCTCAGTAGTTTTCTGAATAATTTGTGCGAAGTAGTGCTGTTAGTCTATGATCTTTGATATAAAACATAGTTCTGCATACTTTTATATATCACATTTTTAACATTTAAAGAAATAGTCACCCAAAAAGTACAATTTGCCAAAAGTACTCATCCTTAGACCATCAAAGATGTAGATGAGTGTCTTCATCAGAACAATTTGGAGAAATGTAACATTACGTCACTTGCTTACCAATGGATCCTCTGCAGTGAATGGGTGCCGTCAGAATGAGAGCCCAAACAGCCGATAAAAAAACATCATAATAATCCACAAGTAATCCACATATCAACATTTTCAGAAGTGAAAAGCTGTGTTTGCTAGATCATTAGGGCGTTTTAACTTTAAACCGTCGGCACCCATTCACTGCAGATCCACTGGTGAGCAAGTAGTGCAATGCTACATTTCTACAAATCTGTTTTGATGAAGAAACACTCTACATCTACATCTTGGATGACTTGAGGTTAGTAACAATCTCATCTCATTGATGCTGGAAAATTGTCATAAAACTAAATTATAACTACAACAACAAAATTTGAAAATAAATAAACATATACTATCAAAAATAAATTTAAAAATGCACATACTCCACTGCACGGGTCACAAAACACATGTGAACTGCTTTTTTTTCTCTTGTAATAATATCATGCACCATATGTGCAATGGCTGCCATAACAGAGGCCTCACTTCCTGTGGAACTCAGATTCTTGTGATTTTCTCATGTATGAGCATTCCTCCCAAAAACAGCTCAAGAATAGTCATCTTTGTTCAACAGACATAGTTTTAGACAATGTGAGAGTCTGTTTCTCAAATTGTGTCATTTTGCTTGATTACAATTCCATGATGGAATCTGCAGCTCTATAAAAATGAATGAGAATTGTATTATGTGGAATATAAACCCAACTCTGAAATCAGAGCATGCATTTACAAAACAACTGACACGATTCATTTGCAAAGGAGCACTTTGGAGATAATAATTAAATGAAACCATTTCAGACCATGTCCAGAGGCTCATATTTAATCTTAATATCACGAGTGGCATTGGATGTTGACGTGCAAAGAGTCCCCTCACGATCATCACGAACACATACAAATATAGTTCTCAGAGTTCTTATGAGCTCAGAGAATTAATATCACTCTGGTCACAAGCGTGGCTTTGGGATCAGCCAGCGGTGCTGGCGGAAATCCAGTGTCATTTCTCAACATAACAAAAACAACATCAATCAAACGCTGATATATTCAGATGCCTTGCACCCTTTCTAGTTATGTTATATTGTGTCCTGAGCTGTCAATCATAATGTCAACACTGTCAGCAGCCACTCAGAGTGACATATTCTCAATGAAGAAGTAAGTATTTTAAATACACAAGAAAAAGTATGTCAGTACTGCATCTGTAAAAAAATAAATAAATAAATAAAATAAAATAAAAATGCTGTATCGTAAATAAAATAAAATATTAATAAAAATAAATAATTAAAAGAACATAAAAATTAAACAGGGGATCCACAACAGTACTGCATACGTAAAAAAAAAATAATAATAAAATAAAAGGGCCCACAGCAATACTGTAAAAAAGTATTTTAATTACACGAGAAAAAGTATTTCAGTACTGCATCTGTAAAAAAATAAAATAAAATAAAATAAAATAAAAATGCTGTATCGTAAATAAAATAAAATATTAATAAAAATAAATAAATAATTAAAAGAACATAAAAATTAAACAGGGGATCCACAACAGTACTGCATATTTAAAAAATAAATAAATAAATAAAATAAAATAAAACGGGGGTCAACAGCAGTACTGCATCTGTAAAAATAAAATAAAATAAAATAAAATAAAATGGGATTGTTTGAAATACTTGAGAAAAAGTATTTCAGGGGTCTTCAACAAGGGGTATGTGACCTGTGCATCCATCCTAAAAAAAAAAAATAATAAAATAATAAAGGGGGTCCACAGCAGTACTGCATCCATAAATAAAATAAAATGAAAAAACAAATAAAAAAATAAATAAAATAAAATACCAAAACTAATAAAACCAATTGATACAAAATTAAATTCATCTCAATGATTTTTAATATACAAGAAAAAGTATTTCAGGGGCCTTCAGTAGGGGGTCTGTGACCCCTAGGGGGTTCACAGCAGTACTGCATCGGTCCTAAAATAAAATATTTCATCCATTTCAAATTTAACATACAAGTTAATGACTCTACACACCAGTAATTATTATTTAAACACATTTTTTTAATCTAAACATCATAAAAGTCATATTTAAATACAACATTTATTATCATATGCATGTTATTATAGACATTTTATTTAAAATGCAACACTCTCTTCTGGTCCTTGACCTGAGAGACCCCTATTATACCCTATTTTTACATGCATATTCACTTTTCAGTTCATGATCAGCCCGTGTCCGGCTAAAATCCAGACTGTGACATCAATTTCCTGTTTATAGCGCTGCTCTCACTCCCAATGCTAGCCGAGGGTAACATTACACTGACCTTAACCTTAACCTTAGCCCACACACACATCCTTCAACACACCTTTCAGCCTTACAGTCTCAAGCTATTCATCAAATCCAAAAATAATATTTAAACACTTAATCTAATGCAGCCTGTCGCCAGCGTACGAGCAGCACTGAAAATCAATGTTGAGTCTAAACATCATTAATAAACCGAGCACAGCACTTGGAAGAAAAAAAGATGATAGACACAGTCACAATAGCCTCTTGGGAAATCAAGGAGCAGAACACCTTCAGCACACGTACATTCATATAACACAACTAGACCAGACTCTTGCGCACACACACTTGAGGAATTTTTTACTTAAGTTGCATTCCTCCTCATTATTAAAGCATGACTGCAATGCAGCGAGATGTTTTTCCATAGCAAAGGCTTGCCAAAAACAAGTAGTACAGCTGCAGTGCTGTGCAGCAGAGGTTGAAGTGCTTTGAAAATGCATCTTCGGTAATGGGTCAAAAGTCACGCTTGTCAATGATAAACAGCTGCTCGTGAAGTCAAACAGGCTTGTAGAGCGTTAGCTGCAGGGTTCTGACTGAGGGAAGTGATGCGGTCTGTGTTTGGTGTTGTATAAGCCTGCAGTAAACCACAGGATAAGTATAGACTGCAAAGTCTCTGCAAAAAGGACCCAGACTGAGCTGGCTAAACAGTGCCTGTCAGTTATTAAACTGACAGCTCTGGTGAAACACAGATGCATGGGAAAGGGGTCTGAAACTGTCACCTACAGGGACCGTCAAACAAATGCCAAGTCCTAATAATGGGCCCTGTGGCTCTTAAAGGGACAGTTTCTTCAAAACTGTTATTTATTTTATCATTTACATATTTATGTTGTTCCAAACCTGTATGACTTCCTTTCTTCTGTGGAACGGAAAAGAATACATGTGCTTAAAAGTCTGAAACAAGAAGTCATATACACCTAGGATGGCTTGAGGGTCAATATGAGGTCATTTTGTCCCTTTAAAGTTGGATATGTACATACAGTTGAGGTCAAAAGTTTACATACACCTCGCAGAATCTGCAAAATTGTGATTATTTTACCAAAATGCATGTTATTTTTTATTTAGTACTGACATGATTAAGATATTTCACATAAAAGATGTTTACATATAGTCCACAAGAGAAAATAATAGTTGAATTTATGAATTTTGAAAACTACCCTGTTCAAAAGTTTACATACACTTGATTCTTAATACTGTGCTGTTACCGAAATGATCCAAAGCTGTTTTTTCCCCCTCAGAAAAAAAATCCTTCAGGTCCCACAAATTCTGTTTTTTCAGCATTTTTGTGTATTTAAAGAAGGAAAAACTATGCATTAAGAGCCGGGGGTGAAAACTTTTGAACAGAAAGAAAATTTGTAAATTTTTCTTATTTGGCCTAAATACTAAGTACTGCATCTGTAAATGAAATAAAATGGAAAAATAAATTAAATAAAATACCAAAACTAATAAATAAATAAAATGGGGGTCCACAGCAGGGCTGCATCCTTAAATAAAATAAAATAATAATTAAAAAAAAAAAAAAGAGGGTCCACAGCAGTACTGCACGATCCATAACATAAAATAAAATAAAATAAAATAAAATAAAATAAAATAAAATAAGGGGGCCCACAGCAATACTGTAAATAAAATAAAATAGAAAAGAACCAATAAAACCAAACAAACAATTGATACATTATTAAAAATGCCCTTAATGAGGGACTGTTTTTAATACATAAGAAAAGGTATTTCAGGGGCCTTCAATAGGGGGTCTGTGACCCCTAGGGGGTTCACAGCAGTACTGCATCAATCCTAAAATAAAATAAATGAAATAAATATTTAATCCATTTCAAATTTAACATACAAGTTAATGATTCTACACATCAGTAATTATTATTTATATGCATATTTAATCTAAACATCATAAAAGATATTTTTAAATACAACATTTAGTATCATATGCATGTTATTATAGGCATTTTATTAAATTTAATTTGCACATTTTTCTTATTTGGCCTAAATATCTTTTTTTCTTTTCATTTAGTACTGCTCTTCAGAAGCTACAGAACATACTTACATCTTTCCCAGAAGACAAAATAACTTGAATTTACCCTGATCTTCAAATTCAAAAAGTGTACACCCCTGGCTCTTAATGCATTGTTTTCTTTCTGAAGCATCAGTGAGCGTTTGAACCATCTGTAATAGTTGCACATGAGTCCCTCAGTTGTCCTCCTTTATGATTCATGAAAATGAGTCATTGCAGAGACGGAGAAAGTTATGAAAAAGATTATAAAAGACAAAGCTTTAATAATAATGTGCACTGAGGAATTGGTTAATTATGCGAAACAAGGTCAATTTTGATTTCACATTGCCATTTGATTTCATACTGCAGAGAGCAGGGAAGGGTGTTGAGTGACATTTTCTACATCGCAAACCATACTAAAACAATGTAAATCAGCATCCGCTCGTAAGCACAGACCTGTGTTTCAGGAATATCAATGAGGCCTAACAGGTGGGGGAGGATTACGCCTTCTCAAAACACCCCAATTATGTATCCATGCCTGCTTTCTTCTCCTCTATTGTGACACTGTTAATTAGTTCTCATTAAGCGATGACAACCTAGACATTACCACAGCAGCAGAAAGCATCACATCATACTTTGATACAAGCATAATGAGTGAGTAAAAAAGAAAGCAGTGCTCCATATGTGACTGTAATGTTTGATAATTATTTAAAATCTAGTCTGAAAAGCTTTATGTCCATCCATACTCAACTTGTTTAAAGAGCATGGAAAACTGAATGAATCAGTCAAAAAGATTTGTAAAGCAGAAGTGAACTCACTTGTGACTCAGTGGTTTCAATCAAACTCACTTTGTCAGGACGTTTTCAGCATTTTTGTGTATTTGAAGAAGGAAAAACGATGCATTAAGAGCCAGAGGTGAAAACTTTTGAACAGAATGAAAATGTGTACATTTTTCGTATTTTTCCTAAATATCGTATTTTTTTCATTTAGTACTGCTCTTCAGAAGCTACAGAACACACTTACATCTTTCCCAGAGGACAAAATAACTTTATTTTCCCTGATCTACAAATTCAAAAAGTTTACACCCCCAACTCTTAATGCATCGTGTTTTCTTTCTGGAGCATCAGTAAGTGTTTGAACCTTCTGTAATAGTTGCATATGAGTCCCTCAGTTGTCCACAGTGTGAAAAGATGGATCTCAAAATCGTATAGTCATTGTTGGAAAGGGTTCAAATATACAAAAATGCTGAAAAAAACACAGAATTTGTGGGACCTGAAAGATTTTTCTGAAGAACAGCAGGTAGTTTAACTGTTTGGGACAAACGAGGGATTCATGAACAACTATCACTAAACAAAAAAAACCAGCTGTGGATTATTCAGGTAACAACACAGTATTAAGAATATAGTGTATGTAAACAGGGTTATTTTTCTAAATTAAACTTTTTTTTATTTTAATTATTTTTTTTCAGCTTTATTATTTTTAGTACTAATACTACTAATAATTTTTTGCCATTATTGTCGCCAAAGCAATATTTTTTTTTGCATGCAAGTTTATCATTTAATATTAATCTTAATGTTGTATTTTATTTTAACCTTATTTCCATTACTGTTACTGTCATGTATAGGTTTGTTGTTCATATGACAATGTGTATTAAAAACATATATTCCCAACAAATAATAAAAAGAAAAAACAGCTGTTCAGTGCTCTAGTAAGAAGCTGTGAACTCAGCTAAATAAAACACTTCTGAACAAGCATCTTTCTAAAATGATTCTGTATGATATTTTGTTTCATTTCAGTAGCCAGAGGCTCCCTAGTCCTGAACAAAAGCACATAAAAGATTTAGAACAAACCAAATATATCCTTTATCTCTGTTGGTCCTGTTAGCACGATATCTGAGCTTTTCGTCCGCTGTGCGTTAGAGCCATCCAGAAACCCTTGCAGACACACATCATTGACCATTACGTACACATGCAGACAATTGTAAGACAAGCCTTATGAACAAAGAAGTCACACTGACTTTGCCCTTCCAAATCAGATTCATTTTTATAAACACAAGGGGGGCAACATCAAAATCAAACGCTTTTTTTTAAAGAACAAAAGAATAAACCAATGTGTCATAACAGCATAAAACCAGAATAAATGTAAACGTGGCATGAAAAGGGTGAGAGTTGTGTCTAAGTGAGATATCACCAGATCCCAGAAGCATTAGAGCGCTTTAAAATGTGTGCGTGCGCGTGTCACATTTCTGGCGCAGTGAGGAGAAGCATGAATTATTCACGTCCGACTCTATCCTTGCTTGGCAAGGTAGAATGAGAGAAGAGGAGAGAAGGAGGGAGAGAGAGAAAGGGATGAGGGGCAGAAGTGGGAAGCAGGAAAAAGGAAGATAGAGAGGATAAAGCACCGCAAACCGAGATTGTAGGGTTTCTCACTCTCACATCCGTTGCATGACGTTCAAGTTTACAGGAGTTCACACGTGAGAGCCTTGTTGCCATGGTTACAGCCCCCTGCCCAACTCCAATAACTGCTACTGGTATCATATTGCACTTAACATGCATAAAAACCAAATTCCCGACTTCAGTTAAATTTAAATTTAATGCAAAATTTAAATATTAAAAAATGTTAAATAATGCAAAACACACCAAACAAATCATTTAGTTAACATTAAAATCAACTGTTATAATACTTTTACTTGGTAATCATAACTGCAATGCATTAAAGGTGCTGTATGCACTTTTTAGATTGTAATAAAGCATAAAAATATCATAAGTGACCCTGGACCACAAAACCATAAGGGTCAGTTTTCTGACATTTCAATTGATGTGTGTGGTTTGTTAGGATCGGACCATTTTTGGCCAAGATACAAATATTTGAAAATGTATAAATTAAAATACATAAAGTTCTTAGCCACGCATATTACTAATCAAAAGTTACATTTTAATATAGTTATGATAGGAAATTTCCAAAATATCTTCATGAACATGATCTTTACTTAATATCCTAATCATTTTTGGCATAAAAGAAAATCGATCATTTTGACCCATACTATGCATTGCTGGCTATTGCTACAAATATACCCGTGCTACTTAAGACTGGTTTTGTGGTCGTGAATACTTTTCAAATTAAGTTTGTATATTTGTTTTTCTGAAAAACAATGTAACAGCCAGTTATTCAGTTCGTTTCAGAATGTCTGTTTTTGTTTTGGTCTGTGTGACTCCGCCCCCTGCCAGTTTAACCAATTGACCCTTCGCAAGCAGTTTGATTGACAGGCAATCTGACCAATCATAACGGTGAATCTGCCATTTTGTCCAAAAAACAGTAGATTAGTAGATTAGTGATGGGAAGTTCAGATCATTTTACTGACTCTGATCTTTGAATCTCATTCATTTCAGCAGAATATAATTAAAATGCATGTTAATAGCCAAATTCCACAACGCGTTATCATTGACCTTTTAAACAAGACTGTTAATGCAATAAAACTGTAATGCAGCCAAATTATGAGAAACAGAAACAATTCATTTTTTGGGTTAGTCTCACCTCCTGATCTGTGCATTACATGTATCTTTCTTCTTTTGTCAAGTCACATCCTTAATGCATTCTGTACCGGAAACAGAATTGATTAGTTAACCTCTTGAGTCTTCTGGTTCGAGTCGTTCATTCTTCTTCTTTAGATGTTTTATGGCGGTTGGCAAACCAGCTTAAAGGGTGCATTTACCGCCACCAACTTGACAGGAGTGTGAAGCGTAGACAGGGAGTTAGCAAAACAAAACAAATCAAAGAAAAACATACAAAAAAACATGTTAAATACATAGCATCTATAGGCCTGTCACAGGATGAACAATCGACTCGAACCCGGAGAATCGTGAGGTGAACTAATCATTTCTGTTTTCTGCAAAGAACCAATTGGATCGTCCTTCCAGAGTCATATTAAAGATCTGTTCAAATGGAACAAATCATTCATGAAGGACACATCACTAGAGTAGATCAACATTGGTGGATGTGAACTTGAAAAATAGAGTGTACTGATGTCTTTCTGCAGTTGAAACACAATACCTTTTGATGTTCATTCAAGTTTATTTTGTGCTATAACTAGTAGTAAAAAAGTTTCGCATGATGCTCAAACTGAGGCGCTACAGCGATCTGTCTCAACAGATTAAAGAGCCACAAAATTGTATTGTTTGTATTTCTTAAAAAAATGACACAATCTGAAAGCTAAGACTTTGTTTCATACTGAAAATAACTTTGTTTCATACTGAAAATAACTCTGCTTTGTCTGTCGGCACTTGCTCTGCAACATATTGTGTACCATGAGAGCGCCATAGCTTTTTGGACATAGCAACAGTATTAAATATGGGCAGGTCTTTGCAAAAAGTCAATCGTATTTAGACACACTGAGATGTCAGTTAGTGGTAAACACAGCGAATTGCAGCCATGGAATCCTGCAAATGAACTTGGTCAGTAATCTCAGATTCTACCCGATCTAAAAAGTCTCTGCATCCGTCTAAAAAACTCCAATCGTGGATAATCATCTCATTAACTTACAGTGTAAAACTCATCACCTTCCATGGCCACTTGCACTTGTTCCTGTTGCGTGTCCTCAATCTGGCAACCCATGTGAGCTGTCAAGTCTGAGGAGGAGGGACAGTAGAAACAACACTCTCCAATATTTTGAATTTAGACTGCAGTACTCACTTCAACTGCTAGCTGTCAATATTACATACTGAGTACCTGAATAAGAACCTGATGCCTGAGTTGTATTTTTGCTGTATCTTGTAAACCACTCAGATTACCTTTAGGCAACTTCCCATAACGCCCTAGCATAATGCCAGTGAATTTTTGTCTAAATCTAGTGGGTTAGTAATATTTTTTTCACATCTGTGCCTTCTGGGTTACATCATCAGAAAAGTAATTTCAAAGGTGGAGAAACTTTTGATGAAAGATTATGGAGAACAGCCTTTTCTCCTTTAGAACAATGTGCACTGATGAATTAGAGTAAACTGGATCATGTTCTGATTTAATGTTTTGACAAAAAGCACAAAACTCACACACACACACACAATGTAAAAAAAAAACAGGAGGAAAGAAAAAGTGAGTTGGATCTCTAACTCTCAAAGCCAGCACTCTCAGTGGATTTCTTAAGCTCTCGCTCATGAGAAAGTTTTTTTCGGTGTGTGTGTGTGTGTGTGTGTGTGTGTGTGTGTGTGTGGGCCCTACACACCATCTTTCTGCGCATGTAACTTTACTTGCTGATCTCACTTGAAATGCCCTTGAGATTCCTGCCGTCAGCTCTTCTGGAACGCTCTAAAGAGCCACTCCTCACATCTGAGATGGGGTCAGCGAGCGACAGAGGGAGGAAACCCACAGGAAGGAGGAGAGGAAGATTTCGGAGGAAGGAAAGCTGCACTATGCCTTGTTTGGGTCATTCGAAGTTCAGAGGTCAACGTATGTAAACCTCCACAACATATAAACAAGTACGAAAGAATGTTCTGGGTTCAAAATAAGTTAAAGGGGTCACCAGATGCCCATTTTCCACAAGTTGATATCATTCTTTACGGTCTACATTTGTAGACCCTACAGTGTGGATGATATGTAAACAATCCCTTTCTGCATCTTTCTGCACTGAAAAGAGGTTTTAGAAAGGAATATTTCACCAGACAATTAAAATGATTCACTCCCAGGCCATTCAAAATGTAGATAAGTTTGTTTCTTCATGAGAAAAGATTTGGAGAAATTTAGCATTACATCACTTGCTCATCAATAGATCCTCTACAGTGAATGGGTGCCATCAGAATGAGCGTTCAAACAGCTGATAAACACTTTAAGCTGTACTTGAACTGTGCATATTTCTCTTCTGATTCTGACAAGATGACTGGAGAAAGCAATATTATGGATAAAAGACTCCAATCGAAGACAAAAACAACAGTTTGAAGTTAAAAATGTCTTAATGATGGATTTGTTTCTTACAAACATGCAGATTTTTAATTCACAAGATGATAATTGATGCACTGGAGTTGTGTGGATTACTTGTGTATTATTATGACGTTTTCATCAGGTGTTTGGACTCTTATTCTGACGGCTCTCATTCACCAGTGAGCGAGTTATGTAATTCTGAATTTCTCCAAATCTATTACAAAGTACAACAATCTCATCTACACTTTGGACGCAAACTTTCAGCAAATGTGACCCTGGACCACAAAACCAGTCATAAGCGTCAGTTTCTTGAAAGCTGAATAAATAAGCTTTCCATTGATGCATGGTTTGTTAGGATTGGACAATATTTGGAAATACAACTATTTGAAAATCTGGAATCTGAGGGTGCAAAAAAATCTAAATATTGAGAAAACGCCTTTAAAGTCGTCCAAATGAAGTTCTTAGCAATGCATATTACTAATGAAAAATTAAGTTTAAATATATTTACAGTAGGAAATTTACAAAATATCTTCATGGAACATGATCTTTACTTAATATCCTAATGATTTTTGGCATAAAAGAAAAACATATCATTTTGACTCTGGTGGCCTGTTTATTTGCAGTCCAGTGTCACAAATTTACATTTTTGGTTGAACTTTTTCTTTAAAAGACTTTATGGTCATGATGAAAGCTAAAAATTGAAATAAACTTAGCACAGACAGGGTTAAAGAGAACTTGTATAAGACTTGTATGGCTAAATATAACATAAACAACGTCTCTTACTGAAATATGTAGTGGAAAACCCATAAAAAATTCATAATCATTTATACATATTTTGACTATGGAGGGGCAAATTTTTACTGCAACTCAGAAAATAAATGGAAATTAATTTTTGATTAGTAATATGCACTGCGAAGAGCTTCATTTGGACAACTTTAAAGGCAAATTTCTCTATATTTTGACTTTTTTGCACCCTCAGATTGCTGATTTTCAAATATTGTGCTATCCTAACAAACCACAGATCAATGGAAAGCTTATTTATCAGCTTTCAGATAATGTATAAATCTCAATTTCAAAAAACTGACCCTTATGACTGGTTTTGTGGTCCAGGGTCACATATTAAGATGTATAATGCAATACTTTCACAACAGTGTGTACTGTATCTTCACACTTTTCCTGTTGCAATGCACTATTGACTTCCATTGTAAGGGGGAAATTTCACAAACTGAGTGACTTCTCTATCAGCGTGACTGCATAGAAATTCCTTGCATTCAGTCTCTTGATGTTGGTGAGGACAACTTTTCTACGACAACTCGCATGGACAAAGAGTCAAACAGGCATGAAATGAGAAAGGGCCTCTCTATGTAAATTAACCGCAGCTGCAGAAAGTTTTAACGTTCGACTGGACCTAAACTTTGCAAGTGCTATGGCACCCAAAATGTGGGCGATGGGAGAAAGAACGTGTGTTTTCATCATCCGGGGGCGGACAGGGAATGCAAGTGGCACTCGAATAATGTGGAACATGTGGGCG
Source organism: Cirrhinus molitorella (assembly GCA_033026305.1). Lineage (NCBI taxonomy): Eukaryota > Metazoa > Chordata > Actinopteri > Cypriniformes > Cyprinidae > Cirrhinus > Cirrhinus molitorella. Next base: position 30,826,264 of record CM065128.1, read on the forward strand.
TCCGTTGGATGGAGGAGAGGTAGGCAGCACCATCACTGCTGGCTGAATTGACAGAGAAGCACTACAAATAAGGAGTTAAAATGATCCTTTCTTGCTCCCTGAACACCGTAGGAGCTTTTAAACCTCCTTCAATCTTTCTCTCTCCATCTCAGGTCCACCTACAGAAGCAGACGTCCCAATTTACTGCAGTATGATGAAGTAAAACAATACTTGTGTGATGTGTCGCAGCAGGAGATAGAGAAGGTGGGACTGAAGCTTTGAAGATCACATACGGCGCTGCTTTTGATCAGAGGCACAATTTAAAACAATCCCTCTAGTCCACAGACTACAGCTATTTAAGACATAAAAGCCTTTTTAAGGAGAATTCTGCAGCATTACAGTGTGTGCCTGTAAATGCATGCGCCCAAGCACTCGAAATATAATAGTTTCATAACACCCTAGTAAGCATGCAATATATCAGAAAGACAGTATTTGGTTTGCCATAATCCTGTGCTGCACATCTTCAAAGCCTTTCCATCTATGGTAACAAAGCTACTGCATTTATGTGTAAATATACAACGTGTGAGAGCAAAACAGGCTTAATTTACTAGCAGATGCGCACAGGCTGACCACAGTACAACAAACAGTGGTGTCAGAATTTGGCAAGTTTAGAAAGTTTGAATATGTGTAAGTGCAAATGAAATTGTGAGGTATGAAGGAGGTAAGGAATTTATAAATAGCTTAAAGATTATTATTATTATTATTATTATTAGTATTATTATTATTTTGAATACTTTCCCTATCCATTAATACAAGAGGCAAGTCATTTATTTTTAAGGATGGTTCCCCCAAAAAGTACTTTGTTTTTTGCAATTCCAATTTTTAAGTTAAATAAATAAATTAATAATAATAATAAAAAAAAAAAAAATAAAGAAATAAATAAAACTTAAATAAATGACATTAAGCATAAGAATAATCCACATGGATAGATTATTATTAATAATAATAATAATAATAATAAATGACAATTAATAAAAATTAATGAATAATAATAATAATAATAATAATAATAATAATACCCCTCTAAATTATTATTATTATTATTATTATTCTTTGGGTTAAAAAAAAACTAAATCCATGTTTTTCCATGATAGTAAAACACCTAAAAACACCTAAAAGTTATTGCTTTTTTTTTGCAATTAATAAAATAAATAAAAAATATAATAATAATAATAATAATAATAATACACATGCATAGATAATAATAATTCATAATAATAATAAAACTTAACAGCATAACAAATTATTTTTCTAAATCTTAAACCATGTTTTTTTTTCCAGTAAAACAAACAAAAAAAAAGACTTTAAAAATCTTTAAAAATATTTTTTAATGCAATGGCAAATAATAATATTTTAATAATAATAATAATAATAATGAAATATTATTTACTGTTGTCCTAAGTACAAATATTACTACTACTACTACTACTACTAATAATAATAATAATAATAATAACAAAAGCATTACAAATTATTATTACTATTATTATTTTATGTTTTTATCATAATCCATGTTTTTTATTCAATAAAACAAAAACACCTAAACAATCTTTTGAAAAAGATGAAAACATGCTTTAAAAATTAAAAAGTATTAAAAATGTTATAGTATTTTTTGCAGTTCTCTTTTTAAGATTAAAAGATATATAAAATACCTATGAATAGATTAATAACAGTTAATAATTAATAATAAAAAACTGAAAGCACTACAAATTATTAGTATTAGTACTATTTCATGCTTTAAAAAAAATCTTAATCTATGTTTTTCCAGTAAAACAAAACAAACAAAAAATCATTTTAAAAGATCATTAAAACATGCTAAAAATGTTGTTTCTCAAGGTTTGTTTTTTAACCCATTGGTTTTAACCCAATTAAATATTATTATATGTTGTTGTCCTAAGCATAAAAATGAACTACATTTTATTTTGCCAATGGCTTAAGAAAAATAACCTTAACTCAAGATCAATACAATCTATAAATAAATCTTACCTTCTAACTCAATTTTACAAGCAGTTGCACTAGATAACTTGCAAACAGAAAACCACCATCACATCATAATCTCAATTTCTACGGTTTTGAGGTTTGTTGTTTACCTAAACATCTATCTTCACCAAGACACACACACACATAACCTTTCCTTTGACTGACACCGATACCGCTCTCTGTCTCTATTTAACATCAGACAAAGACAGCGAGACGCTCTCATCCTCCCAAACAACCTTCTGCCTCATGACAGACCAGATAACAATGCAGATGCAAGTAGAGAGAGAGAAAGCAATAATTATTTCCATGCACCGCTGCACAAACGAACACCTGTAGATACATCACACACACACACACACCTGCAGGATCCAAGACCTCCTCAATGACGGGGGGCAGACGCAATCCGCAGTCCATGGTTGTCGTGGCGACAGGCCTCAGGAAGTGGGGGGTCGGGGGGGTCGGAGGGGGGATTAGATGTCCAAACACACGCCCGCCAATGAAGCAGACGCAGTGATAATGCTCAGAAAACAGGAGGGACGATCGCACACAGCCCTGCGAGGAATGTCAGGCTCCACACACACTGTGCTGCGACGGTCGATACATCCTGAAAAACACACACACAGAAATACACACAGATCAGTTCAATATCCCTCTAAACAACTGCAGAAATCACAGTCTACACTGCTTGAGGATGATTTATTGCTCTGAACAAACTGTGCAGTTCTCTCTCTCCTCTCCTCTGTTTCTTATTGTCTCCTCTGTACAAAACAAAGCTTGAAAGCCTGCACAGCATCAAGGGTATTTCAGCAATGTGATCAATCTGTGACTCTCAAACACAGAGAAAGCACTGGTCTGCTTACCTTTAATGAGATCTGCGTGCGGCTCAGGACACTGACAGCTTGCGATCCCGTTACTCGCTGTGCATTATGTGTCGTTTACTGCGTGCCCTCCTCTCCCTCCTTCCTTCCCCCTTGCTCTCGCTCTCTCTCGCTCGCTCACTCGCTCCGGCTCTCTTGCTCCCCCTTTATCGTTTACCTCAGTTTGCTCTTTTCTCGTCTGTTAACTGTTCGATTGCTTTGTGTGGTCCGTTGTCACAGATTTTGAGGACATCTTGATGCTTTCTGGACTGATATACATTTTGGGTCCACGATGACTGCACTGCAACAATGTAAAAAACAACTAAGTTTGGTATAAGACATTTTGATGTAGGATATTCATAGTAAAATATTTTGTTTGACTGTTATTATTTTTTATTTAAATATAAATTTATATTTAAATATAATTTTACTTATTATTTAAATTTTAATAATTAATTTTATTTGATCTCATTCTTGTTTGTTATCATTATCATTATCAGACCATTACAAAATACACAATTTTAATTTTATTACTATTCATAGGTATTTAAGTAAAATGAATACTTTAGTTTATGCTGTAAACTAGAGAAATTACAATATTTCTCCTAAATAAATAGCTAACTAACTAAAACAAATAAAAAAAACAAATACAAAATGTTTAATTTATTTGCAGAAAACTTGTCAAAATAAGAAAAATATGCTGTGTTTTCAGACCTCAAATAATAATAATAATAATAATAATAACAACAACAACAAATAAATAAATACATGTTTTCTTGCCATTATTTAAGGTCTGAAAGCACTGTTTACTTTTTGTTATTTTGACTATTTTATTTTTATTTATTTATTTTGAATAAAAAAACCTGTTTACTCAAAACCTTACCTAGAAATAGTAAAAAACAGAGAAAATTATCATTTTGTTAGTGGTCTTTATTTTTAATGCTACTACTAAATATTATTTTATTTAATTATTGTTTAATTGTTATTATTAAAGATCTTCATTCTATGCAGCTCTGGAAAATAAAAAATAAAAGCACAAGAACATTTTTTATTATTATTATTAAATAATTAAATAAATAAATAAAAGACCATAACAAAATATACCATTTAAATTGTATTACTATTCATAGGTATGTGTTTAAGTAAAATGAACAGAAATTACAATATTTCTTCTAAATAAATAGCTAACAAACTAAATAAACAAATAAACAAAAATTGTCTTTTATTTGCAGGAAACTGGTAAAAATAAGAAAAATATGCTGTGTTTTCAGACCTCAAATAATAATAATAATAATAATAATAATAAATGATTTTTGTTTTCTTGCCGTTATAAGGTCTGAAAGCACCTTTTACTTTTTGTTATTTTGACCATTTTATTTGTATTTATTTTTGAATAAAAAAAAACCTGTTTACTCAAAACCTTAGCTATAAATAGTAAATACAGAGAAAATTATCATTTTGTTAGTGGTCTTTATTTGTAATGCTACTATTAAATATTATTTTTTATTTGCATTCATTATTTTATTTTATTATTATTTAATTGTTATTATTAAAGATCTTCTTTCTACGCAGCTCCGCAGTCTGAAAACATTGTACTGTTTCTAAATTATTAGTGAAATAAAAATGAGGAATAATATAAAAATGTACACATTATATGAACAAAAATTACAAATGTTTCCCTGGCAACTAACTGAAATATTTTCAAGAGCACAAAAACTACAACTGAACTTAAAAACAACAACAAAAGCACTAAATATTTAACTAAAATGAAGATGAAAACTGAAAATATAAAGCTAATTCTAAATATTATTAAAAGCTATCCACCTTATCATTTAACACGGAAGTAACTTAAGTTTAAGTGTGAGATTTCCAGTAAATAACAATAATAATAACAACGTGCAGTAAACGGTAAAACAGTTTGAATTACAAACCAGCGTTCTCATAACTAAGATAATACATTAAAATAATATGGAATATACCAATTTGCAATATCAAGCAGCAAAACGAGCTGTTTTGTATAGCTAAAAACAGCTGGATGCAGATGAGAACGGAAGCCAGACCCATAAAATTTAAAAAACGGCAGCGCCCATTCTTACCGGATAACAGTATGCAGGGTTCATTCAGGTTAAATATGCTATTTTCCCAGTCATCTGAATAGCAAAAAGTATCTGAATTTATCATAAATAACAGCATCAAAACACCACTGATACTGTGCATAGCAACGTTACGTAGCCTAGTTTATACAGCAGAAAAAAGTAGTAGGTAACAGTTATGCTATTCTAATTCTGACAGCCATAAACAAACATGCTAAGAAATGACAGTAGGGATCATTTATTTAGAAAAAAACACTAGTTAGGGAACAAGAGCTTTTTTCTGTGACTAACATCTTGGTCAGATTAGCTTTGTCACACATGTATTTGGCCTGTAGATGCAATGTGCGGCAGATATTGCACTTACCAATTACCACACTAAGCGAAGGAACTTTACTTCCCTCATTAAGAAACTACAGCTGCCTGAGCGACATTTCTGCCATTCGCAGTATCGCTGTTTGCAAAACCATTCAGACTGTGGGACATTCGTGTCAGCTCGCAAGAGAGAAAAACACTAGACGAGCTGCTGCTCTGTCACAGCAACCTGATGGCGTTGCTTGGCAACCGAGGTCCGCTGACAGGCAACTGATGAATTTTAGCTGAAACGAGGCCAAAAATCTTCCCCTTAAATGACACGTCAAAACAGAGAAGGAAGTGGAGAAACTGGAGTCATGTGTAAAGTGTAAGGTAAATGTTTAACCACGTACTTAACACAGCTAACTTTACGTACACCTGCTCAAGGTTACGTCCGTTAGCACGCTCAGTTTCGGTCATTTTATCTCGGTTTCACAAAAACATACCAAAACAGCTCAAAGGGAATCGATGTTTTAAGCTGTTAGCCAACAAACTGACAAGAACTCCTTTTAACTCCTTTAAAATTAGTTTTTAATTTGTACATTTTCTGGGTCTGGCTTCCGGTCTCATCTGCTTCCAGCTATTATGTACAAAACAAGTCGTTTTGCTGCTTGAAATTGCAGATTGATGTGTCGCACCGTATTATTTTTAGTATTATCACAATTATGAACACACTGGTTTGTAGTGCAAATATTTTACTGTTTACTGTACGTTGTTATTCTTCCCATTGACCAATTTCACACTTCCGGGTTTTTGGCTTCCGGCGTGGCTGCATGCAGGGTAAAAGTATTTCCGGTAACAGTGATTGCCGAGTCTAAGGAGCACCCGCTCGGGCATCAATGTCTTTGCAAGAATTAAATCTCATGTAAATGTTTAAACTGTCTTGGTCATTTATTGGTGAGACTACAAAGTTTTATTTCAGAACTAAATTTCAGCACTAATTAGAAGTGACGACGCGTATATTCGGTTATATCATTGTCCGTGTCTATTTGGTGCAGCCGTGCATTGTCGCACTCCATGTAAAAAACTGTTTTGGCGATGTGCTGGAGAAATCGACAGACAGATCTGATCCTCCGATTTGCGAAAGAGGACCACTCGATCCCTGGATGCGTTTTTGCACTTTCTGGATATATGGATCATAAACAACACTTCTGTCATCTCGCATAATGATGGTTCACTCACATTTTCTCCGCTCGTTATCATCTTCCCTTACGAAAATTAACCATGGTTTTATTATAGTAAAAGCAGGTTTGTTTTATTACTATTTGCATAACCACACAGATCAGATTTCATCAATCAGATTTTGTAACAAAACCATATAATAACTGCAATAACTGCCGTTTTGGTTTGATTCGTAGTTAATTTTAGTAAGGGCTAAGGTCTGTAATATGCACAGCATTACCTATTAGTACTTTGTTGTATATTTAGGCTAGTTAATAAATATATTAACTCTAATTCAACTGATGAAGCTATACAATGAGGTCTTGGAAATAAATGTCTTGATTATTTTAGTCTCTCAGATATAGTTATAATGTGCGATTAATACATGGTCAACAGTTTCAGCGATTCATTAGGTTGAGATAATCTACATATTGTTGTGACTTTTTTAAAGTTACTCATGCGTTTTTAAAATACAGGCAATAGCATGAATTCGCGCAACATTATATCCCACATTAAATCATATTATAACTCATTCTGACACTGAATTTATATATTTGTTCCCATGTGTAACGGTCCATACGTACTTACAATTTAGTTTTTACATAAATTAGGCATATAAATAAATGCTTGTCATATATTAAAACGAGCAAGGGAATTGTTGAATGAGACCAGCTGGTAAAATAAAACTACCCGCCGGTAAATTCTAGAACGATCTGAGCGGCCATATAAGCTACAAATAAATTTCTTTGTAGATGATATAACAACAACTTGGAAAACAGACAAAATAGAAAGGGTAAGAGACGAAATTTGAGACAAGAGCATACAACATAATGTCCGCAGACCGCTAGCGGAACTATATTTACCCTGCGTCACGTGATTTCCGATTCTTGTGAAAAAGGCCTATTAGCTGGTACAGCGGCTAATGAACCGGAAGTCTCGCCCATAGGCTTACTTCTGTGTTTAAGAATAAGGTGGATAACGTAATATTTTATTTTTCTTATATTTGTAAATATTGTCATCCATACAACTGACCAAACAACCCTATGGGTACATTGTTTTGCTAACTGATTTCAAATATATATTCAAATATGTGACCCTGGACCCTAAAGGGTCAATTTTTTGAAATTGAGATTTAATTGAGATTTATGTATGGTTTGATAAATGGTTTGATTTTTGTCAAAGAGACAATTTTTCTTTTATGCCAAAAATCATTAGGATACTAAGTAAAAATCATGTTCCATGAAGATATTTTGTAAATATCCTACCGTCAATGTATCAAAACGTAATTTTTTATAAGTGATATGCATTGCTAGAACTTTTTGACAAATTTAGGTTATTTTCTCAATATTTAGATTTTTTTGTTTGTTTGTTTGTTTGTTTGTTTGTTTGTTTGTTTGTTTGTTTTTTGCAGCCTCTGATTCCAGATTTTCAAATAGTTGTATCTCAGCCAAATATTGTCCTATCCTAACAAACCATACATCAATGGAAAGCTTATTTATACATCTCAATTTCCAAAAATGGACCCTTATGACTGGTTTTGTGGTCCAGAATCACATATTACTAATCAAAAATGATGTTTTAATATCCTAATGATTTTTGGCATAAAAGAAAATAATAAAATCTTTTGTCAAGAAAAAAATAAAAGTTTGACCAGACAAGGCCTGCCATTGAAATTACATTTTAAATGACTATAAAGCTGCTTTTCATATACCAAAGTATTTTTATATATCCACACAGGTTGCTGTTCTGCATGACATTTTGTAAAATGCGCCCTCCGGATTTATGACTAAACAAAATAAAATCTGACCTTAATGCACCCCTAATTATAAAATGAGCCCTTTCATTGTGAAATAACACATTTCCTTCCTGTTTCAGAGTTCCAAACATGGTTGAGATCGCAATCGCAGTCCACGCTTTTCATCCAGGTGCCCCATATTGCACGGAAATGAATGAAACTGCCAGTTCCCAGATGGAAAGCAATGCCCTGAGCACTGCCAATCTGCTGGAAACACACTGCGACCTTGAGTCACAACGCTTGGGATGCTGAGGTCAGAATTACAGTTTCTAAACAACAGAAAGACAAGAGCATCCCAGGACATCCATAATATCAGCAGGAAAAGGAATATTGGATCGTGGGATAGGGCAGAGAGCTAATGCTATTTTGAACATACACTACCAGTCAAAAGTTTGGACACACCCTCTCATTTAATGTTTTTTTTAAGAAGTCTCTTATGCTCATCAAGGCTGCATTTATTTGATCAAAAATTCAGAAAAAAACAGTAATATTGCAAAATGTTATTACAATATAAAATAATGGGTTTTATTTTAATATACTTTACAATATAATTTATTCCTGTGATGCAAAGCATAATTTTCATCAGCTGTTACTCCAGTCTTAAGTGTCACATGATCCTTCAGAAATCATTCTAACATGCTGATTTATTATTAGAATTATCAATGTTGGACACAGGTTGTGCTGCCAATTTTTATTATTTATTTATTATTTTTTTTTAATTATTTTTTGCAACCTGTGATTCTTTTTTTCAGGATTCTTTGATGAATAACATTTTAAAACAACAGCATTTATTCAAAATTTAAATCTTTTCTAACCATGTAAATCTATGCTAACAATGTAAATCTATTACTTTTTATTAATTCACCACATCCTTGGTGAATAAAAGTATTAATTTTTTTCAAAAAAAAAAAAAAAGAAAAAGAGAAAGAATAACAATTTAATTGATCAAAAAATTCTGAAAAAAGTATCACAGGTTCCAAAAAATTATTAAGCAGTGCAACCGTTTCCAGCACTGATTATAAATCAGCATATTAGTACGATTTTTAAAGGATCATACATGTGACACTAAAGACTGGAGTAATGGTTTTGGAAATTCATCTTTAATTACAGATATAAATTACATTTTAATGTATATTAATGTAGAAAAACATTGATTCGTAATAATATTTCACAATATAATTTTTTTTCTTTATTTTTGATCAAGTGAAAACAGCCTTGATAGGCATAAGAAACTTCTTTAAAAAACATTAAATGAGAGGGTGTGTCCAAACTTTTGACTGGTAGTGTATTTCATTAAAGATGGAAAAAATAACAATAGACCAGGGGTGTCATTTCCGATTGTAGAACAGATTTGACTAAATCAGTGGTTTTCAAACAAGGGGCAAACTCTAGCAAACTTCAAGGGGGCCCTGACATTTTATTTTAGTTATACATAGCCTTAATTAAAATGCTAAAACATGTAGAAAGAACGAAAAAAGTACAGAAACATTAACATCCTATTTTGTTAATTTACCAAAGATACATATCAGCAAAAAGCTAAAAAGACAAAGATGGGCCTTGCAGTCAAAAAGGTTGTGAAGCACTGGACTAAATGTCACCTTTTGCAGTAAATAAATGCTTTTCTGGAGCTAATGAAGAACAGAACTTTATGCTTCATCAACCAGTCACCAGATGCCAAAACGTAATTACACAATATTAAATCACAACAATATTGTCCAAAAAAAGGAAACCACTCAGTGTTGTCTGGATAACTTGAGCTGTAATAAGTCACCTGAAATTGATCAGCAACACAAAGTTAGGCCTCGTAACTGTTATACTAAAACACCAACAGCATCAAATAAGTATTTAATTCATCAAAAATTTACCTCATATGGATATATAGATTTCTGGAATAAATATTACGAAATTTGTCACTGTTTATTGGACCTTCTCATGGCTGCTTAAAGGGATAGTTTACTCAAAAATAAAAATGTTATCATCAAAAATTCACCCTTCATTTGTTCCAAATCAGTATGAATTTGTCTTTTTTTGAACGACACAGGAAAATATTTTGTACTGTAGCCAATGACTTCCATAGCTTTTTTCCATACTATAGACGTCAATGGCTACTGTCAACAAGCATTTTTCAAAATATCTTCTGTGTTCAACAGCTGAAATTTTTTTACAGGTTTGGAACAACTTGATGACAGTTTTTATTTTTGGGTGAACTATCCCTGTGATTAAGTGAATCAAATCAATATTTTGCATTTCCACTTCTGAGCCGTACTATTAAAAAAAAAAAAAAACAGCAATCTCATTTTTAGTGTATAAATAAATGGAATAAAGCAGATTCAAAAACAGAGCAAGCGTGTTGGACACCACACATTGAAAAAGGCACACTGAGAAAGTGAGAAATTAATCATTTTTAATACAAAATGAAAAATTGCACTAATAATATACAGTTATGCAGTTGTATTATTATGCACAGATTGTGATCCCTTTTAGGGCGCAGGTTGTAAAGAGGATTCAGTCCCAGCTTTACTGATTATGCGGTGGTGGAGGAGGTGGAGGTGGGGGCTGGAACATAAAGCCCTGATTGGGCCCTGGGGGCCACGGGGCCATTCCCATGTGAAAGGGTGGAGGTCCGGGAAAGGGTGGCATCATTGGGCCCTGGAAAGGAAACATGTGTGGATCTGGAGGGGGGAACATGTAGTCAGGTGGGAAGGGAGGGCGAGCGTGATAGTTGCTATGAAAACCGCCACCACGATTGTGGTAGTGCTGCCCACGGGGAGCGTTGCGGTTCTGTCGGGGCTTCCGTCGACCAGCTTTATGAGGGGGTGGACCTTTATGGGCGTCCATTTCATCCTCTGGAGAGTAAAAACGGTGGTTAACAGAGCGGTTAGCCCATATAAAACACATGCATGCTCATGCAGGTACAAATGACTCACCCGAGTCAGAATCCTTTTGCTGCCGTCTCTTTTGCTCTTTAAGCTTTTGTTTGGCCAGCCTCTCTTGCTCATCATCGCTAAAATCAAGTGCCTACATAAACACAGAACAAAAACCAATCAGCGGAGAGGGTAAATCACCACTTATTAATAGATAATATCCATGACACACTATTAGGACAGGATATCACTCTATTCTGTTGAGTTTAAGCCTTTGTTGACCTGATTTCCTGAAAAATTGTTAGAAAAATGGCAATTTTACCTCAGGGGGTGGCTCCTGGTCATTTCTCCAGGATGCATCTGAGCCTTTGAGCCTTGTTTGAGAAGAATCATTTGTAAATACCACAGCAGAACAGCACTGGAGATATTTCAGTAAAACTGAGGTACTCACACTTGGAGTCGCTCTGTGAAGATGTAGCCTGTGAAATCTTTTATTTTGGGGGCGAAGTAAACCGGATCTCGAATTTTAAGATCTTTTTGGTCGATATCGTCATGGGAGTTGAACCTCAAAACGTAGTAGGGCTGACAAACTGGACCGAAGACTTCAAAGATCTGGGGAGAAACCAACATCATTTTAGTTATTATTATTGCATAATACAAAAAGTGTTTAACAAGAAGCCTGTTTCCGACACTGACAATTCAGATTTTTTTCTAACAATTCTGAGAACATACTCTTTTTTTCCTCCTCAAAACTGGACTTTAGAACTTACACTTGTGAGTTTATATATCACAATTCTGAGAAAAAGTCAACATTTGCAATATACAAACTTTTATCTTGCAATTCTCAAAATGTTTTTCTCAGAATTGCATGATACAAACTTGTAATTGTAACTTTTTCTCACAATTATGAAATACAAACTCGCAATTGTGACTTTTCTTCTCAGTATTGTGCGATATAAACGCAATTGTGACTTTTTTTCTCAGAATTGTGAGATATAAACTCGCGATTGTGACGTTTTTTTCTCAGAATTGTGAGATATGAACTCGCAATTGTGATTTTTTTCTTGTGACTTCATATCTCACAGTTGTGACTTTATAACTTGCAATTGCAAGTTTATATTTCACAATTCTGACTTTATAACACACAACTGCGAGTTTGTATCATTTTTCAGAGAAAAAAAAGTCTTGCAATTGCAAGAAAAAAAATATTCAGTGGCGAAAATAGGCTTTCATAGTATCACCACCTTGTAAGACAATTTATGAATTGTTACAAAAGTTTGGGAGATGAAATTGCCACAGAAGGATAACTGTTACCAACCTTGCCAATAGAGTTTCTGGTTTTGGTGAATAACACGCTGTCTTCATTCAGTGGTTGTGTGTTCTTGTAGGATTCCACAATCACTAAATAAAATGAAACAATTTTGTATGAAATGTCCTCTTTATTCAGCCAAGACAAAACATGGTGCATGGTGTCTCTCAGCTAAGATGTAATACATAAATAAATATCTATTTTTTTACGTATTTATTTATTTTACATTTACATTTTAGAGTATATTCAAAAAGCTAATTAAGACAGCAATTTACTTTATTTTTAATCAAATAAATGCAGCCATGGAGACTGCTTTCAAAAACAAAACAAAAAAAACTTAGCCAACCTCAAAATCTTAAATGGTTGTAAATGAATGTATGGATGCCTGTATACCTAATTGCTCCACAACGCTTGATATTGTCCCAATGGGCTCCATCTCTGCACCTTCTGGAAGGCTGATGCTGAGGTTCTCCACTGCAGGAAGGTCCTACACAAGAGAAGTCATTCTCTTATTTTTAGCATTGTCCCGATCGATTCAATTACAAGTGGACAGCTCAGAAAATGTAGAAATTTTGCCAAAAGAAACATCAGTCTGGTTCATAGATTGCTGTGTAGCGCCTTACCTCGATAAGCAGCTCATCTTGGGTTTTCAATGGTGCAGGCTTTTTCTCATTGCCCATTGCAACACCTTCATTTTCATCTTCCACATTGTTCATGACTAAATTAATAGGCTCAGAGGACGAAGAGGTTGAGGATGACGAAGAGGAGGATGTGGAGGATGAAGAGTCTGAGTCACTGAATCATATAAAAATAAGAATTAATCATTATTAGCTTTTTGGAACTTTCTTAATGTACATAAATATAAAACTACCATCTGTGAGCTTTATATGATGCTGCTAGGGCAGAAGGAGGTTCTCAAAGCACAGACTTCAACATTCTTTTATTTCACCTGTCTGAACAGTTGTCATCCGAGCTGTTTTCTCTGTACTGCATGCTCAGCAGCCCCAACGATCCAGTCCCAGAGCGTGGACTAACCACAATGTCACACTGCATCTTTTCAGGTCCAGTCTGAATGCTGGAGATCTGATCCCCTGTTTGTTCAGATTGAATAGTGGAGATCTGATCTCCTGCCTGTCCAGACTGATCACTGGTTAAATGTTCTCCTGTTGATCCAAGTTGACTACCGGAGCTCTGATCTCCAGTTTGTTCAGACTGAACGCTGGTGCAGTGGTCTGCTGTCAGTCCAGATGAACCACCAGTGGCCTGATCTCCTGTCTGTTCAGACTGATCATTGACGATTGCTTCTGATGTTGGTCCAAGTTGGCCACTGGACCTCTGATCTCTTGTCAATCCAGTCTGATCATTAGTAGAAGGGTCTGCTGTTGGTTCATGTTGACCACTAGAGCTCTGATCTCCTGTGTGTATAGACTGATCAGCTTTTGTTAGTCCAAGCTGACCACTGCTGCACTGACCTTCTGGTAGTTCTGACTGATTACTTGTGCATGGTTCATTCGTTGGTCCAAGTTGAGGACCAAAGCTCTGACCATTGGTCGTTTCAGCCTGAAACTGTGTATTAATATCCAATTCCATTTTGTCTTTTTCAGATTCTTGATCTTGATTCTGTAAAAGAAACAAGATTGTAACATGAGTTAAAACTCAATACAAATGTTATTGTAATTCTAACATAACAATGCAATAGTACATGAAGCATGATTACACTTGTAGATTGTGAGTGCACATGAGTCAAATCTACATTTCTGATATTTAAACTGATTTAAATGTCTGCCACATTTTTGACTATGTTTCTAACTTGTGTTGTTATATACTTTTATATTATGCTTTATAAAATGTTAACAGAAAACACTTTATATAAGAAATATTTATAAAGATACACTACCAGTCAAAAGTTTTTGAACAGTAAGATTTTTAATGTTGTTTAAATATCTTTGCTCACCAAGCCTGCATTTATTTGATCCAAAATACAGCAAAAACAGTAAAATTTTACAATATTTTTACTATTTAAAATAACAGCTTTCTATTTGAATATATTTAAAATGTAATTTATTCCTGTTATTAAAACTACATTTTCAGCAGCATTACTGTTACTAATAGTGTCACATGATTCTTCTGAAATCATTTTAATATGCTGATCTGCTGTTCAAGAATCATTTATTATTATTAGCGATATTTAAAGCAGTTGAATACATTTTATTTCAGATTTCTTTGATGAATAGATCCAAAGATCAGCATTTATCTGAAATAAAAAGCTTTTGTAACATTATACACTATAGCATTCAAAAGCTTGGAGTCAGTTTTTATTTTGGGGGGAATTATAGAAATTAACAGTTTTATTTAGCAAAGATGCTTTCATTGAACAAAAGACGATAAAGACATTTATAATGTTACAAAAGATTTCAATTTTAGATAAATGCTGTTCTTCTGAATTTTCTATTTAAAGAAACCTGAAAAACTTCTACTCAGCTGTTTGCAACATAATAATAATAATAATAATAATAATAATAAATGTTTTTAAGCAGCAAATCTGAATATTACAACAATTTCTGAAGGATCGTGTGACTGGAGTAATGATGCTAAAAAATTCAGCTTTGAAATCAAAGGAATAAATTACATTTTTAAATATATTCCAATAGAAAACAGTTAATTTAAATCATAAAATTATTTCAAAATTGTACTGTTTTTGCTGTACTTTGAATCAAACAAGAGACTTATTTAAGAAACATTAAGAAATCTTACGGTTCAAAAACTTGACTGGTAGAATTTTTTTTATCGTTGTTTTTATTATAACGCGGTAAACTACATGATACGGCGGTCACGTGATATTATGAGGTGGCGACCCGCTATGTATAGAATAAAATAGGCTTTTTCTAAACAGAAGACTTATGTCAGTTCCTCATCTAACGTAAGTGTATATAATTTAAATGATATGTCTCATAAGTGCGGATCACTGCTTTATGCGTGATACTTTTTTTAATCACCGAAAACACAGAGGGCCCCTTTAAGTAATCAGAATGCAAGATTAAAGTAATAGAGGAGGGTGGCAGTAATGCTGTGACTTGCAATCCAATTTACCATCTAACATTTGACATTTCATTCTCTCAATGTGAGCTGCATCATCGACTATCACTTCATAATAATTACCTAACTGCTAAAGCACGTGTTCAATTATTGATAAATCACGTTTAAAGTATGACTTTACACTTTTCTAACCGTTAGCAGAAATTCAGTACCTGCCAAAATGAATACGAACGATCACAACATACGTAAGTGTGTATAAGATTATTTACCTGGCCATCAATTACGTTCTCTGTGCTTGAATTCTCCATGTTTAGGTTTCCATGTGAGAACAGCGTGAAGAAAACGCTTCAAATGTGATTTGACGTCATCGGCGCCACAACAACAGGAACCGCAGGGAGCCTTTCAAAATAAAAGTCCGAATCGTCACTGTAAATGTTTACGAAGTAAATGTGTTTGTGAAATATATGTAAAGATATATGAGAAACACTTAGTAAAGAGACTTTTTTTCATTGTTTACAAAGTTAAATGTAATGTCAGTTGCTTATACACCAAATGAGGTACTGAAGAATCTCAATCTGTATAAACAGTGTTGTGAAGTCATCGAAAAATCAACTCCTTCGAGCCGGATTCGAACCAGCGACCTAAGGATGTCAATGACCAACCTCTACAGTCCTCCGCTCTACCAACTGAGCTATCGAAGGGTTGTTGTGACGTCATTCACACTGGAATTTACTTGTTAGCGAATTCGAAATAATCATTCGCCTTTAGGTCATCGTTCGAATTACGTTAACGTACGTTATTATTAATATATTCAAAATATTTATACAAGTTACTTAAATAATACTTATCACGTGCCAATTCAAAACCGCTGGTTACTAATACTTTGGAGCAAATAAATGTTCTCCTTCGAGCCGGATTCGAACCAGCGACCTAAGGATTACCGCTTGATAAGCCACTACAGTCCTCCGCTCTACCAACTGAGCTATCGAAGGGTCTGACGCGCACTGAATCTGATTGGCTTATCAGTCAACCAATCACAATACTTTTTTTTTTTTAAGCGAGTTTATAAATTAAATATCATTTTATACAACAGAAAATAAACAAGTTGTTAATATTAAGTGACTTACATCGACTATTGTCTAACACCATTGGCTGATTTGGCTCTATTTCGTCGTCAAAATTATCCGATGATTTCCATTCATAAACACAGTCACTTGCGTCATTTCTGAATGAATCGGCTGTTCGAACGAATCAAATGAATATGATTCAGTAATTAAATTAGTGACTTACCGCCCCCTACCGCTAGTTGTAGTTTCAGTTTTTAAAGTCAGTTATTTAAAACATTTAATATTTCTGGATTCAAAATGGTATATTAAAAACATTAATCTCAACATGAGTTTATGAATTTGAGTGCCCTCATGCCACGTCTGAGCCTCATGAAGCATTTGAAAACACCTACAAGCCACTTTTGTGGTGTTCTTTGCCACCTCTGGAGTACAAATAAATTTAGTTAATAGTGATTTAATTTGATTGATAATGATAATTATGCTTATTCTATTTGTTCTGATTCTGCTGTTTTAGTTTAGTAGACATATAAAGATTATAATAAATGTATATATTTTTAAATTTAACATTAAAGATTACATACTTTTAATAAAAAATGCCCCTGAAAATCTTTAATAAGAAGACTAATTTTTCATCAGATTTTTTTTATTGTTGATAAGATGGTGCTCCTAAATTTTAAGTCCTCCTAAAAAGAAAAGTAAGCGTAAAGCCCTGCATAGCCAAGCTACGACTAGTGCAATGTTAAGAAGTTACCAGCAGATGGAGCTATGGGTCTCTATATAGACCCTTCTACATGTACATTAAGAAAATGCAACTTCAAGAGATAGACTACCAGTCAAGTTTTTTAAATGTTTTTTAAGTCTCATGTGTTCACCAAGCCTGCATTTATTAGATCCAAAGAACAGCAAAACAGTGAAATCCTAGCTTTTTAAATAACGGCTTGAATATATTATATAAATAATATATTTAATAGGCCTATATTAAAATGTAATTTATTCCTGTAATTTCAAAGCTGCCTTTTAGTATCATTCCTCCAGTCACATGATCCTTCAGAAATCATTTCAGTATTCAGATTTGCTTTTATTATTATTATAACATTTATTATGATGTAATAATAATAGTTTAAAATCCTAGCTTTTGAATGGTATAGTGTGTAATGTTACAAAAGCGTTTTGTTGCTTTTTACTTATCATTGGATCTTTCTTTTCATCAAAGAATCCTGAAAAAAAAAAAAGTACTCAACCGTTTTAAATATTGACAAAAAAATAATACAAAATATACAGCAAATTAGCATATTATAACGATTTCTGAAGACTGGAATAATAACGTAAAAAATGCAGCTTTGATCACAGGATTAAATTACATTTTAAAATATATTCAAATAGAAAGCAGTTATTTTAAACAGCAAAAATAACTCACAATATTTCAGCTTTTGTTGTATTTTGGATCAAATAAATACAGGCTTGGTGATCAAGAGAGACTTCTTTATAAAAAAAACAAAAAAAAAACAACACTGGTAGTTTATTCCACCGAAAAATAATTTATTTTTATTATTATTAAAATTATTTGCACATCCTTATGTTACACAAAACCTGTATATCTTCAGTGGAACACACACAAAATAGATTGTGAATGAGAAAATTAATGGTGAAAGAAGCCATAATTTGGCTTATCCATGCACCTTATTTTTGCCGTAAGAGCGGACAAGGCAGTTTTTATGGGTCTGCCTTCCGGTCTCATCCACATCCAGCGATTTTAGCTGTACAAAACTGCATTTTGCTGCTTGATATTGCAAATTAGTGTGTGTTAACATTATTGTAATGTATTATCTTAATTATAAACACTGGTTTGTAGTGCAAACAGTTTTACCGTTTACTGCACGTTTTTTATTCTAGCTCTTGTTATTTCCCTATAGTGGCTAATGAATCGGAAGTCTCGTCCATAGGCTTACCTCCGCGATAAAAAAAAAATAATAAATAAGGCGGATAATCTCATAAAAATAAACGTTAACTGTTACAGGTTTAGAACGATGATTAGTTATTTTTCACAATTAAATACTACACCATAAAGCATGAATTACACTTATAATTTTACTAAAAAGCTAAATTATTTGCTCCCTCAACCAGTTTGACTGACACACAGTTATATTCCGATATTCTGATGTTTAATAAAGGATATTATCCACCTTTTTCTTCCCGTAAGAGTGGGCCATTTGTCGAATTTGTGTCTGGCTTCCGGTCTCATGTGCGTCCAGCCTTTTTTAGCTGTAGAAAACAGCGTTTTCCTGCTCGATATTGTAAATTGGTGCGTCTTACCATATTATTTTATTGTGTTAGCTTAATTATGAATACGCTGGTTTGTAGTGCAAACTGTTTTACCGTTTACTGCACGTTGTTATTCTGCGTTGAAGAAAAAGGTGGATATGTTGGAAATCTTCGCAGCGACACAAGTAAACAGAGACAAAAGCAGCACACACAGAAATGTCAGGAGGCCATGAACCTCAAAGTGGTTTAATCCTAAAAAATATATGGCATGATTGACAACACAACCTGGATCAGATGAAATAAATCGAATTAAAAAAAGTATGAAAAATAAATAATTAAAAATGTTATGCAGTTTTTGACGTCAGATAGAATTTCGCTCAAATGTTACGAAACCTGCGGCATCCTAGGACTCAAATGATGTGCACCTGTATCATTTTAAAGACGAAAAAAAAAGAAATTTAGGGTTTATTATGAGTCACATCTGAAGGTTTCCAAAAAATAGATATATCATTAGTCACGTTAACACAAGAGATAAACAATGGCACATATTGGATGTCTAATTTCAAAGTTAAGCGGTGCTCTGAGGACTGTCATATTCAGGAGACAAAAGTTAAATAAATTACTACCATTAACATACATATTTGAGTATTATATACAAGGGAGTTATTGGAACAAAATCTACAATTCAAATTTCGCCATCAACAATTCTGAAGTATTACCCTATTTTACACCATGTGTGTTTATGTGTGTGTGTTAGTTCTTGTATCTGGAATTAAAAAAACAAACTGCAACAGTGCAGTCTTGTGATAAACAGGTGATACTTTTATGCATCCTCACCAAGTCCAGCAAAATAGACTCTTTCTCTAAAGGAATAATATAAACAAACTCCTCTATGTACAGGATTCAACAGAACAAGTAACAGACTAACTAAAACACTGATTCTGACAGATCCAGGGCTCAGAGGCTGGAGAGCAAGAGCGCATGACAACCGGCAGTTGATTTCGGGACAAAAAGCTCACCAAATGAGATATGGCAGGTCTGATATCTGATACCCCATATTTACACTTTGCGAATTTTTGTTACAGGAAGTGATGCCGGGCCGTCACGGCAGCCAGCTCCAGTCTCTGGCCTCTGATTGGTGTAAACAGACACTTGATGAAACGACAAAGGTTTTAAAACCCATCCACACACAGTTTTTCCCCCTTTTAGTCTGCATCTTTTGCTTCTAAAAAAAAAAAACAAATCAAGAAAATTGTAATTTTGTGCATAAATTATGACAAAACACATCCCTCCTTTTTCCTTCAACATCCCTTGAATTTCAAAAGCAATAGTGGTTTTATATTCATAGGAAGAATTTAGTTTGTAAACAGTCGGATCTGAATCTCCAAATGGCGTTTGGACTTAAAATATGACTAGAATGAACGTTTTTAGATTATTTGGATGTAAGTAACGTATAAAAAAAAACTAAATCCTTCATGAACCATTGCGCGGACGAGGCCAACCAATCGGAAGTGAGCGGGAGAACTTGACCAGCCAATGAGAAGCGAGGTGCGAGTCCAGACTCCAAGCAGTGGCATAGTGACAGTATGGAGATCAGAAAGGGGTCACTTTTTTTGCGAGCTGTGACTAGTAATTGGGCATTTTTAGGCCCCTGCATAGCTGAGAGGTGCTAGTGGCAGTATTTGAGCAATATGGGATGAAGAATCGCATGCCTTTTCGCACAAGCGACATCCGGGGCGACATCCAAGGTGTGTTTAAAACGAGCCGAGCATGAGTTCACATATATAAGTCTTTCAGGGAATTCTCCGACGTGTTTTTTTAAAACAAAAACGCTGAAATGGTGAGGGTGCGACATCGTTCAGTTCAATACCACTAATACGGAAGCCTCACTTTCCTCTGTAAACGCCATTGACTGTCTGTCACTAGCTCCGCCCCTCACAAAGTGTCACAGTTCTGTCTTCTGCAAAGCCCCGCCCCCCTCCTACGCATCTGATAGGCAACTTTGAATACTGTCCATCCATAACTGTGCATTCGTGCTGTCCTGGGCACAGAAGTTGTACACTCTTTTGGTCGTCTTGAGCTGAAAGAGAGGGGGAAACCGTTAATCGTGAATCGTTGATGAGTAACACAACGTGCTTGAGGGATTACAGAAGTCTTACATCAATAAAGGCTTTGTCGTCTATGTTTTTGGGGGCTCCCATGGTGGGTGTCCCTGGAATCACAGATTCCACTTCGGCTAGGTCGATCACTCCCTTGCAGTCTTTGTCTTGCCTTGTTTCGTAGTATCGCAACTGGGAAAACGAGAAAAGGGGTGGATAAGAGCATCAGTCTCGGTCCTTTTGAATTTTTCATGTTGCTAAATGATTTATTTTAATGTATAACATGTAAGAATTGAATAATGAATCAACTATGGTTCCAACAACAAATTTTTGAGTGTTTGATTTTAGTGTAGCAATGAAGTACCTGGTGTTTGGTCTTATCCAGTACAAACCAACGTGGCTTCCAAGGTTTCAGCAAAGCGCCTCTTTTGTATAAAATACCCTCAAAGCTCCTACATCAAAAAACAAAACACACACATTTTACATTTACATTCAAGAGACTAATGCATTCAGAATAAAAAAGAGCAAACTTTAAATTTTTGATGACAGTTTTTAGTATTATTTATACATTATTACAGCATTTACTAATATTTTGAATTCGCTTTTATTTTATAATTTTAGTTTTCATTTTAATTTTTCAATTAAATTTTACATAGTTCTATTTTACTTTAAATTTTAGTATTTTTTTTCTTTTTTACATTTCTATTTATCTTTAAATAATAATTTTTTATTTCAATTTTAGTGTTTCTAACTTTTAACTTTTCTATTTCATTTAGCTTCCAAGGCAACATTTCCATCTAATATTTATATTGACAAAATATAATATTTATAAAATACTGTATGTGCATTAAAAAAAAAATATATATTTTGAATTAGCTTTTACTTGTAGAATGTTTTTTTTATTTATTTTTTATTTTAGTTTCAATTTTAGTCATTTTCTTATGTGCTTTTTAAAATATTTCTATTTATCTATTTCAGATAGCTGCCAAGGCAACTTTTCTATATTTTTTTTTAATTCCATCTAATATTTATATTTTATTATTTTATTTAAAACAAACTGTTATTTCATCATGTCAATTAATATATCATGTCAGGACTGTCATCATGTCAATTTAATAGTTTTACAATGATAACAGGTAAAATAAATGTAAAAAAAAACTATATATAAATACATATAATTGCAAACATTTTTCACACAACTGGACCATTCAAAATTAATTAGTGCAGACTAAAACATTATTAAAAATTGGGTGAAAAAACTATTTACACTTTCAGTTATACATTCATATAAATTTTTACATTTAAAAAATGTATTTCTATTTCTATTTATCTTTAAATATTTTTATTATTTTAATTTGAGTAATTTTAGTATTCCAACTTAAACTTATCTATTTCAGTTAGCTGCCAAGGCAACATTTCAAATTTTTAAACGTAAAACGTCTAGAAATTCCAACACATTTCATTTATACAACCATAATATATAATATAATTCTCCCAAAAACAGACGGGGGAAGCTCATTAAACATTTTTCAAGTTTCAAGATTTTTTTTTTTTTTTACAGACCTGTTCTCGCTCTCAGTGCTCTGGAACTGGCTGTAGAGCGTGCTGGTACTGGGTCGACCAGCCGCAGGTGTGGATGTGGCGTTGACCTCACAGTCCAGGGCCAGGTTGATGGAGGATCCCACCCCACTCTCCTGCAGATACACACCCTGAGAGCGCCGCTGGTGACTCAGATTCGACGACATGAGCAGAGAGCTGGAGAAGGAGTGCTAGGATAAGAGAAAACAAAATATTAGTACACCATCCATTAGTCATTTGTAGATAAAGGTAAGATGGTAATTATTCTCCTACTCTGCTCTCTAGCCTGGACTCAACCCGCTGGGCCGTCTTAATCTTATCCCATGTGTCCTTCCATTTTTCCGTAGGCTGTCCCAACTCAGTTTCCAGATTCTGCACATCCTAAAAAGAAGTATTAATATCATCAGGATTCATGTATGACGACTTTTCAATTTCATTATAATTCTGCTTTATTCCTCACCTGCAAGAGTTTAGTGATGGCATCAGGAAGGGCTTTACTGAGGCTGTCATAGCAAGGCCAGACGATCTTCCGCTGGGACTTGGGGGCCGTCGTCTCCTGTCTATCACCGGCTTCCTCCTGTGGCTTCTCCGGCCGACCCCGCACTAACTCCCAGTCAAAGGACGGACCCTCAGAAAGCGTTTCCTCTGTGTAAAAGTCCCAGACTTTCAAGTTGGAGATGAAACTATAGGGCTTCAAGACCTGCAGGATGAAACAAAAGCAAGTTACACACACACTAACCAACAGAGGGCACTAGAGTCACATTTTAACTATTCTCAGGACAAAATTAGAAACGTACCTCCTCTTCCTCAGGTGAAAACATGTAGTTGTAGAATATAGGGGTTTTCTTGTTGAGCCGGTCAATGTAATCCCAGACAGACTTGCACACCTGAGGGTTCTTCCTCTCACCTTTTTCCTCATACAAGACGCCTACACAGTCAAAGCATTGGGATAGGGCCAAAAAGGGTTCAATGATTGAATACTCTTGTATTGAATACTATAAATAAGCACCTTGAAACTCCCTGTAAGGTATTACTTGACTTGACAGCATTACACAATGAGAGTACAATGACATTGTCTCATTCCGAGATTCACGATGACAGAAGACATTACGCAGCATTTAATAAGTTGTTGATTATTGGTTGGTGATTTGGACTTACCGAGCTCTATACGTTCATAGTCTGAGTCCAGCAGGAAGGTGCGGAAGCGGTTGGAGACGTAGTGGTAGGCTAGGAACTTCAGATAGTACTGACTGAACTCAAACTCCATGGGAAACTGTAGATGGATCTGGTGGGAAAATGAGCAGAGGGGAGAATATTGAAATGTAAGATCTTAAGCTGCAGAACAATGAATTAATTTGCTTGCAAATTGCAAGTGTAATAACTGTGTTTATATGCCCAACACACCACAAGACAAAATTATATGAAACAGCACAGTTAAGGTCAAAAGTTTACACCCTCCTTTCAAAATGTTACAAAATCCATGTTGTTGTTTATTTAGTACTGACCTGAATGAGATATTTCACATAAAAGATAAAAAGTCCTGAACTGCAGGTCCCACAAAATCTTTGGTTTTCCAGCATTTTTGTGTATTTGAACCCTTTCCGACAATGACTATGATTTTGAGATCATTGTTTCACACTAAGGACAACTGAGGGACTCATATGCAACTATTACAGAAGGTTCAAACACTCACTGATGCTCCAGAAGGAAACACGATGCATTAAGAGATGGGGTGAAAACTTTTGAACAGAATGGAGATTTTTCTTATTTTGCCTTAATATCATATTTTTTTCATTTACTACTGCCCTTCAGAGGCTACCGAAGATATGGTGGAGACAAAATAAGTTAAATTTACCCTGATCTTCAAATTTAAAATGTTTTTACCCTCCGCCTCTTAATGTACTTTTTTTTTTAATCTGGACCAATAGTGAGCATCTGAACCTTTTGTAATAGTTGCATATGAGTCCCTCATTTGTCCACATTGTGAAAAGATGGATCTCAAAATCATAGTCATTTTGGAAATAGTTCAAATACACAAAAATGCTGGAAAACCAAGGAATACCTCCATATGTGGAGAAAAGTATTGGGCCTAAGACTGAGCCTTGTGGGACACCTATATAATTTATGACCCTGGACCACAAAACCAGACATAAAGGTCATTTTTTTTTAATTGAGATGTATAAATAATATGAATATTTGGCCGAGATACAACTATATTTGACAATCTGCAATCTGAAGTTGAAAAAAATAATCTAAATACTGGAGGAAAAAAAAAAAAAAGTTGTCCAAATGAAGTTCTTAGAAATGCATATTACTAATCAAAAATTATATTTTTTTATATATTTACAGTAGGAAGTTTACAAAATATCTTCATGGAACAAGATCTATACTTAATATTCTGATTTTTGGCATACAATTTTCACCCATACAATGTATTTTTGGCTATTGCTACAAATATATCTGTGCTACTTAAGACTGGTTTTGTGGTCCAGGGTCACATATAATGGAGTCCTACTGTTTAGAAGCCATTTCAAAGGAACAGAGAATAGTGTGGGCAAGTTTTCTTCTTCCAAATTGCCAAATCAGTGAGAAGGACATGGGAAAAGAAACAAGATTGTCCTGGATTTCTTGAAGCATAATCAAGTTCATTGTGTAAGAGATAACAATCATCCTTGATTTCTTGTCAAATCCAGATTCAAGGTTCTGAAATCCTACTATTAAGCAATCTCATTCTTTAAACGTGCAGAGAAAGTAAGTCCTTATCTTCAGGGTAAATTAGCCAGATAGGGCTTGAGCAATCGGGATGAGTAGTAGTAAGTTATCTCATCTTGTGTGGCAGGTGTGGTCTAGTTCAGTGTGACAAAGCAGGAAGTTGAGGCAAGTATTTCTATATCATCTGCCATTCTGTACCGTCTCATACTCTCACTAATCATATAAAGTCTATTCTTTTCCCTTTTAGGTGGACAAAACCTTCCAAGAATGTGGTGATTGCTCTGTCAACACCCAACAAATCAGCATATGTAAGTTTTACGACGTACAAGATAAGACCTTTCCACAAATAGATTTAAACGGCTCAAATGAAAGACTAAATAAAGAACACATGTAAACAAACAGAACATCCTACATGCAATAATGCCATGCATTTTAGTGCACAAGAAAATGTATGACCAGCAAATATTGGGCAGTGGAAAACCCATATTGGACAGCAACCTCTAAACATACCTGGTGCACACAGTCGAGGAACTGTAGGAAGACAGGTGTGAATCCACTGCTCTGGCTGGCCAACGTCTGGGCTCCACGATGGCTGAATCGATGGCCGAACGACAACCACTCTTTCTCCACAAGCAGTCTGAAGCCATCGATCGTTCGGTAGTACGGATCCGACAGAAGCTGCACCAGGGACACCACCTACATCCAACACAGTATTAATGCAAACATGGACAAAATCAAATGGCATTTGCAGCTAAAGCACATTTAGGTGTTTGTCCTACCTGTGTTGTGACATCCCAGCCATCTTCCAAACTAACCATGACGGAGGAACCAGTTTCCAAGAGTTCCACAACAAGAACGGACACCTGAAGAACCTTGTGAAGCTATAGGACACAAACATCAAGAACATCAGAAAATGCTCTTGAAACAAAACTGATCAGTACACTATGGTGTTTAATGAACCCCAAAAAAATGCGGAAAAGGAGTAAGGTACCAGATTCATCCACTCCGACTCCTCCAGGCAGCGGTGAAAAGTCATGTTTGGTTCACTGTAGGGTGAGGAAGGCACACAGGCTTTCATCAGCTTCTTGAAACTGTTCTTCACCTGCCGTACGTCAAAGACCTCGATAGGCACCACCTCCCACTGCTGGAAGGTGTCCTGCTTTCCACCCTGAACACAACAAAAAGAGGGCTTAGCTTGAGCAGCCACAATTCAATACTGCAATTAATGTGTTTAATTACAGTTAAAGTCAAAAGTTAATATACACCTTGCAGAATTTGGGAAATGTTAATTATTTGAACAAAATAATAGGGATCATACAAAATGCATGCTATTTTTATTTAGCACTGACCTGAATAAGTTAGTTCACATAACAGATGTATACATATTATCCACAAGAGAAAATAATAGTTTAAATTATAAAAATGATCCTGTTCAAAAGTTAACATACACTTGATTCTTAATACTGTGATGTTACCTGAATGATCCACACCTGGGTTTTTAGGTTTAGTGATAGTTGTTCATGAGTCACTTGTTTGTCCTGAGCAGTTAAACTGTCCTTCATGTCCCACAGATTATTTGGTTTTTCAGCGTTATTGTGTATTTGAACCCTTTCCAGTGACTGTATGATTTTGAGATCCATCTTTTCACACTGAGGACAACTGAGAGACTCATACGCAACTATGACAGAAGGTTCAAACACTCACTGATGCTCCAGAAGGAAACAGGACGCATTAAGAGACGGGGGTGAAAACATTTGAACGGAATAAGGATGTGAACATTTTTCTTGTTTTGCCTAAATATTTTTTTTTTTTATTTAGTAGTGCCCTTCAGAAGATACAGAAGATATTTAAATGTTCCCCATTAGACAACATACATTTACCCTGATCTTCAAATTAATGCATTTTTCCTTCTGAAGCATCAGTGAGCATTTGCAACTTCTGTAATAGTAGCATATGAGTCCCTCAGTGTGAAGCGATGGATCTCAAAATCATACAGTCACACAAAAATGCTGAAAAACCTGAAAGATTTTTACTGAAGAACAGTGGGCAGTTTAACTGTTCAGGACAAACAAGGGACATATGATCCCTCTTATTTTGCTGAAATAATTAACATTTTGCAGATTGTGCAAGGTGTATGTAAGCTTTTGACCTCAACTATATTTAACCTCAAAGGTATTTAAGCTTATAACCTTGAGTTGGGACTTGTCTCCGATGATGTAGAGGTACGCTCTATGTTGGCGAAGGAAATAGGTCTCGGATGGGCCTCCATTAGCCTGGGGTGATTCTTTCCCAGCCAGCCTGTTCCCCACATCAGGGTTATACGTGCTGAGCCGCCCACTACCACGAATACTGCCCCATTTTCCTAGAAAACACAAAAGCCAATGAAGATCATTCACTGATGGAGAACGGGGAATTAATTCTGCTTGTGTGTGTTTATTTGGGGACTGGCATATGGAGAATTTGTGATTTCTACAAACACTAGACAAATAAGACAAATGGCAATCTGGTAGATCACATGCAAAGAGATGCTCATCACATCCTCACAAACAGTACAAAGTAAATCAAACAGACATGGTGGTCAATGATTAGTCAGCACAGGAAAAAAAAGGATGACAACACTACATGGACACTTAGTGCTCAAACTCGCTGGCGTCGTTGTCGAGAGATTTGATTGGTTAGATTGGAGAGCAGGGGCGGGCCTACTGTACCTCTAGGCGAGTTGCGGGCCTTGACTGAAACTCTAGGCTGAGAGAGGGAGATGACCTTTGCCCTCTGACCCAGCGCTAAGGTCAGATGACATAAAAATGCCCGTTACTATCAGCAAACGAAATCGGGCAGCCAATGGATGTCAAAAACTTAAAGAACTTATAAATGCTTGGGAACAGAGGAATGGAAGGTGGGTTAAGTCTAAGGATCTTAAAAACACACTCTCACCTCCTCGACTGAAGGTTCCTGGCACGTCCTCTTTATTCCCCATGACTTGTTTCATTAAAGCTCCTATTTTAGGTTGCCTCAGCTTGTCTGATGAATCTGAGGCCCAAAAATGACACACAACACATTAGGGCGTTAAATGTGACCCTGGACCACAAAACCAGTCTTAAGTAGCATGGGTACACATTTGTAGCAAAAGTGATTAATTTTTCTTTTATGACAAAAAATCATTAGGATATTAAGTAAAGATCATGTTCCATGAAGATATTTTGTGTATTTCCTACCGTAAATATGTCAAAACTTAATTTTTGATTAGTAATATGCATTGCTAAGAACTTTATTCAGAAAACTTTAAAAGCGATTTTCTCAATGTTGTGAATTTTTTGCACCCTCAGATTCCAGGTGTTCAAATGGTTGTATCTCAGCCAAATATTGTCCTAACCTAACAAACCATACATCAATGGAAAGCTTAAAAAATGACTGGTTTCGTGGTCCAGGGACACAGATAGTTAAGGTACATCTAAGTTTGTGACACAATTAGTATTGTTAGTGTTGAGTCAAGGTTTAGGGTTAAAGGTAAGAGACCTGAGGTGCTCATGTGTGAGGAGGTGAAGCCGCTGAGTGTGTTCCTCCCACTGGCCTCGCTGTATGAGGGCATGGAGCTGATGATGGCCTGCAGATACTTCTCCTGCTCCAGGCTGGTGGAGTCGGCCTGGGATGGGCCTGAAACACAAACATGCTCACCTTTAGTTTTATAGCATAAATTATGTTCTGGTTGATTTCCTTTGCTCATGAGAATAAGTGAAAAAGTATGTCGTTCCAAACCCATAAGACCTTCGTTCATCTTAGGAAGACAAATTAAGATATTTCTGATGAAATCCGAGAACTCTCTGACTCTTGGATTTCATCAGAAATATCTTAATTTGTGTTTTGAAGATGAACAAAGGTCTTACGGGTTTGGATCAACATGAGGGTGAGTAATTAATGACAGAACTTTCATTTTTGGGTGAACTATCCCTTTAATCTTTTTTTTTATAGCTTCTGGTTCTGACCTGCAGTGGGCGCATTGGGTGATTTGAAGAAGCCCACAACGCCTTTAGCATGCAGGCCGGCCGAACGCAGCAGCACAGCTTTGGTGCGCGAGTTCCTCCAGCAAACCACAGGGAAGCGGTTCTGCCGGTAGCAGCGGCAGATGCGCTGGATGGTGGAATCGGGAATGCTTTGAGGCACGATCAGGAGCCCTGGGTAACTGAAACACACAAACAGAGAGCCAATGAGTCAACAGTATGGTTTAGAATTGTTTGAATGTATGTTTCAGAGAATTCGAGGACTCGCCTTCGGCAGACTGTGTACATCCGGTTGACGGTGGAAATCCGGAAGGGTTCATTTTTGGAGCGCGTCAGGCTGTTGCTAAGCGTTCCCAGTCCTAGCCGCTGGTAGTCCCGACAGCAGGCCCGCTCGACCACGTTACTCATGGTCTGCCGGTCTGATGAGCGGATGGTAGATGAAAGCGTGAGTGAACTCTGGTCCGGCTCTTCAGACACTGTTGTAAGAGAAGTTACATTTTATTATATAATCGCACATGTGACCCTGGACCACAAAACCAGTCGTAAGTAGCATAGGTCAAAATTTGTGATTTTTCTTTTATGCCAAAAATCATTAGGATATTAAGTAAAGAGCATGTTCCATTAAGATATTTTGTAAATGTCCTTTCGTAAATGTATCAAAACTTTATTTTTGATTAGTAATATGCATTGCTAAGAACTTCATTTGGACAACTTTAAAGGTGATTTTCTTAATATTCACCCAACAGTTGTATCTCGGCCAAAATACTGTCCTATCCTAACAAACCATACATCAATGGAAAGCTATTTATTCGGCTTTCAGATGATGTATAAATCTCAATTTTAAAAAAATTGACCCTTATGACTGGTTTTGTGGTCTAGGGTCACATATAGCCATTGCAAACATCAGTCTATCCGTTCAGTGTGTTTTTTGTGTTTTTCTTACCAGAGATCTCATCCTCGTCCATCTCTGATTGCAAACTGCTGCGGTTTTCCCAGGTTGGTGGAGAATACTTTTTTCGGGTTACATATTGACGCCCAATGGTCCTCTTTGCGGTTTTAACCAGGTTTTTAGACAGCGTTCTAAAAGAAACAGCAGCTCAAACATGTTAATCACTTGAAAAATCAGATTTACGTCATTTAAGTTTTTTTTAAGTTTAAGTTTTTTTTAAGGATTATTTGATGATAAAATATAAAGTAAAAAAAAAACAAAAAAACAGCATTTATTCAAAATAGAAATATTTTCTAACACTGTGTTTACTATCACTTTTTATTAATTTGACCCATCCTTGCTGAATAGAAGTATTAATTTCTTTCAAACAAAGAAAGAAATTTACAGACCCCAAACTTTAAACAGTAGGTGTATATTGTTACAAAAGATTTCTATTTTAAATAAATGCTGTTCTTTTTAACATTTTATTCAAAGAATCCTGAAAGTAGTATCACAGGTTCCAAAAGTTTTAACAATAATAATAAATCAGCACATCAGAATGATTTCTGAAGGATCATGTGACACTGAAGACTGGAGTAATGATGCTGAACATTCAGCATTGCATCAAAGGAATAAATTCTATGTTGAAGTATATTAAAATAGAAAACCACTATTTTAAATTGCAGTAATATTTCACAATATTCCAGTTTTTTTCTGTATTTCTAATCAAATATATGCAGCCTTGAAGAGCAGAAAAGACTTCTTTAAAAAAACATTAAATATTGTACTGATCTCAAACTAATGCACAGCACAGAACCACATTTGATTTTGCCATGACACCCATTTGCTGCTAATGCAGGATTTTAACGCAAAAGCCTTTGCAATTTCCACTGCTGAATAATTCATGGCTTGTCAATGCCACCACATGCTATTTGGGATCCAAACAGGAAGAGGCTGGACTTGGTCTACTGGGAGCCGTGTCACACTCTGCACATTTAAAGGGGAAGATCCCTCCTCCTAGACCAGCATCCATTGGGTTCTTACTTTAGCGACTGGTTCTTGTCCTTGGTCTTGTGCTCCACCACCAGCTTTGCAGTCTGACCCACAGTGAAGGCGAATGTGCCCTGGACATGCTGTGGGTATCTGAGCTTGTGCATGTGCTTCCTGAACACCTCGGCGAGATCTGACGCCACCTCCTCATCGAAGGCGATCTTCATCAGCTACAAGAGAGTAAAGAGTAAAGGCTTGATCCATTTTCAGTGCTGCTAAACCACAAATAAAATCAAATTTACAAGCATTTTTTGGCACCATAACACCAAGCGAAATACAGTTTAAAGAGATTTTTAGGCATCCAAACAATGCTAAATATCAATCAATAAACATTAAATATTTATAAATCAAATGATATAATTAATATATAATATGATATTAGTCTACATTAACTGAATAGGAAGAGTTTCTGATCAATTCTCATGTTACTAAAACTCAAATATAGCAAAATAAAACATTTACGTAAATTACGTGAATAAATAAATTCTTAAGTATATAAATCTTAACTATATCATTAATATATGATATTAGTCTGTACAAACTGAATACGAAGGGGTTTTGATCAATTCTCATGCTACTAAATCTCGAATATAGCTAAATGAAATATCTGAATTAGTACATATTTTGAGTATATTTTTAAATAACACATAAATCAAATTATATAATTAATATATAATATGATATTAGTGTGAATTAACTGAATAGAAACATTTTCGATCAATTCTCACGCTACTAAATCTCAAATATAGTAAAATAAAATATTTAAATAAATACATATTTTAAGTATATTTTTTCAATTCTTATGCTACTAAATATAAAATTTAGTAAATAAACATTTCAATAAATATTTCAAATAAATAAATAAATCAAATTATATAAAACAATGCACCAAAACACTTAGATACACTTTTTTTTGGCATCCAAACAATCATAAATAAATAAATAAAACAAAAATGTATATATATAATCAAATTATATAATTAATTTATAATATGATATAAATCTACATTAACTGAAAAGGAATGTTTTTTTGATTACTTCTCATATTATTAAATCTCAAATATAGCATATTAAAATATTTGCAAGCAATTTTTTTTTTGCACCAAAGCCCATCAAATACAGTAGTTTTTTGTTGTTGTTGTTTTTGGCATCCAAACATTCCTAAATATCCAAATAAATATATAAAAAATAAACAAATAAATAAAATAAAATAAAAATTATATTACATATGATAAAATATTGCAATTCAGAGTTTTTTTGGCATCCAAACAATCATAAATAAATACATAAGTATATTTTATTTATCTTCTATAATTAATATATATTATTAGTGTAGTCTGTATTAACTGAAAAGGAAGGGTTTTTGATCAATTCTCCTGCTAATAAATGTAGCAAAATAAAATATTTGCAGTGCACAAAAACCCATGAAACCAAGTCAAACACAGGTTTTGTTTTGTTTTTTGTCATTTTCTAAATGTTCAGAGTTTTTTTGGCATCCAAACAATCCTAAATATTCATTAACAAAAAAAATGAATAACATAATGAAATGATATAATTAATATACAATTAACTGAACAGATCTTGTGCACCTATATAACTTAATGTATGGTGAGTAATGGAGCAACAGGAAATGGAGAAAGGTCAGGTGACACCCAATACCTGAAAGGTGCAGGAACGCAGCTGGAGCCCCTCCTGGATGAACTGATCCATGGGAAGAGTAACAGAGATCCGCTTCTCTTTCGTGAGGGAAGCGATGGGGAACGAGCGGGTGACCACTTGCTCTCCAACTGCACAACACAAACATTTCACTTTCAGTCAAGTTAGTGAGAAAAGTTTCTAGAATTCATGACCACCAGCGTCCCAACAGCAGGACTCTAATTAAGCAAATAAACCACAGTGAGAAGCGTGACTTTTGACCAGTAGGAGCGTACCAAGAGGGTCGGTGGGTGTGCCCTTGAATATGAGGCGGTAGGACGTGAGGAAGATGGCTCCCTCAGCAGGCAGCAGAGGCGGACCTCCCATCGTGCCTGTGGCTTCCTCTCGGCCGTCTGCGATAAGGTGCACCCGCATGCCGTCCATCACAAACTCCTCACCAGGAAGCAGTGTGGGTCTCAAAAGCTTGGGCTGGAGTCAAAGAGACAGGAAGAGAAAAACAAAGAAGAAACAGGGATGGCAAAGTCAGTATGTGTCATGTACTGTATGAGCTGCTCAAATATAAAAATTATCAAACCATACTTCATTGCAAACATGCAGATGCTTTAGGAGATCAAGAACTGGAGGAAATTGATCATTCAAGTCAAAAACACACAGCAAAGGTGCATTTCCTCTCTGCAGTTTGACATTTCTTGAGCGTGTAAATACACTTTGAGTGTAAACAAATTCATCCGAACGCTTCAAGCCAATGTGAAAGTGAATTTGTAATGTTACTTACTTATTTAAAACAGGATGTTCATTCAAGTGTGACTGATTTTATCATTTGGGAACTGATTAGATCATGAAATGTGGGTGTTACATAAGAGATCACAAATGCTGCGCTATCAAATGTCTTGTTATTTTCTATTATTGCAAATTATATTAACAAAAACTGGAATCAAATTACTTTAAATGTACATTACTTTTTAAAATACTTTTTTTTTTAAAAATGTAAATTATTTTTAAAATGTAAATCATCATTTTTAATTAAACTGCAATTTTGTAAAAGATAAAATACTTCAACTTAAATTACATATTTATTTACAATTATTAATAACTAATATTTTTAAATGAATTAAGTTACAATATTTTAGAAAGACTTCATTAAATTATTTCAATTAACTTTTTCAACAATTTAATTGCTGATTTTTAAAATATAAGACCATTTTTAATCAAATATTTTTTTTACCTAAATTACATATATTTTTAACTTAATTATTAATAAATAATAAATGTAAATTACTATTTTAACATCAAATTACAATCATTTTTAAATTATAATATTTTAGGAAAGACCTCATTAACAATTTTTTTTTATAATTACCTGAATGTAATTACTGTTTTTTAAAAACGTAAATGACCCTTTTTAATAAAATACCTGAATTTAATTAGTTTTTTTATTTAAATTACACATTTTTTAATTTAATTATTAATAAACAATACATATAAATTACCATTTTTAATCAAATTACATTTTTTTAAATAAACATACCTCCTTTTTTTACCTAAATCACATTTTTTTTTTAAATGTAATTATTAATAAATAATACATTATTTAAAATAAATTTTAAATTAGAATGTTAGAAAGACATCATTAACAAATTTTTTAATTAAATTATCTTTTTAAATAAATTATTTGAATTTAATGACTGTTTTTAAAAACATAAATTACTTAATATTTGCTTAAATTACATGTTTTTACATGTAATTATTATTTGTAATCAATTGTTTTTAAATGACAATATTTTAAGATTTTTAAAATGTAAATTAATTTTTAATTTACATTTTTTAAATTAAAATAACTTTTTTAACTGAAATTACATTTTAATGTAATTATTAATAATATATATATATATTTTTAAATAAATTGTTTTTAAATTACAATATTTTAAGACTTCATTAACACATTTTTTTAATTAAATTACCTTTTTTAATAAATTCAATGAATTTAATAATTTTTTTAAAAATGTAAATTCAATTTTTTTCAAGAAATTACAATTTAAAATGAAATAAAAATCCCTTTTTTAAACTTAAATTACAGATTTTTGTACATTTAATAATAAATAATACATTTTAAAAAGCAAATTATTTTTAAATTACAATATTTTACAAAGACTTCATTAACAAAACAGTATGTAACACTGATGAAAGATTACAAAAAATAAACATTTTATAAAATGTGCACTGATGAATTATGCACAAATAGGTCAGTTTACATGCATTTCAAAGTAAATGGGGTCAATTCTGATTTCATGTTGACTTGAAGCATGGGATACTTGGATGAATGTATTTATAATTTAGATGTAAAACATTCTGTCCCACAGTTCTTCGAATTCAATTTCACGTCCAGAAATGCCAGAAGCAATATTTTCATCTGGGAAAAACAGCTTATGTTTATTCCAGAGCCTTTTTTCCCAAATAAACAAATGCATTATGAGTCCAAAAACAGTGAAGCGAGGCCAATTTCTCCATCTAGACCCAAATCTTCTCTTATGCAAGAGCAAATTCAGTGCTTTCCAGATCTCATGAGCCTCGACTGTCTTCCAGAGAAATGTGTGGTTGTAATGGGAAGTGATCTAGAGTCCATATGTCTAGCACTGTAGCGCAGGTGGGCTTCATTCTTGGGAAAGTGTTGGATGCTGGCGTCCCATGACAGCTCTGGTTGCTGGGTAGTGAGTGATGAAAGATGCATGACTGCTTCTTCAGCACAGACTGCTTTTCTTTAGAAGTCAGTGGAGTGAAAATACAGTTTTGCTCTTCCACGTGAAGTCAAAAAACACGGCAAGGTCTTTAACACACTTCACTGCACTGTTCTGCTGTCGTGCTTAAAGGGATAGTTCAAGATGAGTACATTTAAACCTATATTACTTTCAAAACAAGTAGCTTCGCAGGTGTTTTTTCTATATAATGATGGTGAATAAATGCAATATAATGCAATATATATATGAGTAAATTAATATAATTTACCACACTATGGTAAAATACAATTAAAAATTAAAAAAAGGTAAAAAAATAAAAAATAAATAAATAATAATAAAGTAAAATAATTTTCTTTTTTTTTCATTTAATTAAGGTAAAAAAAAATAAAATAAATAATATTAAAAAAACTACCAAATAATTACTTTAAAAGAAACAAAGACAAACATCATGACATGAGGGTGAGAAATAAAATAAAATAAAATAAAATAAAAGGTGAAAAAATTAAATTAAATTAAATTAAAAAGTGGGAAAAATAATTTTAGGGTAAAGATAATTTAGTAAGATATATAAAAAATTACTTTACAAAAAAACTAAGTCAAAAATCATGACATGAGGGTGAGTAAAGAAAGATAATTTATTAAAACAAAATAAAAATAATCATCATCATAAAAGGTGAAAAATAAAATAAAATACATAAAGTGGAAAAATAAAAGAACCTACAAAATAATTTTAGGGTGAAGATAATTTAATAATATAAAAAAATCTAAAATAATTAAGAAAAATAAATAATTTTAGGATGAAGATCATTTTTCATTTAATTAAGGTGTATAAAAAATTATATATACAAAAAAACTCAAATAATTACTTTTCAAAAAAAGTCAAACATATCTGGAATGACATATGGTTGAGTAACGTGATTAAAATAAAATAAAACAAAACGAAAAAGTTAAAAATAAAATAGACTATTAATGTGAATAAAAATAACAAAAAATATATATATTAAATAAAATATAAATAAAACAAAGTCAAACATATCTGGAATAACATTATGATGAGTAAAGTCAGATTAAAAGAAATATTTAAAAAATGAAAATAAAATAAAAAAGTGAAAAATAAAAATAAAATAACGTAAAAAAAGAAAGAATAAAATAACGTTTAATAATAGAAAAATATATAAACGAATTACTTTAAAAAACAAATAAAATAAAATAAACCATCATAAAAGGTGAAAAATAAAATCAAATTATAATCATTATAAAATGTGAAAAATAAAAAAATTATTTTATGGTGAAGATCATTTTTAATTTAATTAAATGATATTAAAATAATGAATAATTACTTAAAAGAAACTATGTCAACAATGACATGAGGGTGATTAAAGGAAGGCAATTTATTAAAATAAAATAAAATGTTTGAAACAACATAAGTGTTGATCATTTTCATTTTAGAGTGAACTATCCCTTTAAGACTGCTCTGAGGTTATCCACAGGAATAAGTGGATTGTGCAATACAACGAAAATGTCTTTGATAAACTCATGTCAAAACATATGAAACAAACCATGAAGACGTTGCTAAGCTTTTACCATAATATTTTAACCAAGCTCCTCGATTAAAATCAAACCTTCGTGTTAAAGGAAAGCACAGCAGAAGGTCAGACTAAGGTGCAGGCCAAGAAGACCAGCATGCATCACTCAGGTCACGCAAACGTACCTGGCGTGGCACTCTGACTCATGGGTGGAGGGGCTGAAGTGGGATGTGAGCGGATCTGCCTGGTTTTCTACACTGCATTTCCTGCCCAGCGGAACATAAAACAATGAGTTGGTTACCTTTTGGATGGGTGGCAGTCGTTTGCTCTCCCTGTGAACCGCGTCCAACGTCTCGATGTGCATCTGAACGATGTCTAAAAGAGAAGACAAGACCATTAGGTTTAGCACTATTCAGACACATTCTGATGGCTATACTGTTACGTCTCTTTTACCTGGTATCATAGTGTGAAGAGCCTTCAGGTGTTCATTGGTCACGCCGCTCTCGTTGCACACTTTATCTACAAAGCGGTTGATGAACCGAATGACTGAGTTCGCAACGTCCGAGCTCTCGGCGTCCTCAAAGCCGCTCTCCGTGTCGTAGCTTTCCGCCATGCTGCCCGCAATACTAGACAAACAGAAAAGTAAATTAGCGGTCAATATTTTTACATTTTCTTTATTTTACTTTATGTTATGTTATTTTTTTTACCTTTTACATTTGACTTTGTGTCTTTTAACTATTTCATTCTTTTTCAAAGAGTTTATTTTTTTGTTCATCTTAATTAAAGCATTATCTTCTCCCTAAAATTATAAGTTCACCCTACAATGAAAATTATATATATTTTTTACTGTATTTTTCCTTGTATTTAATTTAATTTTTCACCTTTTTATTTTATTTACCTTTTTTTTCTGTTCACCTTAAATTTACTTTGTGTGTTCACCTTAAAATTATCTTCCCCCTAAATTTATTAGGTCACCCTAAAGTTATTTTTCACTTTTTCAATTGCACTTTATTTTATTTTTCACCTTGTATTTAAATTAAATTTAATTTTCCCCTTTTATTTGATTTTATTTTCCTTACTTTTGATTTTATTTAATTTTTTGTTCACCTTAAAATGATATTCACCCAAATATTTATTTATGCTTTTTTATTTCATTTTATTTTTCATTTTTTAATTTTACTTTATTTTGTCATGTTGTATTTAATTAAATTTTTTCACCTTTTTTATTTACCTTATTTTTTATTTTTTTTTTCCACCTTAAATTGACCTTATTTTTTATTTTATTCACCTTGAAATTATCTTCATCCTAAACTAATTATTTACTCATGCATACTTTTAGTTTTCACCTTGTATTTAATTTAATTTGTCACCTTTTATTTTATTTCATTTACCTTGTTTATTTTATTTAGTTTTGTGTTCACCTTAAAATGATCTTCACCCTAAAATTATTAGTTCACCCAAAAATAAGTTATATTTATTTGTTCATTTCGTTTGTTTTCTATTTTACTTTATTTTAATTTTCACTTTGCATTTAATTTAATTATTAGTTCACCCTAAAATTAAAGTTATATTGTTTTACTCATGCTTTTTTTATTTCATTGTATTTTTCACTTTTTAAATTTCATTTACCTTATTTTTTTATTTTATTTTATTTTTTGTTCACCTTAAATGATCTTCACCCTAAAATGAAAGTTATATTTATTTACTCATGCTTCATTTTGTTTGTTTTTTTTTATTTTATTTTATCTTCATTCCACATTTGACTTTGTTTCTTTTAATTATTTTTAAAATAATTCATTTGTTCACCTTAATTGAATAAAAAATTACCTAAAATTATTCCAGATCTGTTTAACTTAGTTTTTTGTTTTTCTTCATTACCTTTTATTTTTCCATTTGATTTTATATTTTCAAACCGTTTTTGTGCCCACACACCTGTTCGTGACGTAGCTGTTGCTGACGCTCTCCACATCTCCAAAGCCGGTGTTGCGGAGCAGGCGGTTCTTGCTGGTGTCGAGTGGCAGCAGCAGGTAACTCATGCGGTTAGCATAGTGGATGGCCTGACTAAAAACTGTGCTCTCTTCCTTCTGAACACGCTCCTGCTGGTGCTCTTTACTCAGCGTGGGCCACAGACGACTCTGCTCGGACGCCAACTCCAGTGCGCTCAGCTGATTCTGACCTCCAATGCCCTCTCCATCCTGAAAGAAGCAGAGGTCAAAGGTCAAATGCAAGGGGTAGAAGTAAAAATGTATAAATATTTTACACATTATTTTCTTTTATAATGAATAAACATTTTATTTAAAATTTTTTGGATATTTTATATTACATTAAAATATATTATATATTTTTTAACAATTTAATTTTATAAATATATTAATTTAAAATAATTTATTTATTTAAAATATTGGATATTTTGTAAATATAAAAAACAAGTAAATATTTAATAATACAATAAAACAAATATAAATAAGTCAATTGTTTATACATTTTTAATTGTAAATAAAAATAAATATTTATTTAAACATTTTATAGATACTGTAACCAATAAATATTTTATACATATTTAATAATAAATACATATTTTAAATAAATACATTATACGTTTTTTAATAATGAAAAAATAAATAATTGAAATATTTTATAACCATATAATAATGAATAAATAAATATAGATAAATACTTTATACATTTTTAAATAATAAAGAGATATTGTAATGAATATACGAATGCAGCTTTGGTGAGCATAAAAGCCTTCTTTGTAAAACATCTTATCTGCCCCCTACATATAAACGCTATTGTTTAAAAGTTTGGGGCAGATAAGATGTTTTACAAATAAGGCTTTTATGCTCACCAAAGCTGCATTCATTTGATTAAAAATACAGTAAAAACAGTACAATTTAAAATAACTATTCTCTTTTAATATATTTTAAAATGTAATTTATTCCTGTGATAACAAAGCTGAATTTTTCCAGCATCTTTACTCCAGTCACATGATCCTTCAGAAATCATTCTAATATGCTGATTTGTTACTCTAGAAACATCTCTAAAAATATCTGAATATGAATCTTTTGTAATATTATGAATGTCTTTACTGTCACTTTTGATCAATTTAATGCATCCTTGCTGAATAAATCTTACTGAACTTTTAGTAGTGTACAGTATTTTTAAATTAAAAGTAATATTTAAAAATAACTTTCATGAAAACATTATTAAAATAAAATATGAAAATGAAAAAATAATTCAATTAAATTACAGTGCTTGATGCGTTATTTTTTATTTTTTCACCTTTTGTTTTACCCTAGTAAGATAAAATATCTTCATTTACTCACCCTTGTGTTGTACCAGATGTGTTTAGTTTTGCTTCTTTTCTTTTTCATCTTTTCTTTTTATTTTATGAATAAATCTTACTAAACTTTTGAAAGTCAGTGTACAGTTTTTTTTATTTTAAGGTAATATTTTAAAATAGCTTTCATAAAAAATAATATTAAAATAAAATAAAATAAAATAAACTTACAGGGCTGGATGCATCTCCATCGTCGCCATTCTCCAGGTAAAGAGCGCGGATATGTTTCTGAACATCACTATAAAACATGGCCTCCCAGAACTGCATGTTGGTCCACACCATGTGCTCCTGAACACAGCTGTACGCGAACTGAGTGATGCCTCCACCCAATTTCTATAACACACACAAAAAAAAAAAACGCATGCTATAAACTCACATGCATTTCATCCAGTACTCTTATAAGAACAGACATGCATTCATCACTTATTGAACTTCTCAAATCGGTAAAATATGCCCAGTTTGCCATTAATTATCACAAAATAAGATGGGCACATTATCCCACTTAATATACGGCTACCTACTGAATACATAAATAGTCATAAGTAGCAGGGGTATATTTGTAGCAATAGGCAAAAACACATTGTATGAGTCAAAATAATCGATTTACCAAAAAGCATTAGGATATTCAGTAAAGACCATGTTTCATGAAGATATTTTGTACGTTTCCTACTAGAAATATATTACAACTTAATTTTTTACTAGTTATATGCATAGCTAAGAACTTAATTTGGACAACTTTTGAGATCTCAGCAAAATATTGTCCTAGCAAATAGCTTTCAGATGCTCAGAATCTCAGTTTTAAAAAAATTGACCCTTATGACTGGTTTTGTGGTCCAGGGTCACATATTTAGTTCTTCTTCTCGTCTATTACTGATTCCCTATTCTTCTAAGAAAGTTTGCTGTTGCCTTGCTTCAGCTTAACTCTTGACCTCCTAAAAAAAGAAATAAAGTACACCCACAGAAAATCGTATACATTTTTACTCACCCGACAGAAGGCGGTGACCAATGGCAGCAGTGCAGCAGCAATTCCATGTTCATCCATATGTGAGCAATCCTGAAGATAAAAATAGACATCAAAACATTGGAAGAAAACAATTTATGGAGGTAAATGATGATGATAAAATCAGCAACAATCATAAAGTGAATCAAAACATAATTTCCCACTTCCTTATAGCAGCACTACAATCTGAGAAGCACCTATAAACGCTATATCTGATTCCCTGAATAAAAAAACACTGCTGTGTTTACCTGCAGGGTACAGTTCATCATGCGGACGATGTAGTCAAACTGTTGGTCGTCTAAAACAGCCCTGTTTTGCAGCACATGCAGGTTGAGCTCCTGGGTGAGACAGACACGCGCCGCCCGACCTTTCAGCGCCCGTAACACTGCCGGCATTAACTGAAACAATCACAAGTTAACAGGAAGATCATAAATGCACTGGCAGAAATACAGACACCATAAATCTGGGTTATGTTTAACAGAAAACAATGACAAACATAAATAAGAAACTCGTACCTTCTTGGCTTCCAGCATCTTGTTGTCGAAAATGTACGTGATACAGTTTCTGACCACTTCTAACCTCCTGGCGCTGT
Source organism: Cirrhinus molitorella (assembly GCA_033026305.1). NCBI lineage: Eukaryota > Metazoa > Chordata > Actinopteri > Cypriniformes > Cyprinidae > Cirrhinus > Cirrhinus molitorella. The sequence goes on from CM065128.1 coordinate 30,868,292, forward strand.
TGGCCAGAACATTCCCGTTCCTGTCCACTATGTCAGCTAGAAGCCAGAGAGATATAAACATGATGATTATATGAAGATCAGTACAAAGCTGTTTTGTAGCAGTTTTTGGAGGTGAAGTGCAGGTGAAATCTCACCCAGTGCCGGTCCGGTCGGGACCATGCCTTTCAGTTCGGCCTTGACCACAGGCGGGGCGGTTTTGAGTTTTGCCGTCGCGTGGTCTATAAAGAGCTGCACGGAGACCTCGTCCAGCTGAGGGAAAGAGGTCTGCGGGAGACGCGACTGTGCACTTTCAGCGGTTCTCTGAACTCTGTGCATGGTTACTGCTGGGTATGGGTTCTCCTGTGGGGAAAAAAAGAGATAAGTTTGTGTTTAGAGACAAAATTATGGAAGACACTCTCATATACATTTCCTGTATTATAATACCACAATATAATTTAATAATATGTGACCCTGGACCACAAAAGCAGTCTTAAGTAGCACAGGTATATTTGTAGCAATAGCCATAAATACATTGTATGGGTCAAAATCATCAATTTTTCTTTTATGCCAAAAATCATTAGGATATTAAGTAAAGATATTTTGTAAATTTCCTACTGTAAATATATCAAAACATAATTTTTGATTAGTAATATGCATTGCTTAGAACTTCATTTGGACAACTTTAAAGGCGATTTTCTCAATATTTTGATTTTTTGCAGATTACAGATTTTATTATAGTTGTATCTCGACCAAAAATTATATCATAAACCATGCATCAACGGAAAGCTTATTTATTCAGCTTTCAGATGATGTATAAATCTCAATTTCGAAAAATTTACCTTTATGACTGGTTTTGTGGTCCAGGTTCATATATATATATATATATATATATATATATATATATACATACATACTAGTGCTGTCAAATGATTAATCGCGATTAATCGCATTCAAAATAAAAGTTTATGTTTACATACAATATGTGTGTTTACTTTGTATATTTATTATGTACATATAAATAGACACACATACATGTATATATTAAAACAAAATATTTATATGTATATATATTTATACCTGTATACAATTTAGATTATAAATAAATATAAATATTTTAGATATTTTAGACAGCACTAATATATACATACTGCCGTTCAAAAGTTTGGAATCTGTACGATGTTGAATGTTTTTAATAGAATCTCTTATGCTCATCCAAAAAAAAAAAAAGTGTAATATTGTGAAATATTATTGCAATTTAAAATAACAGTTTTCCATTTTAACATGCATTAAAATATCATTTATTTCTGAGACGCAGTGCTGAATTTTCAGTCTTCAGTGTCACATGATCCTTTAGAAATCATTCTAATATGCTGATTTATTATCAATGTTGGAAACAGTTGTGATGCTTAATATTTTTTTTTTTAAACCTGTGATACTTTTTTGGGGATTCTTTGATGAATAAACAGTTAAAAAGTACTTATTTATTCAAAACATTTATATATATATATATATATATATATATATATATATATATACACTATATTGCCAAAAGTATTGGGACACCCCCTTCTAATGAACAGGTTTGACTACTTTAGTAATTTCCATGAGTACTAATCTTAATGTTTAAGCATATAATGATATTCTAGGGAATTGTGTCCTAATTTTATAGCAAACGTTTGGACAGGACCCTTTTTATTCTAACATGACAATGTCTCTGTGTATAAGGCAAGGTTCATAGAGATATGTTTGATTCAGTCAGTGTGGAAGGACTTGACTGTTCTGCAGAAAGCCACGTTCTGAATACCTCTGGTGTTTTTAAATCCAGACCTTGAGCCAAAAACTCAGACCAAACACCAATGACTTGTGCATATGGGTACAGTCATTTTAGACACTTACAAAACTGAAGCAACAGAGATTAAAAGCAACTTCTTTAAAAAGCACTTAAAAATTTACTGATCTCAAACTTTTGAACGGCAGTGTACATTTTAAAATCACCTGCAACACTGTAATCTGCCTATGGAAAATACGTGTTCATTTTGAGATTTTCAGAACATGTCAAAGATTTACAATTTAGAAATTTTGTACTCATTTCTTTAAAAAGAAAGAAAAACTTACTGACGTGTAACTTTTGAATAGTAGTGTATATTGTAACACAAAAATTCAATTTTGAATAAACACTGTTCTTTTTAACGTTTTGTTCATCAAAGAATCCTGAATAAAGTATCACAGGTTCCAAAATATATTAAGCAGCAACTGTTTCCAACACTGATAATAAATCAGCATATTAGAATGATTTCCAAAGGATCATGTGACACTGAAGACTGGAGCAATGATGCTGAAAATTCAGCTTTGCATCACAGGAATAAATAATATTTTAAAGTATATTAAAATAGAAAACTTTCATTTAAATTGAAATAATATTTCACAAAATTATTTCTTTTTCATATTTTTAATTAAATAAATTCAGCCTTGATGAGCATAAGATGAAAAAAAGTGAAAAACAGCGGTATATATAAATATATATAAAAAATAATAGCGCTAAATAGCAAATAAATTTAAAGCAAAACTTTGCAATTTTAAAGTAAACACTGCAAATGTTGCAAAAGAATGTAATCTACCTACGGAAAATACATTTCTATTTTGAGATTTGCTGAAAATGACAACAAACTATTAAATTATTGTTTTACATACAGGGACAGTCTCCACAAAAACAAAAATTAGTTTGTCATTTCCAACCCTGTATGACTTTATTTCTTCTCCAGAAGACAGAAGTAGATATTTTGAAGAATCCTGATTATTTGGTTTCAGTTCCAATTGACTTCTATTGTATTTCTGGTCCATAAAATGGTCAATGAGAACCGAAACCGTTTAGTTACCAAAACTATTTCATTTCTTTTGTTTCAAAGAAGAAATCAAGCCAACATTAATAAATGATGAAAGACTTTCACTTTTGGGTCGACTATCCCTTTAAGAGAGAGTTAGGATAACAGTAAATACGGATATCTATACTTTTATGGTTCCCAACATTTTGAACTTCCAAACTGCAGTTTCAAAGAGCTAGTGCAAGACATTTGAGGTTAAAAAGTAAATAAATTTGTCTTTTTTGCTAGATAAGACCCTTATTCCTCGCCTGGGATCGTGTAGAGCCCTTTGAACCTGCATTGAAACTGCAATTTGGACCATTGAAGTCCACTGTATTGAGAAAAATCCTGGAATGTTTTTCCTCAAAAAACAATGTCTTTACGACTGAAGAAAGAAAGACACATCGTGACACTGTAGATCAGAAACATGAACTAAACATACATTTTTGAAAAGCTGCTCCGCCAGCTCCTTAACATGCTTCATCACTTTTTGAGGATCTCCCGTCTCCTGTCGAATGCGCTCCACCTGATTGGCTATGAGCTACGGTGACAGGAAACAAGAGAGACAAGATCAGAAAGCGTGAAAAAGACAAAAAAGACATCCTTCTCAATATCCTATGTGACTTACATCGTCAAACAGGTCTGTGGCTCGGTACGGAGGACCTCGCTCGGACACGAACCCGGCGAAAGCCATGCCATCCAACACCTTCATCAGGAAGTCATCCTCGGAGAGTGCTCTCTGGCCCAAAAAAGCAGCCTGGAGTGAACACAACAAGCTTTATAAGCTCCGTTTATGATTTTTGCATTAGCGTTTGCAATTTTAGAGCTCTTTAGTACCTTATGGAAGCGTATGACAGGTTCAGGGTGGATGCGAATTATATGCAGACACCAGCGATAGCCTTGGAAAAGCTGCGCGAACAGCCACAGGAAGACAGCGCGGATCTCCTTATCCTGCAGCGCACACAAAACAATGACGCTGTTGTGAATCAATCATTTCCTTCGGTGTCACATCCAGTTTTAGTGTCAATAAAAAAAAACATTTGCATTTCTAGATGCTGACGGTTTCTCAAGGAAGGAGGAAAAGCGTATTTATAGATTCAAAAGGTGTTTTTTTTTTAAATTGTACCTGAATCTTAAGCGTGGATGGTTGAATGGAAGGAGGGGGAAAAGCATGATCAGCCACATCCAGCTCTGGATCAAGAACCTTTATCACACAAAACACAAATACATATTAAGATTACAGTACAGTCAGGCTTGATTGCCTGCTATAGTCACTGATAAGAAGCGACAAAGATAGAGAAATTTTCATTTCTAGGGGGGAAAAAAAAAAAACCCTTTAAACAATACAGCTCATAACATATGCAAATATTTGCTCTGACGTCAACACATGAAATGAACTTTGGTCACAATCCACTTCTAATACGATTATTCTGTCAAATAATTTCAAAAACATCCTGAGGAATGAAGATGAATGTTTAATTTGAGTTTGAAGTAGATTTGCATTATTTATGTAGTATTATAGCGTTTATTAAGATTTTAAATTCTCTTATATTTTTAGTTTTCTTTTTAACCTTTAATTTTTAGCAATTTTGTTATGTGCTCTGATATTTGTATTATTATTCTTTTTTTAGCTTAAATTTATTCTACATTTCAGCAACTTTAGCAGCGAAAGCAACATTTAATTTTTAAATGTGAGAAATTTTGCTATGTACTGACATTTTAATTATTATTATTATTATTATTATTATTATTTAATGTATATATACATGTGTAAAATTTTTTTTGTTGTTGTTGTTGTTCTTTAAAACTTTACAAAATCATAAACGTATTGCCTTGGCTGCTAAAGTTGCTTAAATAAGAACAAATTAATTAGCTAAAAAAATAAAAATAAGCTAATAAAAATGTCCCAAAAACACATAAAATTGCTAAAACTTTTGAAATTAAAAATCTTAGACATGCCATGGCTGATAAAGTTGTTGAAATAAGAATAAATTAAAACAAAAAGATAATTAAAATAAAAATAACAATGTGAAAGCACATAACAAAATTGCTAAAATGTAAAAAAAAAAAAAAAAGTAAAAGAAAAAAAACAAATTAAAGCTAAATTGCCTAATTGGTACCTTTTTTAATATATATCAGCTGATACACAAAGCAACTGTTCCATTTTTCCAATGAACACACTTTCTATTCAGGTTCTAACAAATAAACAAATAGCAAACTTCCTTTTAAATTTACAGTATGATGTATGAGTCACGTTTAATGGCTAGATCTTTTCTGAAAGGAAGTTATCAGTTTCTTTTCAGGAGAAAGACAGTGGGTTTGTCCCTTCTGCGCTCATACCTAAAAGTGTCTGGTTGTCCGTGTGTGTTTGTTTAGATTACATCTAAATTGGCACAGAAAGCTCCATGTGTGTGGCATTCGCATTTTGCCCCTCTGGACACAAGCCCAGAGTCCCACAGACACTCTGCTGTCTCTCTGTAATGTACGTCTGTGGCGCCAAGGTAGACAAACCATCCCAGCAGAAGTGGCAGAGGTTGCATACGCAAGTTCGAGCGAGCAGGGCTCACATAACCGCATCCCCTCAGGGAAAGAGATGATAATCATGGCTGAGAAAAGAGATGGCCATGCCTCAGTAATAAAGCCATTTCATCTGTTTAATTGCCTGGAAAACGCGAGGTTTCTTCGAGGTTAAAGATGCTTCCGATAGTTGAGTAGGCGACTATATCCTGTGCCTAATCCTGTACCTTTTTAATTAGCTAAGTGAGTTTTGTTATTAGCTCCAGCTCCGGACGGCAGCTTTCTGTAATTACAGAAGCGCAGGGTGGACAGACGAGGCAGATTCGGAAACGTTTTGGAGGAAATTGGAGACTGAGTCACAGTAATAAACACAGAAAAAAATGCATATGCTCTGATTGACTGCCCTTGTCACTTTGTGGAGTAAATCATAACATATTTAATGTTTAAATACAGTTATAATGAGTGGGATTTTATGCCAGTTAGATTTGACTTTCACCTACACAGATGGCAAAAATGTAGCGAAACCAAACCACTGAGGATATAACAATGGTTTTGTGGCTTTACAGAAACTCAGATTAACAAGAAAGATATGTGATTTATCGTTTTGTCATGTCATGAACACAATGAACATTGTGTTTTAAACTGTTGCGGCTCACATTAAACTGATTTATGTCTTGAGGCTTAAAATGGTGGCATTGTTAGTTGGGGTGTAAACTAAAATTAAATTCACTGCATTCATAACGAATTAAATAACAGACTATAAAAATAATTTTAAATTGCAATGGTATAAAAATGAGTTCATATTGTATTCAAAGTATGACAACCCACCACATTCGGGAAGTCTTGTTATTGTTAACCAAAGTAAGTAAAACTGTAATAAAACTATAAAAATAAACTTTTTTTGTTCATTTAAATAAAGCTGAAATAAAATAATATCTTCATATTAGATGGAAAACATAAAATAAAATAAAATAAAATAAAATAAAATAAAAATAAAATAAAATAAAATAAAATAAAATAAAATAATCTTATTAATAAATAAAATTAAATAATCTTAAACATGTTGCATTGGCTGCTGAAGTTGCTGAAATGTTAACAGACAATAATTAATATTGCACAATTTAAGGATGCACAATGTAGCAGCAACATATCAAATATTACTCAATATTAGAGATATATATTTTTTTAATTTAGCAGAAACAGTAAATTACAGAATAAATAAATAAATAAATAATTTAAGAAATAATAAACATCAATCTGGTATTAATTAAGGACACACACATCAATTATTAGTCAATCTTAATAAATAATTTAAGAAATAATACAAAAAAATCTGGTTCTAATTAGAGATGCACACATATAAATTATTAGATAATATTAGAGATTTTTTAGTAAGTTACATAAAATAAATAAGAACGTATGATTTAAGAAATAATACAAAATCTGGTACTAATTAGGGATGCACATCAATTATTAGTCAATATTATATATTTTTTATTTAGCATCAGTAAATTACAGATTAAATAAATAAGATATAATTTATGAAATAATTATAAAATTCTGGTAGTAATTAGGGATACACATCAATTATGAATTATTATATATATATATATATATATATATATATATTTTTTTTTTTTTTTTTATTAACATCAGCAAATTACAGAATAAATAAATAAATAAATAGGAACCTATGATTTAAGAAATAATTATAGTAATTAGGGATGCACAGATATCAATCATTAGTCAATATTATTATTATTTTTTTTAGCATCAGAAAATTACAGAATAAATAAAATGATTTAAGAAATAATAATCATAAAAAATCTGGTACTAATTAGGGATGCACAGATATCAATTATAAGTCAATATAAAATTTTATATACGGATGCACAGATATCAATTATTAGTCAATATTTTTTTTTTTTTTCATTTTGCATCAATAAATTACAGAATAAATAAATAAATAAATAAATAACATATAATTTAAGAAATAATAATCAAAAATCTGGTACTAATTAAAGTTAATATGAAATTTATATAGGAATGCACAGATATCAATTATTAGTCAATATTATTATCTTTTACTTTGCATCAGTAAATTACAGAATAAATAAAAAATAAATAAAAAACAATTTAAGAAATAACTATAATAAAAATCTGGTACTAATTAAGGATGCACAGATATCAATTAATAGTCAATATTATTTTTTTTTAATTTAGCATCAGTAATTACAGAATAAATAAATAAAAACATATGATTTAAGAAATAATCATCATAAAAATCTGGTACTAATTAGGGATGCACAGATATCAATTAACAGCCAATATTACATTTATATAGGGATGCACATATATCAATTATTAGTAAATAATATTATTATTATTTTTAATTTTGCATCAGTAAAATTACAGAATAAATAAATAAATAAGAAGAACACGATTTAAATGACGAACAAAACTTTGGTACTAATTAAAGATTCATAATATATTATATACAAGATATTAAAGTTTTTTGTTATTGTTGTTCTACTTTTTTTTTTTTTTTTTTTTTTTTGAGAATTTTAGGGATTATATATATATATATATATATATATATATATATATATATATATATATAAAATTCACACATTTCTGAACTGGAATCCCAAAAGTTAAATGCCTTCTATATATTATATCATTCTTTTGACTGACGAATTAGTAGTAAAATGTGTTATGGATTCTTAACAAGAATTTGTACTTTTTTAGAATAGAATATTGCCCTATAATTACAACGACTTAAAACCACCATAAAGCTGCCTGTAAAATCCCTATCAGCACTATAATCTTCCTCAGAATACAGTGAGAATAACTTAAACAAGGAAGTACGCGTGGTTGAGTAATGTGTGCCGAGAACCATTTAATTACCGCTGGCACAACACCTCATTACCATAAATATTTATATGATGTGTTTATATAGCTTCAATCCATCCATTAAACATGCAACACTTCCTCGCTCTGTTCTGCGGTTTGTCAAATTATCTTTAAAAGCTTAAATATCAACCATGACATCTTAAGCCCTGCCAGTGATTACACAACCCAAGGCTGGCATGCATCCAACTAATGGGTAAAACAAGTTGGATACCATGGAGATGACGGTCTGCGTGTAATGAAGAAGTGGCTCAGGCAGCAGGGATATGTGGACACACTCCGGGATGGTGACCGTCCCTCCGTCCAGGTCTGCAATGATCACGTCGAGCTGCGAATAAAACACAGGAGCACGAATGTAAATACGGACCCCTATTGAACGTATTGTTCTATATGGGCAGATGCAGAAATATGCATAACATCAACTCATATTTCAAAAACTGGAACCTGAGCGACTCTTTTAGACAAGACTGAACTGGTTAAATCTGATGCACGTCAGACAAAAGACCTAATGTTTTTCATCTTTGGTTTAAAATCCTGACAAAAGCAGCGTGAGGGTCCAAACAAAGTGACCTGCGGTCAAGTATCAATTCCTGCTATCAAGTATCACATCATCTCTCCTCTGAACTCAAGTCAAGGATGTTTTAACTTTTCTTTTAAAAGGCAGAAAACCAAGATATTGTAAGTTTTTGAACAGTAGGATTTTTAATGTTCCCACCAAGCCTGTGTTTATTTGATCCAAAGTACAGCAATAGGAGTAATATTTTTTACTATTTAAAATAACTGCTTTCTATTTGGATATATTTTAAAATGTAATTTCTTCCTGTGATCGAATCTACATTTTCAGCGTCATTACTCCAGTCTTTAGTGTCACTGATGCTGATTTGCTGTTCAAGAAACATCTATTATTATTATTATTAAAATGAATTTAAAACAGTTAAGTACATTTTTTTGTCAGGATTCTTTGATGATAGAAAGATAAATTAGAAAGGATGCTTTAAATTGATCAAAAGTGCTGATAAAGACATTTATAATGTTACTAAAGATTTCTATTTCAGATAAACGCTGTTCTTCTGAACTTTCTATTCAAATAAAACTGAAACAATTCTACTCAACTGCTTTCAACATCATTATAATAATAAAGAATAATTATATAAAAAAAAAAAAAAAAAAATCAAATAATAGTTTTTGAGCAGCAAATCTAAGTATTATTAATGATTTCTGAAGGATCATGTGACTGGAGTAATGGTGATAAAAAAATCAGCTTTGAAATCACAGGAATAAATTATATTTTGAAATATATTTAAATAGAAAGCAGTTATTTTAAAAAGTTTGGATCAAATAAATGCCGGCTTGGTGAGCAAAAGAGACTTCTTTAAAAACAATTAAAAACTTTTGACTGGTAGTGTAGACAGGTGTATTTTTTAAGAGTAAATGCCTGGCAGTACAAAGAACAGCTGTTGATATTTGTTCAACAAGATAAATGGCTCAGGGTCAGGAATTTCCCTTTGAAAGTTCTGAAATTAAAAGAAAGTCTGGTCAAATGCATCCCTCTCACTTGACCTTTGATACAAATCTATGCTAACTAAGTGTTTGGAGACATATTATTTGCCTTTTTACAATATGTAATATAAGTCCCAGGTGTCTCCAGAACGTATCTGAAGTTTCAGCTCAAAATCCCAAACAGATTTATTATATAAAAGTAAAAAAAACAAACATATTTTGAGTGGAAGCAGAAACACGCTGTTTTCGTGCATGTCTCTTTAAATGCAAATGAGCTGCTGCTTCCCGCCCCTTTTCTACAATAGGGATGTGCCTTTTCAGCTCGTACCTCAGATACTCTGCTAGAAAACATCTGTTTGGTTTTGATTATCATGCATATCGTGCTAAAATCATGTGTTTTAAACCATATTAGTTTAAACTTCTGATAAAGGGTGAGTACCTAACTAAGTTCTCTTTCTTATCTTATTGCGCTTAAACTGTCAAATACACACAAGTTTATGTTAAAAGCACACATGAGTTACAAAAACACAGTCGGTTATGTCTGTGAAGGTAAACAGCTTGGAAAGAAACCACATGTTTATATTAGATCTGTGTGGCAACAGCGTAATATACAGTAAACAAAACAATTAATCAACTTCTTGCATCTGCTCCTTTGTTGTGCATTGCATGGAACGCTGTATTTTGTTACACTTGTTTCGTCTTGCACCATATGCTAGATATCTGATCAAACCTTATCTAGACAGTCTAAATGCCCTGATGTGCGCTGCACCATGTTTTTCAGCTCCCTGCACGAACAAAAAGGACATCTCACCAGCTCCTGGGTCTCCGAGCGGAAGTGTGAGTTGACTCCTATGATGAAGGGCGTCGGAGTGCTGAGCACTTCCAGCAGCTTTCCCGGTAAGATGGGAACATATGTAAAACTAGAGAGAGGGGAGACAAAGATATGGAGGAGGTTGAGATGATGATAAAATTAGGAGGAATAAAGACAACAAATGGAAAAAACTGAAATGGATGTTCTTTCCAAAAATGTATAAATAATAAAGGGAATGTAATAAGTCTTGTTTGTTATTTGTAGTAGCAGTAGTAGTAATAATAACTATGAAAAATAAACAAATTAATATCAATAATAATAATAATTATTATTATTATTGTTATCATTAATAATAATAATAACTCATTTTATAATAATAAATGATACTAACGACTTTTATAATAATAGTTAATACCAATAATAAAAAATATATAAAAATAATAACTACAGTAACAAATGCAAATAAATTAATTATTTTTATAATAATAACTGATCATATATTATAATAGTCATTATTAGTAGTAATAAACATGAAAAATAATAATAATAATAATAATAATATCATAAATAATAAATTGCTACTACTGCTATACTACTACTACTAATAATAATAAGTACTGCTAATAATTATTATAATTGTTAATTATATTAACAACAAAGATTTTTTTCCATTGTTTTATTATTATTAATAATAGTAATAATAATTATTTGTATAATTAGAAACAAAATTACTTTGCTGTTGTTATTATTATTATTATTATTATTATTATTAACAATAATAACTAATGATATAATAAATTATACTAATAATTATAATATTAATAAAAAAAATCTTTTTTTCATTGTTGTTGTTATTATTACTATTAATATTATTTTTATAATAATAAACAACAACAACACCATGCTGTTATTATTATGATTACAGTACCAATTACAATAAAATTATTTTATAATAATAAATTATAATTAACAGAAGTAATAACAATGAGAAAAAAACAAGACTAATAATCAATATCATTAATAATTATTGTTATCATTAATAATAAAAATAACTCACTTTATAATAACACAAGATACTACTAATAATTTATTATAATGGTTAATAATATTAATAACAATTAAAAATAATAATAAAATAATGTGTTGTCAGTAATAATAATAAAAATTATAGTTTTAATAATTAATAATTATTTTTTATAGTAAGAAACAACATCATCAACTTGCAGTTTAAATATTATTTAATTTCCTAATTATTTTGAATTACTTTAAAATATATATTTTGAATTTTATTTAAATTAAATTTATTTAAAAACATTTAAATAATTTTAATAAATAATTATTATTTTATAATAAGAAACTTACTAACATTATTTGCCTGTTTTTTTTATTAAATTGCTAATTATTATTAATTACAATAAAATCAACCCAAAAATTCACATTTAACTTAACTAAAATTTATTTCAAAACTTTTTCCAAATTACATATGACAGGAAAAACAGCAATCAGTATAAAGCAATCAAATTAGGCGCCCAATTTATGATCCCTCTTCACCTGTATTTGAGCGGGAACATGATGGCCAGCAGAGCTCTGCATGCATCCGTCAGACGCTGGTAACTGCTAGAGAGGAACAGGATCTTGTGCTCCGTCAGAGCAGCGCAAAACAGACAGAGAACATTCACGATTCCTGCAAAGAGACAGAGAGAGAAGAGGTCAGCCGAGCCTAAAAATATCAGCCCTACTTCCTGTGTTATTTATTTAACAACACAAGGTGGAGATTACACCGACCACATCTGACACTTGACACCAACTGTTGCTGTTTTAATGAAGCTGATTTGCTCTTTAGCACCTAAGCCGGCTGCTGAATAGCTTACCAAGCTGTCTGAAAAGCTGGGCCACGCTGCAGCCGCTCACAGGCAGCGAATCGTTTATGGGCGTCTGGATAACCTGCCTGTCGCCCGCACCCAGCGTTATGGTCCTCTGTAGAGACGCAAAGAAGAGAGAAAGAAAGATACAAATCAAGAGATAAAGACAAAATGAGTTCTCATAACTTCTAACATACTTCTAATACCTCCACCAAAGCATTATGGGAAAAATTCAAGTGTGGACAGCAGGTTATTTTGAAGAAAAAAAGGAAATCGAAGCCGTTCACCATTCATAAAGCACCAAAGAGAAAACAAACAGTTTTGGGGCATTTTCACATCTACTTCCTGTTATAAGCAATGGTTTTTTGTGATGGTTACCGATGAAAGGTTGTAAATATTCAGCTTGAGGATGAAAATTTGTTAGGAAAAATGAAGAACAGAATTAAAAACCTAAATTATTAACTAAACGGAAAAAATATTATATCCAATATAATATAATATAATAAATGTATAATATAATATAAAAATGTAAAAATATATAATAGTTTTACAATTTCCATAATTTGTAAATATTTATTTTAAACATAGAAATGTTTGCAATAATATAATATAATATAATCAAATTGTAAATATATATAACAGTTTTAAAACTTTCCTATTTTTATAGGAAATATAACTAAAATATAACCTAAATAACCTAAATAACTATCTAAACTAAATATATATTTTTTGGAATATATAATATAATATAATATAATATATTATATTATATAACAGTTTTAAAATTTTCCTAATTTTATAGGAAAACCTAAATTACTAACTAAACTAAATATATATATTTTTTGGAATATATAATATAACATATTATATATGTATAATATAATATAATATAATATAATATAATATAATATAATATAATATGTAAAAATATAATTATTAATTACAATTGCAATATATATTATTTACAAATATATATATATATTTGTATATTATAAATCAATCAAATATACATAATCGTTTTTACATTTTCATAATTTTTCTATCTTTTGATATTTTTGCAATATAATATCAATCAATCATTTGCAAATATATACTTTTTTTGCAATATATACTATAATATAACAATTACAAATATATGTTATATACAGTTTTTCAATTTTCATAATTTCTTAATATTTTTGCAATATAATATAATCAATTACACATATATAAAATATTTTTTTAATTTTTATTTAATATTTATTTTAAACAATATAAATATTTTTCGCAATGTAATATAATACAATTTCATAATCAATTACAAATGTACATAATAGTTTTTACATTTCCTTTTTTTTTTTTACTTTTTTTTTTTTACAAATTTTATATTTATTTTAAACATTACATATTTTTGAAATATATATAATATAACAATAATATAATAATCAATTAAATATTCTAACATTCAAATAAGTACATTCAATGCTTTTTTTTGTGATAGTTACTGATAAAAAGTTATAAGAAAATATTCAGGTTGAGGATGAAAATCTGCTGTTAGGAACATCAGAAAGAGTATTAGGTGAATAATACAATGATCTGCATTAAACATAAGGCACGGCTATACTAAAATGTTAGAATTAGAGAAAACACAATGACAAACATGTTCAAACATCAGCTGAAAACAATAAGATCAATCAGCGTTCATGAAATCGTTCATGTTATGTGACTGTAATTAGTCCAAATCATCCAAGCAACCCAACAAACACTTTTATGCCCATTTTAGGACGGTTAATTTAGGCAGCGGTGAGGTCAGTAAGTGTCAAGAAACCAGTCCTTTTAGAGTGAGAGTCAATTCAGGACAGGAAGTAAGGAGGTGGCTGTAAATTGACTGCAGGGTGTGATGTCATCACTTCAAACAGCCACTGCACACAAGCGTTTTACAGCCTTGCATTAGAGCGCGTGCATGTTATACACCCTCATAAAATGCCTGCTGTAATGAAACCTCATGACAGGCCCAGTCCAAAGCGATAACACATGGAGCTGCACAGAAGCGTCATTTGCAATCATGCATTCAAGATGATTACGATAAACGCAACCATTGTGCACTTGAAATTCCCCTCCAAGTATGGGAATTTTAAGTGGACATAGAAATGGCATGCAATGCGTGTTTTATCCCTCTTTATGGTGTGTCAGTAAATCAGAATAAAGAATAAAACAGAAAACCTAAATTACAATTTTAGATTTTTTTTTTTTTTTTGCAATAATATAACATATAAATCAATTACATTTATGTTTTTCAATTTTCATTTTTTCATATTTATTTCAAAAAATATCAATACAATATAATATAATAACCAATTACAAATATATATATATATATATATATATATATATATATAAAATAGTTTCTACATTTAATTTTTTTATACATTTAAAAAAAAATGCAATATAATATAAATCAATTATAAGTGTATAAGTTTTTAAATTGTCAAATGTTTATTTATTTTAACAAATACTATTTGCAATATAATATAATAATCAACTATAAATACTTGTTAAAATGTAAAAACTAAATAGTTTTTACATTTTCATAATTGTTCAAATTTGTTCGCAATATAATATACAACAATACAAAATCAATTATAAATATACGTTTTTAAATGGTCATATATTTACATTTAGTTTAAACAAATATTTTTTGCAATATAATATAATAAACAATTACAAATATAGTAATGTAATAGTTTTTAACATTTTCATAATTGTTATATAAATTATTAGTGTACATTTTCATTCATGTATAGGAATTTAATTTTCCTAATTTTGTCATATTTATTTAATAAATTGTATTATAATATAACCTATAAATCAATTACAAAATATATTTATGTTTTAAATTGTAATTTTTTATTTATTAAAAAAAAAAATAGAAAAAAAAACAATATAATAATCAATTACACATGAGCCAATTATAAATATATGTTTTTAAACATTTTAAATATATTTGCAATATAATATAACAAATCAAATACAAATTTAATTTTTTACATTTTCATATTATTTATTTATTTTGAACATTATTAAAGTTTTTAAACTTTCATTTTTTATATATTTTTTTAAACACTAATTATTTTTTTTGCAATATATGTTTTTAATTTCCATGATTTGTTAATATTTATTTTAAACATTATAATTTTTTTGCAATATAACATAGCATAATATAAAATAATATATCAATTACAATTATAAACAAAAGTTTAAAATGTTTCATAATTTTTTATATTTTAAACATAATATAACAAATGACAAATATATATGTAGTTTTAAAATGTTCATAATTTTCAATGTTAGTCTAAACGTTAACATTGTAATGTTTAAAATAAAAGCTTAAACTATAAAACAGTGTATAAAAATTAATGTATATAAACATTATATAATAAATAAAATACATTTTTTTTAAACTAAAAGTAAATATTGATAAAAAGTATTTATTTATTTGATTAATTCATTCATTCATTTATTTTAAATCATCAGAAGACTAATTTTCCTTAAATGTACAGCTTTTAAAACAAACAAAGCAAAAAAAAATTATCTAAAAGGGGACAAAAAATCCATTAAATTAAATCAACCGCATTAGTTTAGCATTTCCCAAAAGCACTATAAGTCTAAATTAACCGTAGAAGCTTAAACGTCATTAGCATCGATGGTCTTTACGGTCAACTTCAAGCTTACAATGCTTCTGGGAAACACAGGCCTGATGCTTTACTAATAACTGTACAAGTTAGTATTGTGTTTCCAGGCCTCCACAGCCTCGATCTCGAGCTAGTGCGGGAAACTAGCGCATGCCTTCAACAACCAGAGGAGTGACGCTGGAATTCATTTTCATACTTTAGTTTTGACCCAATCCAGAGATGAAACAAGAAGGGTTAGTCACATACTGGATCAATTCTGATCATAATTTCTATGATCTAATTGATTCCCCTGATGCTGAGTGTGCGGAGCAAAACGAAGGGGATAGCAGGATTGACAGTGAGAGAAAGAGCTGAACGAAATCAAACTGTGCGTACCGAGCTCTCCTCTTTGTCGTCCTGGCCCAGCTAGATTAGCACACACAGCAACACAAAACACAAACCGTTAGACCAAAATTTAGACACATTACAGTTTAAACAAACACAAAAAGAGAGAGAAATAGCAAAAAGCAAATAAGGAAATACATGACAAGATGCAAAACACAAGGTTGAGATGATAAAACAGCTGTGAGGGCAAGGGTCAGACGGTTGGCGTATTAACAGGTAAAGCCCTTCCTGAAACAGAAAGTAAGGCCTGGGAATTT
This sequence comes from Cirrhinus molitorella, assembly GCA_033026305.1. Taxonomy (NCBI): domain Eukaryota; kingdom Metazoa; phylum Chordata; class Actinopteri; order Cypriniformes; family Cyprinidae; genus Cirrhinus; species Cirrhinus molitorella. The sequence continues at coordinate 30,885,044 of CM065128.1, forward strand.
CTGACTTGCGTAACAGATTACATATTACATTAATGACTTCTGGTATGACCAGAGTGATATCTTGTTATTGGGAAAATAAACAGGCCTTTTTTTTTACTTGGTCTTCCAGTCAGGGGTCAAGGACAGTAAAACATGTCCCTTATCAAATGCAAAATTATGAAGGCTTTAGGGTTTCTCAGCAATGCTCCAGAAAAAAAAGGAAAATCTTCCCCTTACACACAGATTTTTGACCAAGTCACACCTGACTCAACGATTCCACTGGTTTTCCGACATACGGATACGTGCCAAACGCCTTGTTTCTCTCACAATGCTGTCATTGAACTGGCTGAGACTTTTATTAAAAAGGCATGTTTGATATTTTGCAGACTGTGTTTTAGCACACTGTCAGGGAATCTGCATATTTAAAGGAAAGAAAGACTTTTAAACGTACATTTAAAACAATTTAAGACATACTAAGCAATACATAAATATTATTATTATTTAAAAAATATTAATGTAATAAAAAATTACATATTTTTATATTTATTTTAAACATTTATTATAAACATCACAGATTTTTTTTTATCATATAAATCAATCAAATATACATAATCGTTTTTACATTTTCTAATTTTTTTATATTCATTTTAAACAAATATTTATTGTAAACATGCATATTTTTTGCTATATAATATTAATTAATTTGAAATATACATGTTTTAAAATTGTCATAATTTTAAATTTTTATATTTATTTTAAACAAATATTATAAACACAGATATTTTATATAATATAAATCAATTACAAATACACATAATAGTTTTATTTGTTATATTTTAAACAATAAATATTTATTTCAATATAACAATACAATATAATAATCAATTACAAATATACATAGTTTTTAAAATATATAATTCAGATATTTTTAATGTAATATAACAAATGAATTATAAATATATTTAATAGTTTTGAAGCCTATAATTATAATATTATATATAATATAATTATAATTGTTTTATTCTAAATATTATGTATATGTATAATATAATTCAATTACAAATATACATAACAGTTTTTTATTTTTTTATATTTTAAACAATAAATATCTATTTCAATATAATATAATAATACAATAATAATCAATTACAAATATACATAGCAGTTTTTAAAAAATAAATATTTATTTTAAACATAATATATTTATTTTAATATAATATAATATAAATGAATTACAAATATATTTAATAGTTCTGAAGCCTTCATTTTTATATTTTAAACATTTGTATTTAAACATTATAGATATTATAATATAATATATTATAATATAATATAATAATACATTTCAATATAAAAAAATATTTTAATGTTTAAAATAAGTTTAAACTATAAAATATAGTATGTGTACATATATACATCCACACATTTTATAAATTTGTAACATTTTTAAACAATTATATATACATATATATAATATATACAAATATATATACACACACACACTTAAAATGAAATATATCTATTTTTTTTATATTTTAAAATTATGTGTAACATCAAGTCTTTCTATACCCAAATTTAATACAAAGTATTTTTAAATATATTTATATTCCTTTCAAAGAGTCTATAGTACATATAGTTTTTAAAACATGGCTCGTCAAATCAAAAACTGACTCAGAACAATCCATCATCATTTCAAAATTCACAATCTACCTAACTGAAAGCATTAATATGACGTGTCACACACAAAACACTCCCTTTCCAATACACACAAGATAAACAAAACCATCAAGACACAACACTGAAGCTGTAGTATGTTGTTTTGTGTGTTTCTAAGGCTGTCATTCATACACACAGTAGTCTGCTTAGACGCCATCTGCCACCGGCGAAGCCCATATGGTCAGTCCACGCAAACCAGGCCCAGGACACAAACACCAACCCCATAAGCCTCTGTGCGTAAGCGTATGTGTGCGAGGAGGCGCTTAAGTGTTTATCTGTGCACTGTCCCATAAAATAATCAATAAGCAGATGAAAAACTGCCACCGAAATTAAATTTGACCGATGCATTTCAGCTGCAACTGATTGAAGCCAAAGAATCAAAAAGAAATAAGGCACATTGTTGATTCTCATGAGCAGCAATGATTTCTAATAACGGAGAAATGCAAAGCATTGATTGATTGGTTGATTGTCAGGCAGAATCACAAATGGGTTGATTGGTTGAAGCTGCTCGGAGGTAAATGTTACCTGGAAACAACCCAGTAGCCAGTCAGTTAAACTACAAAGAGGGGGATCATTTATCTGGAACACAAGGGAGTCAGGTTTACACTTCAGGGGAGGGAATCATTCGCTTGTAACACAAAAAAAACGCACCTCAGCTTGACAATATGAGAACATGTGAGCATGTTATACAGGAATCAATCATACTTCAAGCCTTGGTTCACTCAGAATTGAAACTGTTATTTTATCCACACGCATGGCTTGATTTCGTGGAACACAGACAGAAAGAGAAACTGAACACTTTTTTGACAATGAAAGTGAATGGGGATTTTGCTGACAAGCTACAAAACCAAATGTTTTTCAGAATAAATACTGCTTAATACTGACTAAATTTAGCTCCATCTTTGCATAAAGTGATCATATGACTTCAGAGAACTCAGTATAAAAGTATTAGAATAAACACCACTTTTATGATACGTTTTTGACACTTTTTTGTGTCATTTTGGTATTTAACATCAGGGTTATTAGTCAATTCAATTAATTAAATATTTTTCTTACTTGAAATTAAACAAATATTAACTTTTTTTTTCAGCTCTCATTTTCATCTAGCTTAACTTGATAACTAAAACTGACATATTAAATAATAACAACAACAACATACATGTATATTTACCAAAAAACTAATACAAATGAGTAAAGCATACAGCAAAATTACTAAAACTTTAATTAAATTATAATAATATCTACAATTTCCAGTGAAAGTTTTTTTTTTATTAATTTTAGTAGTAATTAAAAAAATAATAATAATTTAAGCATACAACTAAATTACTAAAACTTCAAATAAATATGGAAAATATATTTTAAAAAATAATCTGTATTCTGTCATCTTTTTTTATTATTTAAGCATACAACAAAATTACTAAAACTAAATTAAATTATGGAAATTATAAGAAATTAAATATTTCATTTAGTTTCATTCAACTTTTTTTTTTTAATTAAGCATACAACAAAATTAGTAAAACTTATAATTAAAAATAAAATTACAATAATATGGAAATTATACAAATTAAATGTTTCACTTAGGCATACAACAACATTACTAAAACTTTAACTAAAATTAAAATAATATGGGAATTATACAAATAAAATGTTGATTTTTTTTTTTATTTAGGCGTACAACAAAATTACTAAAACTAAAATTAAAATAATATGGAAATTTTAAATATGAAAAGGTTTACATTTTTTAACCTTTTTTTAAGCATACAACAAAATTACTAAAACTAAATAAAATTAAAATAATATGGAAAATATACAAATTAAATGTTTCAAATGTTTTACTTATTTTTAAGCATACAACTAAACAAAACTCTACAAACGCTTTAAAATTAAAACAATATGGAAATTATAAATATAAACTTCTTACAAAATTGTAACGTTTTTAAGCATACAACAAAATTACTCAAACTTTAACTAAAAGTAAAAAAATAATATGGAAAATGAATGACAAATATCAATAAAAACTACAATATTATCTCAATGAACACAGCTTGACACTTCAAACCCCCATTCACCTTTGTTATAAGGATTGAAATAAAATTATAAGATTGAAATAATGTTATTGCTCATTAATGAAATTAATCAGCGAAATATTATTCTAAACTAGGATTATCTTTATATATGTTAAATTTTGTACATATTATTCAGGGTCATCAAGTGTCATATGAAGGTTGAGACTAGAGCATCTGTGTCATCCATAATAGTCCAGATCTTTTACATTACCCATGATGCACAGGATTACAGCACCATTTACAAATGTGGCTTTAATCAATGGTAAGAGTCCTTTCAGAGAAAAACACTCATTTAACCAGAGGTAATGAAGGTCTGTGTTGAAAAGAAGTCAAAAAAACAATATATACAGACTGTGCGAAGTTCTCACCTGAGAGCCTCCAGCTATAGGAATGATGCAGGTAAGAAGGTTTCCGATCACCGTTTCCATAGGAACGGTGAGGCCATCCACATGAACTGTGTAGATGAGACTCAAGCAGTTCTGCAAAATAAAGACATGCAAGATTGAGCTTATTGTAATATCGGGGAAGCTATTCATTTTAAATTCATTTAATTTAATTTGATTATTTTTACAATTTGTTTTAACTGCTGTTACTATTTTAATAGTATTTTTAATGAATTATATTTCATATTTATTTTATTTAGATTATTTTGTATTTTCTTTCTTTATTTATTATGTTTGTTTATTGCTATTTATTATTTTATACAACTTAATATTATTTCTTAAAAACAAAACAAAACAAAATAAACAAACAAAACTTTGAAGCTGTATGAAGTAGGTTAAATACAAAAAATAAAAATAAAAAATAAGCAAAAAGCCCAAGTTACATGAAGTAAAATAAATCTACAAATATGATAAACAAACCAACCAAAATAAAACAACCAAAAAAGAAACAACATTTACATTTTTGATTTAATTTTATTTTATTTTAACACAAAATTAAATGAAGTAAAATAAATCTACAAATCATAATGCAAAAAAAAAAAAACAGAAACCAACCAAAATAAATAACAAAAGGAAACAAACATAAAACTGAAATATAACAAATAACAAATCATTTAAATTAGTAATTTTATTTTGTTTTATAATTTTTACAATTTCCAGCTATTGCTTTCGTTACTCTTTTATTAGTATTTTTTATTTGTTTATTATTTTATGCAACTGATTATTATGTCTTATATACTAGTTTATGAAGTAGGCTGAATACAAAAAATAAAAGAAAAATAAGGTAAAATAAAAAACTAAAAAAAAAAAAAAAAAAAAACTAGACAGAAACCCACCAAAATAAAACTGTAATAAAGCAAATAAATAAAACAAATTGTAAAAAAAAACAAACAAAAAAAACATTTCACTTTGAAGCTGTATGAAGCAGGATGAATAATAAAAAGAAAAGAAAAAAACACTAAATGATGTAAAGCAAAATAAATCTACAAATAAGCAAACAAAATAAATTAACAAAACCAAATTATGAAAAAACAATTAAGTGAGGCGAAAAAATTAACACGTCATATAAAAAATAAAAATAATATGTTATAGAAAACTAGTTATTTTTATAGTTATTAAAAAAAATAAATAAAAGAAAAAAGCAACAACAACAACATAAAACATTTGATTATTTTATGGAAGCTTTTATTATTTCTTATATACTATAGGTTTTTTTGCATAAATAAAACATTGGTTTTTTTTGTATTCAGGAAAAGTAAAATTATTTTTTACTTTTGTAGAACGCAAATGAGAAATACATTTTTAATCTTTTATTTAGTTTTTTTTTTTCTGATACATAAAATATGTTGCTTTTTATTGGGAAAGGTCAGAGAAAACATTAGCCTAAGATAATAAAAACCTCACAATTGTGCCCTGACTTGTTTCAGTTTCTGTCACGTGCAACGTTGTCTGTCTCTCTTACCCTAAAGACCTCTGTGTGATCCAGACGGGACACGAGGACCAGGCTTTTAGGAGCGTATAGTTGAGCGGGCTGAAGCATGTCTGGACTGTCATCTTCATCGGCCTCGCTGGGCTCTCCTTTCTGCAGCTGAACAGACACAACAAACAAAACACCCTCAAACTACACCTATTATTAAACATCAGATGTCCAATCTACCCCACCCATCAGCACCGGTGTATCCAGTTACATCATTTCAGCACATGCTTGGCACAAACCTGCGGGTTCTCCACAGACTCCCAGAAGGTGAAGCAGGCGCAGTAATGGCGCTCAGAGTTGATGTCTGTGAGAACTGACACAAAGAACGAAGGAGGCTTTCTCTCTGGAACCAGCTGCCATCCGCTGGGCTGACAGAACTGAAAGAGACGCCACGAAATTAAAAAGATGTCTATAAAAACACTGCCAGGATCATTCCATTTAGTTGGATAAGTCTGCGAATTCTGGGACATCCTCTGTGTTTGTTTGTGATGGACTTACCAGCTCAAGGCCTTGAGGAAAGGGGTTATCTTCCCAGTCCTTCTCTGGGAAACGCTGGAGAATCCGGCCTTGACCCTCACTACCTCCTATGCAAACAGAAAGAGAAACAAAAGATAAATGGACGCGTGAGGACTGAAAGCAGCTCATGTGAAGCTTTGCAAAATGCTTTTTGCAGAAAATGCTTTTAGTTTGGTGCACAGCATGGGAAAAAAACATAATAAAAAGACATAATGAGCACTTCCTGACTTGTAAACAAGCAGTGCAACCTTTGTTTATGCTTTTGCATTTTAGGCTTGAAATCATATTTAATTCCTTAACGTCTCTGGTGGTTTTATGCATGATTCACTATGCTCATTATTATTGTGGAGGAAAAAAGCTTTGTTTTCATGACCTTGTATCAAGGTTATGAAAGTCATAATGACTTAAAGCTACAAAAATAAAAGAAAAAGCACAAAACATGATTTATAATAAACCTAAACAGAAACCAACCCAAAATTAAACCAATAAATAAAACTGAAATTATAACAGTCAAATAAACAACAAAACATTTCAGTTTGAAGCTGCATGAAGTAGGATGAAACAAATAAAATAAAAAAATATGTATATAAAGTAACAAATCTACAACTTTGATAAAGCAAACTAAATAAAAAAAAAACAGAAATTAAAAAATAAATTAAAACGAAACATTTCAATTTAAAACAAAACTGAAAACAAAAACAAAAAAAAACAAAATGGGAAAAAGGAACAAGGACAAAATTATATAAATTCAAATAAATCTACAAATATGATAAAATAAATAAAAACATAAAAATGTAAACAAAAAACAACCAAAATAAATGAATAATAAAACAGAAATTATAAAAAGAAATAAAGCAAACAACATTTTATTTTGAATCAGTATAAAGTAAGCTGAAGAAAAGAAAAACGCATAAAATTATATACATTAAAATAAATCACAAATATGACAAATAAAATAAACCAAACAAAAAATATCAGTCTGAAGCTGTATGAAGTAGGATGAAGACAAAAAAATAAAAATAAGATAAACACAAAATTGTATAAAGTAAAATAAATCTACAAATATAGTAAAAAAACTTAATAAAAAATGAAAAAGGAACCAACCAAAATAAAACAACTAAATTAAAAATAAATTAAAATAAAACAAACAACAAAATATTTCAGTTTAAAGCTGTATGAAGTAGGCTGAAAACAAAAAATGTATAGAAAAACAAGAAAAAGTACAAAATTGTATAAAGCCAAATAAATCTACGAATATGATAAAAAGCAAACTAAATAAAGAAACTAAACAGAAACCAACCAAAATAAAATGAAACAAATTAAATAAAACAGAAATTATAAAACTCAATAAAACCACAAAACATTTCAGTTTGAAGCTGTATTAAGTAATCTGAAAAAAGCAAACAAAATAAAAAATAAATATATAACAAAAACAAATTGTGAAACAAAAAAAATAAAAAACATTAAACAAAACATCATAGTGTTCGAATCTGAGACTGAAAATAAAACTACAAGTGAAATAAATGTGCAAATATGATGAAGCAAATAAAATAAAAACAAAAAAACAACCAAAATAAAACAAAAAAGGAAACAAATAAATAAAACAAATTAAAATAAATAAAAATAAAACAAACTAATGTAAAAAATAAAATTTAAAATAAAAATAAAATTTCCGTTTAAAGCTGTATGAAGTAGGCTGAAAACAAAATAGAAAAACAAGAAAAAGTACAAAATTATCAATCAACTAAAATAATACAAAATATGAAACAAATACACAGAAATTATAAAACAAAATAAAAGTTTGAAGCTGTACGAAGGCTGAAAAAATAAAGAAAGAAAAAATAAGAAAGCGCACAAAATTGTTTTGAAAAAGCAAAATAAATCTACAAATATGATAAAGCAATTATGAAACAAATTAAAAAACAAAAAGCACTCAACAAAACATCTCAGTGTTTGAATCTGAGGCTGAAAATACAACTTCACATGTAAAAAAAAAAAATTAAATAAAATAAGAAAAAACTATGTTATAGAAAACAATCAAATAAATAAAAAAGAAGCCAAAAAAAGAAACAAATAAAACAGAAATAATAAAACAGCATAAATCAAACGCAAAAACATTTCAGTTTGAAGCTGTATGAAGTGGCTGAAATCCAAAAATAGAATAAAAAAAAAAAAAAAAAGCACAAAAGCAAACAAAACAAAACAAATGATGAAACAAAAAACACTAAACAAAACATCTGTGTTTGAATCTGAGGCTGAAAATAAAAATTAACACGTAAAATAAAAAATAAAAGAACGAAGAAAAGCATTCATTACAGAAAATCAGTGAAACAAACAAACCAAAAAAAATTATAAAGATAAAAAAAAATGAAAAACATCAGCGTTTTGAAGTGTGAATCAGGCTAATACAGTGTAAGTGAGTGTTAGGAATGTCACAAGAGGAGAGGAGAGAAAAAACAGCACCTGCCTGAGCTTTCATCATCTAAACAAAACCATACATAACACAAACACTGACTGGGACGTCTCCCAAGACCCAACACACAAATCAGAAAGCATGCACCCAAATTAAATCATCTCGCAGGGCTGGATGATCCAATGTACATCGCTGACAGTACTCCAAAAGACTGTCATTCAGGAATTCATCTGCCTCTTTGAACATCTGATAATCAAATATGATACACACGACTGACTGAGCAAAAGTAGAAGCAAGCGTTGTGAGATTGAACACAGGGATGGATTGTGGCATTTCCACAGCACTCTTATTCCACAGAGGAATCATGGGATTTGAGCCTGAGTTCATTTAGACAGCTGTCCCTCTTCACCCAGAATAAATGAGTTAGTGACCAGCAGGACAAGACTTTAAGTGTCAAACCGAAGCCTGATCCAAGAAAAGCCCTTCTTTTGAGGAAAGGACAAAGATTAAAGTTTAAAAACGCACACTTCATTTGAGCCTAGGGTCCGTCGCTTTGGTCACAGCTCACTTATCCGAACAATTTTGTGGAAAACGAAACATGGAATTTCCTAATCTTTGACCCAAATATCAAATTTTCATGACTGCTTAAAGTGCTGTTAAAATTGCATTTCCATTCATTTCTATAAAAGAGTGGAAAATATAATAAATGAATGCTTCAATGAATAAACAAATAAAAACACAAGTTACAAAATCTAAAATATTAAAATATATATTCTTTGTGAAGAATATTTTGACATAAATATTTATTTTACAATCATTTATTACAATAAACATTTCTTATTAATAATAGCAACAACAATATTTAATAATAATAATAAATATTTTATTGTAATAACAGTTTTACTTTAAATTAATACTTTTTTTGTGTTGTAAAATAAAATAAGATAAAATAAAAACGTAATTTAATTAAATAAATAATTTTATTGTGATTTATTTCATTTTATAAGACCTGAATGCATCACTCTCAGCTGCTTTGCAACTGGAATGAACAACAAAAAAAAATATTTAAAAAAGTTAAAAAATAAACTAAAATAAAATAATGCATCACTCTCAGAAAAAAAAGTTGAAGGAAAAAAAATTTAAAAAATGTTAGAAAACAAAATAAGTATTATAAAATAAAATAAATAATTAATAAAATTATTTTATTTTGTTTTATTTTATTTTACAAGACCTGAATGCATCACTTGCAGCTGTTCTGCAACTGGACTGAAAAAACAAGCAAAAAATAAATAAATAAATAAATAAATAAATAAATAAACTTAAATAAAAATGTAATTTAATTTAATTAAATAAATAATTGTATTTTATTTTATTTTATAAGACCTGAAAGCATCACTCTCAGCTGTTCTGCAACTGGAATAAACAAAAGTATAAAAGTATAAAAATAAAGTTAAAAATAAAACAAAATAAATAAAATAAATAATAAAATAAATAAATAAAATAATAAAATAAATCACTTTATTTTGTTTTATTTTATTTTACAAGACCTGAATGCATCACTTGCGGCTGTTCTGCAACTGGACTGAAAAAAACAAGCAAAAAATAAATAAATAAATAAAATAAAATAAAAATGTAATTTAATTTAATTAAATAATTGTATTGCATTTTATTTGTTATTTTATTTTAGTTTAAAAGACCTGAAAGCATCACTCTCAGCTGTTCTGCAACTAGAATAAACATAAGTATAAAAGTATAAAAATAAAGTTAAAAATAAACTGAAATAAAATGAGATAACATAGCATAAATCATTTTATTGTGTTTTTTTTACTAAGACCAGAACGCACCACTCTCAAAAAAAAAGATAAAAAACATAAAATGATAATTCATTAAACAAAATAAAATAATAAAAGAAAATAAAATGCATCACTCTCAGCTGTTCTGCAACTGGAATGAACAACAAAATAAAATAAAATAAAATAAAATGGTAAATAATGGTAGCTGTTCTACAAATGGAATGAAGAAAAAAAAACAACTCCCCCAACTCCTCACGTGTGCAAGTTTGCACGTATAAATAGTTGACTCACTCTAGGTGAGTAAGTGATGTTGTGCACATGGCTGTGAGCAGCCACACCTTCCTCCTAACATCAAGTGGGGCTCATAAAGAGTGTCATGTTTACTTGAGAGCGATCCAGGTGAGCCATAAACAATGATGCATTCTGACAAATTATATAAAGGTTGCTACGTGCAGCCTGGGTGTCATCAAGCAAGTCTGGAGCTGGAATAAGACTTTTACCTCTCCCTAAACAAAGAAGCCAAGCTACAAGCCACTGAACAAATATCAACAGAAACTTTAATGCTGAGGGAGATGACTTCATGGAACAAGTAAATAGTAGTAATCTTATTAACATTAATAATATTCTTAAAAACACTGAATTCTTTGCATTTTTTTAATAAACTATTTTACAGACATAACAAAAGGCCTTTTTTAGCTTTCTTTTTTTTTTTTTTTTTTTTTTTTACATTTCTACTACTTTGCATTAAAGTTGCCCTAACTTTTCATTAAAAATGTAATAAATGTAATATGTAATAAATAAAAAATAAATATGTATAATATATAAAACAATATGTAATGTGTAATAAATAAGATGATAAATGCATAAAACATAACAGAACAAAACACTTAATTCAAATGCAATTAAATGAAATAAGACATTTAATAAAATAAATATAATTAAATTCATAAAAATGTATTACATTAAAAGGTAAAATAAGATTAAATTAAACTAAATAAATAAAATAACAAAATAAATGAAAACAGAATACTAACAAATACAATAAAATGAATAAAAATAAAAATGTAATTTAATTTAAAATAAAAGGTTTAAATTAAATTAAAAATAAAATGTAATTAAATTAAAAATGAAATAGAATAAATGTAATTAAATAAAAAAAATAATTACATTAAAAATAAAATACGATTAAAATTATGTAAAATAAACATTTGATTAAATTCAGTTTATTTAAAACAAAAGGAAATTAAATTAGGAATAAAATGTAATTAAATTAAAATGAAACAGAATAAATGTAATTAAATTAAAAAATAAATTACATTAAAAATAAAGTAAGATTTAATTAAACTAAACTAAATAAACAAATAAACAGAACCAAATAAATGTATTTAAATTTATTTAAATAAAAAATTATATAAAATCAAATAAAATAAAAAAAAATAAATAAATAAAAAATAAATAAAATGAAATAAAACAAAATGAAGTAAACTAAAAAGTAAATTAAATATTTAAATAAACTAAAACATAATTAAATTAAAAATTAAACAAATAAATAAAAAATATAAAAGAAAAGAAGAAATTAAATAAAAAAAAATCAAATGAAATATATATAATAGAAGTATATATTTCCAAATCCTTTCATTTATTTTACAATCTAGACCATTTGGGTGGTAAAACCCCTTTTTAAAAGGAAAGACTCTAGATGCAATTTTACTGGATAACAGTAATACCTGGAGGCACTCTGGAGTGCGTCCAAAATACAGGCACCACAATAGAGCCTATTCACAACACTGTACACTGCCAAAATTAGCCTGTTTTGAAAATGATCTTCGGATGTCACTAGCCTAGAGTTCGTTTGTCTCCAGAGACTGAAACAGATAAACATTAAGACGGCCGTTGCAGAGGAAACGCACCAACTTCAGGATATATTCATATACAGTTCTGGCCCGATGCCACGGCCCTCAGGCGGTCACTCTAAACTCGACCCCCATTTAGCGCAACTGACATGTTATCGCCGCGGGGTAAGAGTGTGGAGTCAGGATTAGTTTCAATTTCAAAAAAAAAAAAAAGAGTAAAAAAAAAACAGACGAGCAGCCAAGGAACAAATCTGATTTTTGAATCCTCCAACGTGTTGGGAAATCTAAACTTCACTTTCGTTCCCACCCCTCCTATTTTTTCGCTATCTCAGAAACAGAGCGTCTAGATGAGTGAAGGAAAAAAAGACGTCCAAGCACAAACAGGCACTGTTCTCCAAACACTAATTCACTCATGCCTATTCCAGCATTCCGTGACATTCCGATTCCAGAACTCCGGTGCTCCCAGATAACAGCTGAGTCGGCAAACGAGGCAAGAATTCTCCTAAACAGCTCTAAACAGAACTTATCAACACATATGCATGTGTTTAGCACATTTAAACCCAAAATGCACAATGTTGCATGCAAGGCATTGGACAAATCAGAGAATTCTGACCTCATTTTTGGACTCTAGGGACAAAAAGCTTGGAATCAATACAAGTGAGTTGAGGACAAACCCACAGCCAGTTTCTGAGTCGGAGAACCTTCTGAAATCTGACAAAACGAGGCCAGTGGGATTTTATGCAGGCCACATAAGCTGTGAAGGTTTCTCAGTGATACACAAATCCAATCGGAAAATTTTTGAAAAAAAAAAAAAAAAGTAAATAATTAAGAAATAAAAAAATAAAGTAAAATAAAAAACAATTTCATTAAATGAAATTAAAATACATTAATAAATTATAAAATTTAAATAAATAAATACACATTAAAAATTCAATTTAATAAAAATTATATTAAATTAAATAAATTAAAATAAACAAAATACAACACAAATTAATTAAAATTAAAATAAAAAAGTCAAACAATAAATAAAAAAAATAAGAAATAATAAATAAGGTAAAACAAATGAATATATGAAAATAAAAATAAAATTCAAATAAAATGAAATAATATAAATAGTGAATACAATTGTATTAATTAAATTAAAAATGAAATAATTTAATTCAATCAAATTAAATTAATTAAAAATAATACAATTAAATAAAATGAAATGAAATAATGTAGCTAAATTAAATTAAAAATGTAATAAAGTAAAAAATAAATTAATAAAAAAGTTGAATTAAAAAAAAAATAAATAAAATAATGTAATATAATAAAATAACTAATTTAAATTAAAAATAAAATACAAAAAAAAATAATTAAATAAAATGTAAAAGAAAAAAGTAAAATAAAAAAAACTAATGAAATTTAAATAATTAAGAAATAATAAATAAGGTAAAATAACAATAAATAAAATTAAAAATAAAAAAAATAATAATAAATAAATATATGAAAGTAAATAAAAATAAAATTACATTAAAATGAAATCAAATAAAATAAATAGTAAATAAAATGTTATTAATTAAATAAAAAATGAAATGAAATAAAAAAAAAAAGAATTAAATATGAAATAAAATAAAGTAAAATAAAATAACCCACAGCTAGTTGGAGTCTGACGACCTCTCAGTGATCTACCAATACACCTCGTCTATTGGACCAGGCTATCTCAAACCTTGCACCTGAGATTTTGGCTCTTGAATGGCGTCGTATGGTACATGGAAATGTGGAATGCGCTTGGATAATCTGAGAAGATGGATCTGGACATATGAGACTGCAATAAATCTTTCCTAGACAAGACCTGCTTGTTCAGATGGAAGGCAATGCTCAGGTGCATGTGATTCTGTGTCGTTTTTATGAATCGCCACATGAGAACAAGAGTGATGACCGCTGGGATTAGTTTCCACAACTTTACACAACCCTGGAATAACCTGAGGTTAAGTGCTTTGCTCAGGGGGCTCTCGTTTGCAGGAATCGAAAAGGCTCTGAGGTTTAACCCCTGCACCACATCACCTAGTTATTTAATGAGGCCTCTAAGGAACTCAAATAATCTGCTAAAAGCTGTTTATGGGTGAGAGTTCAAGGAAATGAATGGGTGTTAATTATGCAAACTGTGACCTTGGCACACAGCTACAAAGCTCTCAAATCTCATTTATGCAATTTGAATATGTACACATTCAAATTTGCAAGTCGACATCGGTTACAAGACACGCCATAATTAACATGTCTCGGCAAATTCGAACCAATGTTATCATCTTAAACTAAATGAAAAATCAACTACATGAAAATATTTTGAAGGAATAATTACTATTTTTGGACAAGCTATTCCTTTAAAGGTATAGTTTACCCAAAAATTTAAATGACCTTATGATTTACTCACCCTCAAGCCATCCTGGGAGTAATGACTTTCTTCTTTAAGGCGAATACAATCGGAGTTATATTAAAAAATGTCCTGGCTCTTCCAAGCTTTATAACGGCAGTGAATAGCTGTCCAATAAAGTGCATCCATCTAGGGCTGCACGATTAATCGAAGGCGATTTCATGCGCATTTTTTTTGTTAGTAAAGCCGGTTGTGTAATCAGCAGTAAATCTCCAGCACCTGTGTTCAGGTGGAGCAGCATGTAGTACACAGAGCCGTACTCCACAGAAAAGATACGCTGAATCGCGTTCATTATCGCACACGATTTAATCGGGCGATTATGAAATCGAAAGAAATCGTTTGCGATAATGACAGCTGTTTGCGTAGCTTCTTAGTGAACTACGGCTCTGTGCAGATATGCTGCTACACCTGAAAGCATGTGAAAATATCACATTTAATAACGTTTTTACTCCAAATTCACTTTATAATATAATATTTATATCAGTCGAGTGTCTGAAATAAATCTTTCTGTGAGATAGTATAGCTATTTACACAGAATAAAGCACGAATAGTATTCTAAGCAGTGATAAAGGCATTGCATTATTATATACTGCATTATAAGGAAAATTGAATGAGAAGAAGTCAGATAAACCATATATTGTTGTAGTCGTGGGTTTATTAGTCACGCTGAATCAATGACAGTAGTTAAATCTTGTTTATTCAGCTGCAGCGATAGCAAAGATGTGTTTCTATTTCTCTTCTTCTGGCGTATTTTGAGTTTCCGCGTGAGAATGAGAGCGCCCTCTGGCCTTCGGATGAAGATTTACTAAACACAGAACAGTGCTTTTCTAAAAGATACGCATGACAATCGCAGCTTTCGATTAATCCCGATTGCGATTTCACTTCGATTAATCGTGCAGCCCTACATCCATCCATCATAAAAAGTACTCCACACGGCTCAAGGGGGTTTAAAAAGGTCTTCTGAAGCGAATCGATGCATTTGTTTAAGAAATATATCAATATTTAAAACTATATAAACCATAATCTCTAGCTGTATAATGGCAGTGAATGGCTATTGAGATTTTGACGTCCAATAAAGTGCATTCATCCATCATAAAAAGTGCTCCACATGGCTCAGGGGGGGTTAATAAAGGCCTTCTGAAGCAAATCGACACATTTGTTTAAGAAAAATGTCAGTATTTAAAAGTTTATAAACCATAATCTCTAGGTGTATAATGGCAGTGAATGGCTGTTGAGATTTTGAAGTCCAATAAAGTGCATCCATCCATCATAAAAAGTGATTCACATTGCTCAGGGGGGTTAATAAAGGCCTTCTGAGGCGAACTGATGCACTTGTTTAAGAAAAATATCAATATTTAAAAGTTTATAAACCGTATAAAGCTAGAGATTACAAGAGCCATTATAGAGAGCCATTATAAAGCTAGAGATTAAAGTTTTTAAAGTTTTAAATACTGATTTCTTTCTTAAACCCATTGATTTGCTTCAGAAGGCCTTTATTAACCCCCCGGATGGATGCACTTTATTGGACTTCAAAATCTCAACAGCCATTCATTGCCATTATACAACCAGAGATTATGGTTTATAAACTTTTAACTATTGATATTTTTCACACACAAATGCATCAATTCACTTCAGAAGGCCTTTATTAATCACTTGAAGCAGTGTGGAGCACTTTTTATGATGGATGGATGCACTTTATTAGACCTCAAAATCTCAACAGCCATTCACTGCCATTATAAATTTTAGAAGAGCCAGGACATTTTTAATATTACTCCGATTGTATTCACCTTAAAGAAGAAAGTCATATACACCTAGGATGAATAAACAATGGGGGAAGTTTCATTTTTGGGTGAACTGTCACTTTAATACAAATCATCAACTCAACCACAGCATAACTGACAGACATTTGGCATCTTTTTTTTTTTAATAGGTTTAACTAGTGATCACATTATCAAGGCACTTCTGCTTTACCCGGCTCTACTCTGACTCACTAGAGTGTCTGGATATTAATAGGGAAATTTCACTCTCTCCTTCATGAAGGATCTGAGAGAGACACCATGAGACAGTCACACCGCCCCACTAGTCAGTCTGAAGCAGGTGAAGTGAAACCGAAAATAGTCACTGCGGGTTAAAAATCACGAGATTCCACCATAAAAAACTCAATGAGCAAACTAACGTATGAATGCCAACAATGTGGCATTCACGTATCAATCAGAGATGACGACTAAACTACGTGGTAAGGCCATAAGTAATACCGACTCTGTGCACCACAGGAATTCACTATCAAGCTTGTGTAAGACAGACATGCAGTGTGGTTGCGACTGTGTGTTAGAGCATGTGGGTGGGGTGGCAAAAAACAAGCATGTTGGCTTACTGGGTCATGTTATAAAAGCTCTCAAACGTGCAAAGAATGTGTTGCCGTAGCCCAGCAATTTTTCACGAACTCACTACGGTCTAGTCTTTAAGAGCTCCTTAGTCTCTTCAGAAGCTCAACGTGGATTCTAGAAAAAGGCTTGGCCGTGTGTCAAAGCCAGAAAACCGCAGCCTGCTCTTACGGCCCGCACCCCACGTTGTCAAAACAGTTTGTCTCCATGGCTGCAAGGACCTGAATGGCCATAGTTAAGCGTGTCAGGAAGTATAGCACAGGCTAGGTGGGCAGACACAGGAAGTTGTCAACCACCTTCTATAGCAGTGGTTCTCAACTGTTGGGTCGTGACCCAAAACTCAATCAAGGGTCTGTTCAAAAATGGAGAGAGGGGTACTTGTAAATAATATGAAAGTTCAATAATGGATGTTTTTAAGCAGTCTAACCTGTCAAACATGCCACTTGAATTGAAATTTAACTATGTAATTATATGCATCATCCACTGCTGTTTGGGGTTGGTCAGATGTTTTAGAAAGAAGTCTCTTATGCTCACCGAAGCTGTTTTATTTGATTGAAATACAGGAAAAATTGTGAAATATTATTGCAATTTAAAATACATGTTTTCTATTTTAATATATTTTAAAATGCAATTTATTTCTGTTATGCAAAGCTGAATTTTCAGCATCATTTCTCCAGTAATCAGTGTCACATGATCCTTCGGAAATCATTCTAATATGCTGATTTGCTGCTCAATAAACGTATTATAATACTAAGACATTTCTTATTATTGTCAATAAAAAAGGCCGGAACTGCTTAATATTTTGTGAAAACGGTAATGCTTTTTTTAAAGATTTGTTTTATTTTTATCAAATTCTGTTTTCCATTCATTTCAATGGTTTCATTAAATTTTAATAATCTAAAGCATCTCTAATTAATTAGTTTTATTTTTGAAAATGTTAGTTATTTATTTTCAGAAACACTGTGTATTTACATTTTTCTAGTACATAATTTCTCTGGTAAATATTATTTTTAGATTATATATTATTATTTTAATAATATTAATTTTTAATAAAAATGTTAGTAGTAGTAGTATAATTACATTAAGTCATATTTTTGTCACAATTTCTTAAAGTTAAACCACATCTTTATTTTGACAGGTTGCTGTAAAGAAATTCAAGTTTCTGTTTGTATATGATATGATCATTTTTCCCAAAAGAAACGGTAAATTGCTCATGAGGTGACTCAGAAAACCACGAGTGTTACACACGATTCAGTATGTATTTAGTAAAGGCCATTCATTCACACAGAGACTCGCAGAACATGTAGGATTCATTTTTGAATAGTATTTTCACAGCATAATATTCACAGACACTAGTCCATATGGCGTTTTGATTTAAGTGTACAGCCCTAATTTAGATTTATTCATCCCAAATTGGGCAAATTTCGTGACAGTGTGTTATACAGTACATTCAATTTTTATGACTGAATTTTCCACATCGCATACATTTAATTTTTTTATTGTTACAATAATTTAGACAAAACCGTACAAAATTGTAAATCTATTTGTGACCCTGGACCACAAAACCAGTCATAAGGGTCCATTTTTTAAAAATGTTTTCTGAATAAACTTTTCCAACACTGAATAAAAAATAAAAAAAAAAGCAATTGAAACTTTTTTCATTGCAATTGCGAGTTTACATCTCACAATTCTGACTTTTTTTCTCAGAACTGAGATATAATCTGACATTTGCGAGTTATAAATATATAAATATATAAAGACTTTTTTTCTCAGAATTGTGAGAGATAAATTCGCTATTGCGAGTTATAAAGAATTTTTGAGGAGAAAAAAAGACTGTTCACAGAATTGCGAGTTTTTCTCACAAATCTGACTTTATAGCTCGCAATTGTGACTTTTTTGCTTACAATTCTGACTTTTTTCTCGCAATTGCGACGACTTCTCTCTCAATTCTGACTTTTTTCTCGCAATTGCGACTTTTTCCTTTAACAATTCTGACTTTTTTCTCACAATTGCGTCTTTTTCTCTAACAATTCTGACTTTTTTCTCACAATTGCGAGTTTATATCATTTTCTGACTTTAATAACTCGCAAACTGTGATTTTTTATCTTAAAATTCTGACTTTTTTTTGCAATTGCCAGTTTATATCTCGCAATTCTGACTTTACTGCTCGCAATAACGAGTTTATATCATACAATTCTGACTTTATAACTCACAACTGCGACTTTTTATCTTAGAATTCTGAATTTCTTCTTGCAATTGCAAGTTTATATCTCGCAATTCTGACTTTATAATTCGCAATTATGAGTTTATGTGATGCAATTCTGACTTTATAACTCACAATTACGAGTTTATATCTTGGAATTCTGACTTTATAACTCGCAATTGCGACTTTTTATTCTACAATTCTGAATTTATCGCAATTGCAAGTTTATAGCTCGCAATTGTAAGTTTATATTATGCAATTCTGACTTTATAACTCACAATTGTGACTTTTTATCTTACAACTCTGACTTTTTTCTTGCAATTGCAACTTTTTATCTTACAATTCTGGCTTTTTTCTTGCAATTGCAATATTATTTGATGCAATTCTGACTTAATATCTCATAACTTCATATATTTCATAACTTCATGGAACACAATCTTCTATATCCTAATGATTTTTGGCATAAAAGAAAAAAATCATTTTGACCCATACAGTGTATTGTTGGCTATTGCTACAAATATACCCCCATGCTACTTTTGTTTTGTTCTCCAGGGTCACATTTATCAGCCAAAACACAATACTATAATAACTTGTTAAAATCAGCCAAATTTGTAACATTTTTGCATCCCTAATAAACACAATCCTACTTCTAATGTAAGATTAACATCTAGCAAGTAAATGTCTCAATGCACCTTGTACTAATTCAGCCCCAAACTCTCAGCGTTGGTCATTCTGGGTGGACTCGCACTGAGAGATTTGCATCTGCCAAAATCTGCTGTTGCTCGGGGATACCGTGAGTGCAGTTTTTCTTTTCTTTCAGTGCAGAAAAGCTCTTCAACAAACTCACATCCTTCCTGAACGCCAGCAACCACCCGTCCCACAACCGCATTCAGCCCTGGCTGCTTTTTCAATAGAGGAAATACTCGAGGCTCAAGACAATTTACACACTTTTTTTTAGAGCGAGCGCTACTTTTTAACAACAAAACGACACGTTTGTTACTTCTAGAAATGCAACGTGGCTTTCGGTGTCATTCAACATGAAAAAAATATATATACCATCAGTTTTACAAACCCTAACATTTTAGATTTGTTTTCTCAGCCACAATGACGTCAGCGATGTGTGAAACTGTAGTGCTCCTCGTGTCTGTGTTCTATGCAAAGATCTGCGGTTTTGATATTTTAAAGTCGGGGCACTTTAGTTTTTAGTGGGCTAGTACTGGTCTTTCCAAAAACTCTCAAAGAGCTTAGAGGCTTCTAAGTCAAACGAATGTCACACCAGAAGACATACATGGAGTTCTATTTAGATTACAGATAAACAGTCTCACACACACTGACACAGAGGCATTAACCGCTGCATTAACATAAATTAGGGCTGGGCGAGAAATGATTTTAACAAGCTTTTTATTTGCCCATTAAGTTTCCTAAAGGCCACATTGGTAGACTCGCTTCCACCCTGACACCCTCATCGTCATGCGACAGACATTCATTGAGAGTACCAAGTCTGTCAGTTCAAAACATCCTTTTCTAAAACTGACTTGTTAATATAAGTGTGACATTTTTAAGTATTGCACTGTTTTAGTAAATGTAGGTAAATTTTGTGACTTGTTGTTAGACATAAATTGAATATAAATGAAATGTTTTATTATTATTATTATATTTTCTTTATTATTATAAATATTCTTGTGTTTATTAATGAAAATAGTGTGGCAAAATACATTTATCTCATCATATCTGCATGAATATTAACAACTGAATTTGCAATAACACTGGTCAAAATGATGGATAAATAATCGAAAAAATAAAATGAATGAAAATATATTTTAAATACTGTCAAAATGCTAAGTTCATGCAAGAAACTTACTTTCAACTAATTATATTACATTATATTATATTCATCTTGTGTTTATTAGTGAATGACAATCATTATTAGTTAGTGTGGGAACTTTTTTTTAGTTTTTAATTAATTATTTTTTACAGGATTTTTACTGTTTTAACTTATTTAACTTTATTAAATTGTCTCAATTTACTTTGCAACAATGGAGGATTGGTTAAAATATTGAAATACATTTAAAATAAAATACATTTTAAATATTGTCTATAGCAAAATGCTAACAAACATTGAATTTATATATTTCATTCAATAATAATAACAATAATAATAATAATAATAATAATTATTATTATTATTATTATTATTATTATTATTATTAGTGTGTTTACTAAAGAAAAATAGTGTATGAAAACAAACCTACAAAACCTTTTTAACAAAGTTTTTACTGTATTTCATTTAAAAATGCTTACAAATATTATATATGTGCTTTTTGACCAAGGATATGTTTTACAACCAATATATTAAGTTACATACTACAGATAATTTTAATAATAATAATAAAAACAAAACCAATAACAACAACAAATATTATTATTATTATTATTATTATTATTATTGTGTTTACTAGTGAAAAACTGTGTGAAAACAAACCTACAATTATTTTTAACAAGGTTTTTAATTTCATTTCATTTACATTGCAAAAGTGGATAATTGGTCAAAATTTTTAGCCAAGGATACTAGGATATATTTTACTATTAAATTATATATTACATTAAGCAATAATAATAATAATAATAATAATAATAATATTTATTATTATTATTATTCATTAGCTGTGTTTATTAGAGAAAAATTGTTTGTTAAAACAAACCTTCAATTATTTTTTAACAAGGGTTTTTTTTTTTTACTGTATTTTAATTTAATTAAATTTAATGCAATTTAATTTTGCAACAATGAAATTATTAGAATTTTTTATTATTATTATTATTATTATTATTATTATTATTATTATTATTATACATTAGTTTTGTGTTTATTAGTGAAAAATATTTTGTGGAAACAAACCTTCAGTTAAAAGTTCTATTTAAATTGTATTTTATTAAATGTTCCACCTTTTGCAACATTGGCTGTAAGCTAAAAAGAATGGATAAATAAAGAAAAATATATATAAATTAAAAAAGTATTTATTTTTAAACAGTCATAATGCTAACACACTGTATACGTCTCTTAGCCAAGCCCCAACAAGGATACGCACACGTTTTCTTAACTAATCTCTCCATGACACTAGATAAACACAGACACCCCTTCTCTCTTACACACTTTAATATATTTAACTAACCTCTGAACATCTACTAAGAGATAAGCAGCTACGCTTCAGGTACCTTGTACACCTAGTTGTATTAATAATTAGACATTTCAAAAGACTAAAGCTCAGCCTGTGACAGATATCCTGCGTGAAATGCGAAAAGCAAACTAAAAAGAGCGCACTTGGACTCGTTTTTGCTTACATAATGTTGGCGTCATTGGTTAGGCATTCCACCTCAGCAGAAATTCCAAGCCTTCCAACAAGGTTTGGAAATCATATGGAAAGTAGTAGTGAAATTAGCAGCGGGTTAGTCAGTTCCCCTCCGCCAAGGGGCCAGGAAGAGAGACAGCCAACAGACGTGAGGCTGTGACCGGTGTTTAGATCGAGTAAACAGATTATGAGCACTGGGACTTCAGAGAAAATACACATAGAAGACGAACTAGGACATAAAGCATCAATAGTATGGCGTAGACGTTTGACGTCTGTCTGACAATCGCACACAAAAAATTATTAGCTCACTATCCTCCCACCACAAACATGCTGTGAGAAAGCATCTTTGGCATGCTTTCAAATTAGCACAGGAAATCATTGCCAATCAGTTTGTAAAAGAGAAAAAATTGCACGTACATGGAAGTCCGTGGGTCAATATATTGCACAATTCACAGTTTCAAAACTACAGCCACAAAACATACTTGCTAACTTCATACTAGGGGTGGGCGATATACTAATTTTAATCATTTTAAGCCATTAAAGCGCAACTAGCAGCGAAAGAGAACTCATTTAGCTATATGCGCATGTTATATTAATAAAAATATCACAGATCAAACACTAACCTTTCTATTTTTGCTTGACTTTGGATTTGAAAGGTTATTTTGTCATTGTCTCTATATGTGAAGCTTAGAGCTTCTTGTGCTTTTAACCCAACTCTGAGGATTACTGCCTCTCCTGCTCTATAAATGATTCATGTCTATGTCGGATGACTCAGAAAATTTGTAACAGTGGCAAAGTAATAACAACTGAGTCAAAATCTGAGTGCAAAATTAACACTCGCCAAGCGGTTAATGACAGCTTTGGAGTAACTGACTTTGACAGGCAAAAAATAAAGAAATAAATACAAATAAAATATTAAAAAGACTTGAAAAATGATTGTCTAACCTTTAATGATGTAATTAAGTAAGCAAATAAAATTACTCATACAAAGTAAGAAAAAATTAAATTAAATACAAAACTAAAATTTATTTTATATTTTTTATTATTTTATTTCATTCTATTAATAGAAAATATTAATTTGTTTAAATCAGCTATATATATATATATATATATATAATATTTTAATTGGTTGGTTATTTAATAATATAAAAAATAAAATGTATAATAGTAATAATAATAATAATAATAATAATAATAATAACAATAACAACAACAGTATTCTTGTTTTTATCGTTACTATCATAAAAACAACAATAATAAAAAAAACTTATTTTTATTACAATTATTAATTAACATTTTTATATTACTAAATAACTAAACAAAAATAATTATAATAAATAAATAAATAAATTCATTTTTAAAGTAAATGTTATTTTAATCTTTATTTTAAAATTCTATTAATAAAAAAAACATTTAGCGATTATATATATTTAGTTATATAAACAGGGAGGGTGAAAAGTATTTCTAATACAAATTTATAAATTATTAATTATTATAACCATTGATAATAGAAGTTCTATAGGCATTAAATATTGCGTAGTTACTTTTCACTCGCCCTGTGTGTGTATACTATTATTTATTTGTTTCATTATTTAATATAAAAATAACATTTGTAATATTAGTAATAATAATACAGTAATTTTACTATTGCTTTTTTCATTACTACTACTACTACTACTACTACTACTAATAAAATTACTCTTATTATTTTTTTTTTATCACTACAATTATTAATTTTACATTTGTATATTATTAACTAACCCAAAAAATAAATAAATAAGCAAACAAATGCATATATATATAGCCCAAAATAACTTTTGACAAAGGGAAACCCCCTAAAAGAGACCCTGAAAATCCTACTAACCACATGAGAGCAATAATCTTCACTTACACCACGCCAACCAATCAGATCTTCTGCAAGTGTTTTTTTTTTTTTTTTTTTCCACCTACGGACCAATCAGCTTCACAGCACTCTCTACCAATCAGGTCACGTTGGGCTGCAGCCGAAACCGCGATTTAGACAGAAAGAGTGGGACACCAGACTATAATTCACTCTTCTGCGTCTGAGACCCAACAGCCACAATGCCAACGACCCCTAAATATAATCCAGTGGGTCAGCAGCAATGAAAAAAAATGGAGGATTTAAAAGAATTACTTCCCGCAAACCCCATAGGCATGTGGAGAACAAGATCTTCAGTCTCCACCCGAGGGGTTTGAGAGGGGGAGAGGGCCGCATTCCCAAAATACCAGGGAAGACCATGAAAGGTTTGCGGCCATGGAGAGCTCGCTCCCCCTTCCCGCTCTGACCTCCGCGTCCCTCCAGAAGAGACCGTTCATTGACCCACAAGACCTCTGGATATGAAGCACACAAACAGCTATTAACCAGCCAGTGCTTACCACTTTCCATAACCAGATCTAAGTATTTTGTGAGCGTGCATGTGTGAGAAGTAAAAGCCCAAGCTGAACAGTAAGGATTTTTCTGATGTCAGGTTCATAGTTCAGACTTTCACTTGCCCTGCCACGAAAAAGAATATGTTTAATAGAAATATGATATGTATTAAAGTCTACCATTCAAAAGTTGTGGGGTCTGGAAGAGCTTTCAATGCTTTTGTAAAACAAAAGTCAGCAAGGTTGCATTTATTTGATCAAAAATACAGTTAATATTATTATATTTCAAAATAACGGTTTTCTTTTTGAATATATTTTAAAATGTAATTTTTTCCTGTGATGCAAAGCTGAATTTTCAGCATCATTATTCCAATGTCACATGATCCTTCAGAAATCATTCTGATATGCTGATTTGGTGATTTTTTTATTATTATTATTATTATTATTATTATTATTATTATTATTATTATGAGTGTTAAAAACAGTTGTGCTGCTTAATATTTTTGTGGAAATCAGATAGATTTTTAGGTGTGTTTTGTTTAATAAAAAAAAAAAAGAACAGCATATATTAGAAAAAAAAGTATCAAGGATGTATTAAATTGATCTAAAGTAATTAGTTTTGCTTAATGTAATGCATTTTTGTTAAAAAAAAAATAAATAAATAAAAAGGTACTGACCCCAAACTAACTACATAGTTTTATATATATTTGATATATATATTTTATTTTTTTACCAAAAAAACAGGAGATAAGAAATTTACTCTTATTTATTTATTTTATTTTATTTTATTTTTTTGCATCTTGCATACTCATTATTACTAAATACATACCATAATACAGATTTTAATTATTTATTAATAATTAATAAATATTGAATAATTAGTAATTATTCAAATTATAGACCTATAAATGTAAATTGAAACACCTTCTGCTGGGAAACCTGTTTCCACCACTGAATAATAATAATAAAACAAAATGTTATTGCAACTTTTTTCCTCAGAATTGAGATATAAACTCACAATTATGAGTTATAAAGTCAGAATTGCATGATATAAACTCACAATTGCTAGAAATAAAGTCAGAATTGCGAGATCTTTCGCAATTTTATATCTCGCAATTCTGAAATATAAAGTCCAATTTTGAGGGGGAAAAAAAGTTCTCAGAATTGCGAGTTTATATTTCATGATTCTGACTAAACTCGCAATTGTGTGTCAAAGTAAGAAAAAAAGTCTTTGTGGTTTATATGTAGCAATTCTGACTTTATAACTCATAATTCCGAGTTAACATCACACAATTCTGACTTCATTTATCAGACTTTTTAACTTACATTTGCGAGTTTGTCGCAATTCTGACTTTTTTTCTCAGAATTCACATTATAAAGTCAGAACTGCGAGATACAAACTTTTAAATTGTGTGATGTAAACTCACAATTGCGAGTTAGGAAGTCAGAATTGCGAAATATAACGCCAATTCTGACTTTTTCCCTCAGAACTGCATAATATAAGCTCACAATTGCTAGAAATAAAGTTAGAATTACGAGATCTTTCGCAATTTTATATATCACAATTTTGAATTCTGAGATATAAGTCCAATTTTAAGAGAGAAAAAGACTGATATGGTCTCAGAATTGCAAGTGTATATCTCATGATTCTGACTTAACTGACAGTTGTGTGTTATAAAGTCAGAATTGCGAGATAAAAGTCAGCCTGGAACCAGGCTTCCATAAAACCCAATAGCATAAGATGCACTTCATGAATTCAAAATGCACTTTCAACTTATTCATAATCATACCTCCAAGACTATCCCAAGTCACTCTCACAATTTCGACAAAACCTCAGTTTGCAACAACATTCAATATAATCACACCAAACCAAATATTTGGGTTTGCAAGCACATGTAGAAGATTAACAATGCAGTACTGGCCCAATGAGCCACGTGACACCCATCAACTGACATGAAACTCTCTCACACCGACCCTGGGACAGCAGCCCAACAGTGTCATGTGAGTTCACCACAATCATAATGAAACTTAACAAGGAGTTTCAAATGTATATACTTGATTTTGTCTATACAGTGTTTGACTCTGCATGTGAATACAATCAAATGCATGCAAACTCTTTCAAAGACAAAAAGAGGAAAATGCGTGTGTGTGTGTGTGTGTGTGTGTGTGTGTGTGTGTGTGTGTGTGCGTGCTGAGCCCCCGTGTCTCCCAGAATGAGGGCAATCTCCATTGCCCTCTAGCCCCTCGGCTGCCACATGAATGAGAAGTATTCATCCACCAGCTGGCCGTCAGAGCTTTGCGGCCATACGCTGCAGGCATGGGGACCGGGCTTCTGTATCCACGGCCCCAGCCACCCTTTCCTCGGCACAGAGCCGTTTATAGTCCAGCCAGATGACCAGAAATGGGGAGTCATGGTAACACAGAGCGGCCGGCGTATCACGCCATGGCCCCCTTCGGTCTCATTCTTCCTCATGAATGAGAATCTGTACTCAACTGGTGAATATTTTGAGACGTCCGGCTGAGTCAGTGCATTTATCTAAGGCAGACAGAGAGCTGATATGTTAAAGGTGGGATGCTGTGCTTAAGCCATCCCGTTTTTTTATATTAAAAAAAAAAAAAAAACCAACATCAAACTTTGGCTGGCATGATTTGGCTCATCCTGTGCTATTTGTACTTTCGTGACTAATGATTTGAAATCAAAGAATTTAACAATTCCAGTTCTGAATTGATTCCTCTAAATGACTCTGGTTCCATTAATGATTCTTTTGGAATCCTTCAGAAATCATTCTAAGCGGATTAACAATTTTGGAAACATTTGTGCTGCTTAATATTTTTCAGAATTCTTTTTTAAGAATAAAAAGTTAAAAAGAACAGCATTTATTCAAATTGTATTTGCTGCACTCTCTACCAATCAGGTCACGATAGACTACATCCTGAACCGAGATTTAGACAGAAAGAGGACACCAGTTATAATATTTTATAACAATATAAGTCTTACCATCACATTTTTAGCAATTTAAAACAACCGTACTGAATAAAAGTATTAAATTCTTTAAAAAAGATTACTTTAAACGTATGGAACGACGTGTATTAATTGAAAGATTTATGTTCAAATAATCCTGTTCTTTTTCTCTTCTTTTACTTTTTATTCATCAAAGAATCCTGAAAAAAGTAAAACATGCCCCAAAAAAAAAATAAAAAATATATATATATATATATATATATATATATATATATATATATATATATATAAATAAATAATACAGCACAACTGTTTCCAACATCGACGATAAATTAGTATATTAAAATGATTTCTGAAGGATCATGTGACACTGAAGACTGGAGCAATGATGCTGAAAATTCAGCTCTACATAACAGAAATAAATTCTATTTTAAAGTATATTAAAACAGAAAACTACTATTTTAAATTGCAATAATATTTCACAATATTATTCTTTTTTCTGTATTTTTAATCACTTAAAAGCAGCCTTTATGAGCAGAAAAGACTTTTTCTAATCCCAAACTTTTGAACTGCGGCGTATCATATGCATATATGTGACCCTGGACCACAAAACCAGTCATAAGAGTCTTTTTTTTTTTAATTAAGATGTATGCATCATCTGAAATAAATAAGATCTCTATTCACAATATTTGGCAAAGATACAACTATTTGAAAATCTAGAATCTAAGGGTGCAAAATAATCTAAATATTGAGAAAACTGCCTTTAAAGTTGTCCAAACGAAGTTTGTCGCAATGCAAATTACTAATCGAAAATTAGGTCGATACATTTACAGTAGGAAATTTATTAAATAAATTCACAGAACTTGATCTTTACTTAATATCCTAATGATTTTTGGCATAAAAGAAAAATTGATCATTTTGACTCATGCAATGTATTTTTGGCTATTGCTACAAATATATCTATGCAACTTAAGACTGGTTTTGTGGTCCAGAGTCACATATATGAAACATATGTACATTATATATACATGATTTAAGTCTCACAGTTAGTTGTAATCTGTATGCGTTAGTTTTTACACAAAGAGTCAACTCACTAGAGTCAACACTGGTTGCACTGTAAAACTAAACTAATATATAAACTAAGTACATAAAAATGGATTACGGAACATCATTTAGTTCCTGTGCAGACAAACTGCAGGGAAAACCTTTTCCCAACAGCATGCAGGGGTTAACCAAGAAAACAGACTGGCAGAGACAACTCTCACAAAGAGTGTGCAACAGAACAAACGCTCTCCTCTTTTGTTTAGGGCCTCTCTGTTTTCAACCGGGCTCCTCCCAAGAAAAAGCGTCAAGAGAAAGAGCAAGAGAGGCGCGAGAGGGAGAGAAGCTGGTGGGGGGACGAGCTGTACAGCGAACCCCAAAAGACATTTCCATGGACGTCCACTTGTAACGGGACCCACCCCAAATTCTGGACCTCCATTTTCTCACTGTGCAATCTGGATTCTCACTCAATCATGTCTTCTCCCTAGAGCCTCAACTCCCATTTCCTGTTTTTAAACAGAAAGCCCCTCGGCCAGAGAATCCTATTCAATGGCGTTCTCCTCGCAGGGGCCTGGAAATCGAGCGGACAAGTGGCGTTGCGCAGTTTCACAACAGACGCTGAGCGTCTCCACCCTGACAGCTCAACTGCCCTCCAGTGATGCAGCCATTCTGGCTCAAGAATGGCGATTTAGAGATGAAAGATTTGAGGAAGAAACCTGATACTGTGGGGTATATGAATGATGGAGACTAAGACAAGGGGGAGTCGGACATGTTCTGCACTGGTAAACAAAACATCGAGTGAGGTTATCTCATTTAAGAGCTCTGGGCCTTTAGGTGTTAAGTAGGCACCACTTCAAGAGCACTTTATTAAAATCCTTTGGAACCTGTCCAGGTTCACATTCACAACGTGGTTTCAGAGATATGATACCTAACAGATACATGCGTCAGATAGACATAAATATAATAGGACTTAAAGGGACAGTTCACCCAAAAATGACTTTCTAAAACGTACTTTCATTAATCATACAAAATCTGTTATCACTTACTCTCATGTTGTTTTAAAGCATTCTGAATACTATCAGGGTTGTTTTGGACCCCATTGACTTTAATAGATTTTAGTCAGGTTAGACACCTTCTAACTCTAGACCACAAAACCAGTCAGAAGTAGCACAGGTATATTTGTAGCAATAGCCAACGATACATTGCATGGGTCAAAATGATCCTTTTATGCCAAAAATCATTAAGATATATCAAGTAAAGACCATGTTCCATGAAGATATTTTGTAACGTCCCTACTGTAAATATATCAAAACTTTCTTAACTTAAAAATATTACTTTTATTAGTAATATGCATTGCGAAGAACTTTATTTGGACAACTTTGAAGGTGATTTTCTCAGTATTTCATATTTTTTTGCACCCTCAGATTGCAGGTGTTAAAATAGTTGTATGTTGGCCAAATATTGTCCTATTCTAAGAAACCATACATCAGTGGAAAGCTTATTTATCTGTTTTAGATGATGCATAAATCTCAATTTTAAAAAAATTGACCTTTATGACTAGTTTTGTGGTCCAGGGCCACAAATTTGGGTCAAAATTGTATAAACCTCCTAGATCATGTTATTTTTTTTACAACTCACAAATTTCTAAATTGTTTTAAGACGTTTTAGTCTCCTGACAGGTTTTTCAATAATTCACTGCATGGACAAAAAAACATTTTTTCAAATACCTTCTATGAGTTCTACAGAACAAAGAACGTTATAGAGGTTTGGATTGATTTTTGGGTGAACCATCCCTTTAAGCTTACTTTTTTGCCACTTTTTATGTGGGTACAAAGAATATCAGACAGCAAATTGTGAGAAAAGGAAGAAAAATAATCAAGAGGTGTTGCAAGCTAGATTCAAACTGAAATTTCCCATATAAGCACCAAGGCTTAATGTTTGCTAACTATTAGGGAACGATATCAAAATCCCACTATACAATGTCATTTAAAAAAAACACACACAAATGAAGACTTGAAAAAAAATAACATTTTGTACATTTTAAAGTTTTTATTCTATCCTAACGCACTTTGAACTCCAACCCAAAAAAGTCAGTGAATTGACTTGTACCTGAACTTTAAAAGGGACTCAACCCTCTTTTTATTTGTGGTATACTCTCTCAGTCTAAATTACATTCGCACTGGTGTTTTAGCAAGCCAAACAAATTATAGTATAATAATATAAACAACAATAAGAGTAATAGCCATATTTTGTAAAACAATTGCACTGCAAAATAAATGAAAATATTACATAGGTATATTGTTTTTCCTTTACACTACAGTATGGAAATCACAATACTTATTTCCTAATTTCTAAACTTGAAAGAGATATTTTGAATTTGGACTGCAGTAACGTTACCCATTTAAACCTCTACTTGACAGCGGTTCATACTGCACTTTTAAGCTTTTGTTTTGACGGAAATGGCAGTAGAGCTTTTATTTTGACGGAAAACTCCAGTTTCAGTGAAAACAGGCTTACAAAAAAGCATCTCAATACAAATCCAGTGAAACGCTGTAGTCATCTCCTACAAAAATAAAGCATAACTTGGTTTCTAAAGGAGCGCTAAACTCACAGCACATGCAATAAACAAGTTCACTGCATTCACTGTGAACTGAGCCGCTGTGAGGTGCAGAAAACACCGGATCACGAGCTGAACGCCTGAACAAAATGTGTTCGAATAAAAGTTTAAATATATTTTAAAAACTACTGTTTGTCAGAAGACCTGTCGTTTCATATCATCATGTGACCAGGATAATATTGAGACAATTTTGCTATTGTGACACTATGATATTGATAATGTTGCATCCCTACTAACTGCTAGACACTGTGTTACATTTAAAAAAAAAAAACTTGACTTGTGAGATGTACACGTCAAGTGACAAGGGAGCAACGTGTTTAGAGACGACTTATTATGAATGTGCTGTCAACCACTTCCACAACCATCACAAGATCATGATGTCACAGGTCAGCCATGAAACAGCTCAAAGAAGTCTATTCAGATTGATTTAGTTTGCTGTGTTGTACTGCATGCCACAACATGTTGTATTTAAAAGTTATTTTTGATTTCACTGGGCTCCACACACCTTTACTGTACTTGAAGGTCTGCTTACCAGATGCTGAAACGCAGCAGCAGGCTAGAAACAGGAAAGGAAGACATTCTGCAGAGCGTGCAGGCTTTCAACATCCTGCCAGACTACACGTACGGCCACATACTAGTAGCAGCGTCTCGTGGGTAGCAAAAAGCAAAGACCTTTCTGAACACCAAACAACTCTCTAGAAGAAGACCACTGCGCGAAACACGCAATTTAACATGCGTATCCATCTCACGAGTCCCTGATACTGTAAAAAGGGAGTCATCGTGTTTTCTGTGTGCCTCATAAATTAGGAATAAGACATGCATGGAGGCAGCTCTCTAAATAAAGGTTTCAAAGGTTCTAATGCGAGTTCCCAGCAACTTGCTTTCTTTCAGATGAGGGTTAGTAAATTATGCATGTTCACCGGGACCATTATATGGCACGAATCTAGGCCACTCACCAAAACACTCAACCTCCTGAAAACAAAACACACTAAGAAGAGGATTTTACAGATACTCGAAGCTCACGCAAACTAATATAAATATATTTTAAAGTGATAGTCCCTCTTTTTCCTCTCACAATTTTTTGTCTATGCTGTATTTTGAAAAAAGGTGGTGAAACGTAATCAAAATAAAGTTTTAAATTCATCCTCAAGTCGTTCCAAAACCTGGATGTCTTTATTTCGTCAGCAAAACCCCAAAGAAAATATTTTTTAAAATGTGACAGCGGACAACAAAACCAGTTATATGGGTCAATTTTTGAAAACTGAGATTTATACATCATCTTAAAACTTGAATAAATAAGCTTTCTATTGATGCATGGTTTGTTAGGATAAGACAATATTTGAAAAACTGGAATCTGAGGGTGCAAAAAAAAATCTAAATATTGACTAAATTGCCTTTGAAGTTGTCCAAATGTTCTTAGCAATGCATATTACCAATTAAAATTAAGTTTTGATATATTTACAGTAGGAAATTTACAAAATATATTCATGGAACATCATCTTAATTTAATATCCTAATGATTTTTGGCATAAAAGAGATCTTTTGGTGATGGATTGTGACTGAAGATGTCATGTCAAATGAGGCAAAAGAGTTTATATGTAGGCCTCTTTTCCACAAAAAACCTTAAATGACTTGCAATATAGGCCACTAACCACGTGGAACATTTTATGATGCTTTTATTGTGAGTTTAGCTCGACATTTTCAGTCTCTATTCATCGCCATTGCTTAGTCCAACCACGACACTGCCTCTTTTTGTGTTTTGCTAAACAATTAAGTTCATACAAGTTCAGAACGACAAAATCCTGAATGAACTTCAACTTTACGGTAAACTGTCTTTAATAACGCAGCATCCTGCAGGTTGAAGCACTGGTATGCTTCATAAACAACAAAAACAAAAGCTTTCAAAACCTAGCATTTTGTTTTTAACAGGTGCTGTCTAAGTAGGCAACTATGCTGCATGTTACTGATGTTTGTTGACATGTCTTATGTATGTATTAGTGCAGATTTTGATGTACTTTTTCACTCTACACACTCATACGGGACAATACAGCAGGCTGTTACATGACAATCACTTGTGGCAAAGGTTACATTGATAAATCCCTATTAGAAAAGTCACACCCTGGCAAAACGGCAAAATAGTACCCGCTGGCAAACTTCTTATCAATCGTGTAAAAGGGCATTTAGACAGTCCGCGCTTCGTGCAACTTCGTTTGGGTTCGGCTTTCGAGTTCGGGACTCGAGATCCGGAGGCCTGGGACATCCGCGGCTGATAGTAGCTCGCCCATCCCGGGCCGGAATCAGCTGCTGTGTCGAGGCTGCGTCCCTCTCCCTCCGCCTTCCGCCGTGTTTACCGTGAATAAACCGCGACTAATACACTCCAATCTAACAGATCAGGAGGAGGAGGAGGGGAAGAGGAGGAGGAAGAATCGCTTGCTCTGTGTGTGTCTCTCTCTTACCTCTCTTATCGAGATCGTAGCCGACTACCACGAAGTAATCGGCGAGCCTGGCCATCTTATCGAGATCACGGCGACAGGCCTCGGGGGTGACTGTAGTCTATCCGCAGGCAGACGATATTCCGATCACATTGTGAAGGCAGCGGCGACAGCAGCATCCCTCCAGCAGCAGCCCGCCGCCATACTGTCGCTGTGAGTGTGCCGTGCCCTGACAGCGGTCTGCGCATGCGCACTGAGCCCAGCAGCAGGGAGGGGCGCGCAGTCAGAGAATGTTGCGTGGTCATTCACAAGATACACTAGAAAAAAACAAAAAATCAAAACAAATAGTTACAAACAATTGCGTACCTTACCATATACTGTATAATATTATTTTAATAGACTGTGCGTGTAAAAAAGTACATTATATTGAATAAGACCTACTTTTACTTTTGTTAAATTATTTTTATAAGTAACAACTATTAATCGCCCTAAAATGAATAGCAAAAGCGGCATTCCCATAATTTTATTATAAAAATGTTTTATTAGCACAGAGAGAAAACATGTATTATCATTAAAAAGACGGTTCACGCAAAAATGAACCAAGATGTAGGTGACTTTGTTTCTTCAGTAGAACACAAACAAAGATTTTAAACTCAAACCGTTGCAGTCTGTCAGTCATATAATGGCAGTCAATGCGTACCAAATCTTTGAGAGTAAAAAAAAAACATACACAGACAAAACCACATTAAACCCTGCGGCTCGTGACCATATACTGATGTACTGTTTAAACAATGAGTGACGTATAGGCCCTCGGTGTGAACGCGCACAAAACAGATGGACGTTGCAGTGGAACAGAGGTCAAAATATTATATATATATATTTAACAAAAGTAAAAGTAGGTCTCAGTATATATATATATATATATATATATATATATACATACACTGTTCAATTTCTCGCATAAACCGATCGTTTCGTGTCTTAGGTCATCAGTGTATGGTCACGAGCCACAGGGTTTATTTTGGTTTTGTTTGTCTATGTTTATTTTTACTCTCAAAGATTTGGTGCCCATTGACTGCCATTATATTACTGACAGACTGCAACGGTTTGAGTTAAAAAGTCTTCGTTTGGGTTCTACTTAAGAAACAAAGTCTCGGATCTTGGATGCCCTGGGAGTAAGCAGATAAACATCAAATTTATATTTTTGGGTGAATTATCCCTTTAAAGGATTCTCTTCCAGAATGAAAATTTTCTGATAATTTATTCACCCTCATGTCATCCAATATGTTCATGTCTGATTTCTTCAGCCATAAAGAAATTCGTTTTTGTTTTTGTTTTTGAGGAAAGCATTCCAGGAATTTTCTCCATATAGTGGACTTCAATGGTGGCCAGTGGGTTGAAGGTCCAAATTGCAGTTTCAAAGGGCTCTACACGATTCCAGCCGAGAAATAAGGGTCTTATCTAGCAAAACGATCTTTCATTTTGTAAGAATTTATATAATTTTTTTAATTTATAAAATTATATATACAAATTTATATACTTTTTTAACCAAAAGTACTTGTCTTGCACTAGCTCTGCGATGTGACCTTTCACACGTTACTATGCAATGCCTGAAGTTGAGCATTTTTGGTTAAAAAGTATATACATTTGTATTTTTCATAGATAATGGCCAATCGTTTCACTACATAAGACCCTTTTTCTGCAGCTGGGATCGTGTAGAGCCCTTTGAAGCTGCACTGAAACTGCAGTTTGGACCTTCAACCTGCTGATCCCCATTGAAGTCCACTATAGAATGTTTTCCTCAAAATCCTTAATTTCTTTACGACTGAAGAAAGAAAGGCATGAACATCTTGGATGTCACTTAAGGTCAGTAAATTATCAGGAATTTTCATTCTGGAAGTGAACTAATCCTTTAACCATTGCACCTGTTTCGATAAGCACAGTTGTGATAAATAAAGAGATTAAAAAGTAAGATGTTTGAGCTTAAATGCATGCAGATGTGAAATGGACATGCAAAAACTGACAAATAGAAAGCACTTCTTGTTCTTGGCTAAAACACCCTCAGTTTTTCGCAAGCACAAAAAAGGCCAGCTGATTGTTTTGCTTTGTTTTTTTTTTTGTTTTTAATTCATCCTCATGTCGTTCCAAAATGTATGTAATTTTTTTTTCTGCAAAAGATATTTTGAAAAATCTGCCATTATTTACATAACTTGTTGTTTCAAAATCATTTAACCTTCTTTCTTCTGTGGAACATAACTGATGGATTATGACTGAAGATGTGATGTCAAATGAGGCTAAGTAGTTTATATTTGGGTCTTTTTTATACAACAAACTTGACTTTATTTGCAATATAGGCCACAAACCACATGGAATATTTTATGATGCTGTTAAATGTTGTTAAATTATGTTTATGTAAAAATTATGAATTGCCTAAAAATGAATAGTGAAAAAGGCATTCTCATAATTTCACCATAAAATGTTTTAATAATGCAAACAGAAAACATTAACAATTACACCTGTTTCTATATGGACAGCTGTAATAAATAAAGAGATTAAAATGTAAGATTACGTTTGAGTTTAAATGCATGCAGATGCAAAATGGACATGCAAAAATACACAAATCTCAAGCACTTCTTGTTCTTGGCCAAAACACCCTGAGTTTTTCCCTAAGACTAAGCACAAAAAAGTAGTAGTAGTAGTATTTATTTTGCACTAATGACCTGCATTGTATAACTAAATTGACATGAAATATTGATTTGACATTATTTTATTATGTGAGAGTATTTCAGAGAGCCACATAAATATACATGCATACACACTTAAAAATTAATGTGCTTCACGATCCCATAGAAGAACCTTTTTTGTCTAAATGGTTCCATAAAGAACCTTTAACATCTAAAGAACTTTTCTGGTTCTTCAGATTATAAGAAAGAGATGGTTCTTTGTGGAACCAAAAATGGTTCTTCTATGGCATCGCTGTGAAGAACCTTTTAAGCACCTTTATTTTTAAGAGTGTATATCATTTGACTAATATTTTGCTGCTATGATCTTTATTTTAATCACAGACTATAGATATTTTGCTTTTAGTAAATTCAACTTTTGAATAAAACATGAAACATGAAGCTTCAGATTTCATCCTAAACATGTGAGATTGACAGAAAGTGACAGTTGACCAAATTTGCATGAATAAAGAGGCAAAGCATAAATAATTTGCATAAAAAACTTTTATTGTTATTATTTGTCTTGTTCTGTTGCATGCAAATTATTGGGAAGCATGCAAAAAAAATACACAAATGCTTTCCAGGTGTATTTAAATTAATCTTAAGCACTTTTTTGTTTGCCAAAACACCCAGAAACACGCAGAAAAAAAAACTAGAACTTTATTTATTCTATTTTATTTTTTGCATAAAATCATTTGCAATGTTTTGTGTTTTGTGGACTTCACTCTGATTTCAGAAGTCTTTATCTAAATGCAGTGTCAGCTCAACCCTCATTATTGTTTATTATTATATAGCTGTACAAACCTGTATGTAGTTCTTGACCCTTCAGTCCCCTGCCTTCATCTTAACCCCCCAAAACATTGGCGATTAGCTCAGCTGTCATTGCTTAGGTAACAGAATTGCACTGAGTCCATGAGCACGTGGATTTTGCTATAAAGAGTCAATGTTTGGACAGTTGTTGCATAAATGTTACAGTTACACGTCTCATCACAGAGGAAAAAGCTGAAAAGGCCTACCGGATAACCCCCCTATCCCACAATCTGAGCCCTGCGTCCTTGCCTGTCAGCATCGACACGCCTCCAAAAGAATTCCAACACTTCCTGTGTAAAGTCCTTTGACCCAGAGTACTTATCACACCAGAATAAAAACATTCACAGCCA
The DNA here is from genome assembly GCA_033026305.1 of Cirrhinus molitorella. Lineage (NCBI taxonomy): Eukaryota > Metazoa > Chordata > Actinopteri > Cypriniformes > Cyprinidae > Cirrhinus > Cirrhinus molitorella. Next base: position 30,922,967 of record CM065128.1, read on the forward strand.
TGTTATACTGTCAGCATGCCAATGACTCTCAAATTAGCTGAACTATTACAGGAATAACAAACTATTAGTCCAAATTGTCTGTGACATTCCATAAACGTATATCTAAGGTAAGTGCCTGAATGGGCTTTTTGAAAACCAAATCTTGTGTTTTATTAAGAAAAAAAAAACTTTATATTGCAGATTTTTCCTTTTTTAGTTTTTGTTTTGAAAGTATGGTATTTATTTAAAGGAGACCTATTCTGCCTCTTTTTACAAAACATAATATAAGTCTCAGGTTTCCCCAGAATTTGCCTGTGAAGTTTCAGCTCAAAATACCCCACAGATCATTATATAATTTGAAAATGCATATTTTGAGTGGAAGCAGAAACACTGTTTTCGTGCATGTCTTTTTAAATGCAAACGAGCTGCTGTCTTTACAGCTTGTACTACAGATACTAAAAAAAAAAATTTGTTTGGTTTTGATTATGAAGTCTACTGCGCTGAAATCATGCATTTTAAACCATATCAGTCTGAACTCCTGATATAGGGTTTTTTTTAAGGGGAGAAAAAGTGGCTGTCACACAGCATGTGAGTACTAAACTAAGTTCTCTTTCATGTCTTATTGCGCTTAAACTGTTAAATACACAGAAGTTCATGTTAAAACTTACTTGAGTTACAAAAACAGTCGGTTATGTCTGTGAAGGCAAACAGCTAGGAAAGAAATTGCATGTTTATATTAGATCTGTGTGGTAGCAGTGTAATATACAGTAAATAAATCAATAACGAGCTGCTGCCTTTACAGCTTGTACTTCAGATGCTAAAAAAACATCTGTTTGGTTTTGATTGTCAAGTCTATCGCGTTGAAACCATGCGTTTTAAACCATATCAGTTTGAGCTTCTGATATAGGGTTTTTTGAGGGAAGAAAAAGTGGCTGTTACACAGCTTGTGAGTACTAAACTAAGTTCTCTTTCATGTCTTATTGTGCTTAAACTGTCAACTACAGCTTGTGTTTGCAGTAAAAACACACATGAGTTGCAAACACAGTTGTTTATGTCTGTGAAGGTAAACAGCTGGGAAAGAAATTTCATGTTTATATTAGATCTGTGTAAGCAGTGTAATATACGGTAAATAAATCAATAAATCCACTGCTCCTCTGAGGCTGGGACTCTAAATAGTGTTCTTTGCTCAACGGCAGAACAGTTAGCATGTTTTGCTCAAACTTTTGCCATGGCATTAGAATTGGTACACCGTTGTCGCTTACAAAAACAAAAATGGCAGCGCCGGGGTGGAAACGTGCAGATTAATAGACAGTAATATTATAATAAAATACACTTTCTACATCACGGAGGGAGTGAAATTTGAGTGTCTTGTTTTTTCACATGCTTGCAGAAAAGGCTTACCGAAACAAAGTTACTAGGCTGTCCTTTTTCACATTTTCTGGGTTGGTAGATGCACTGGGAACCTGATAATAACACTAAAACACAGAAAAAGTCAGATTCACCTTTAAAATATATTTAAAACCTTTTTATTTTTGCAATATTTCTTGTCACTACAGATGTCAAAGTCAGGATCACCAGTCAAACAAGTTGGGCCAAGTGTCACAAATTAATTAAAAAAGAAAGACTAGAAAGACTGGGAAAGGAAGAAAGATAGACGACTGGAGTCCCTCGGTGGACACAGAGATCAAGTTCCCCACAATGCCTTGAGAAAAGCAACATTAACAGTCATGAAGTCTTGCGTGCAGCTGGGCACCTCCATATCCAGTTCCCAAAAACAGCCGATCACACTATCAAGCCAAAAGGGCAACTACTGCACCTGTGTGTCTCCAAGAAAGATGCATTGTGGGATATCTGAGGTTGTTATTTATCCAACCTGAACAGAAATCAAAGATTTCTGTGTGAATACAAAATAGTGTCTTTTCTCACAACAGAAGCTGAGTAATATTCTTATGAAACAGACAAGTGACAAGTGAGAAAATGACAGGAAGAGCCGTGGGCTGTGCTTCGGCCGGAGCCATGTGACAGGAAGGGCAAATGTGTAGACACGTTTCTAAAGGTAGTGCTTAGTGCATGTGTGTGTGTGTGTGTGTAAAGGTGTCTGGGCCTTTATCGAATGACATGTAGCCTATTGGGAGAATATAAAGCAGAGCTGTTTGGCCGGATTTGCGAGACATGTGACATCCTGTCAACAAACCAATAGACAGGAAGAGGTCTCTTGGCTTAGTGAAAATCATAGGTCATCTCAGAGCATCCTAATTCCTTATAATCCCTGCTAATATTGATTAAACGTGTTTTGGAGGCTAAATATTAGTGCATGTTGCTTGAGCAAAAAGGAAAATTATTATTATAATATTTTTTATCTTTATAAATTTAAATAAATGTAAAATTTTGATCAAATGTTTTCAGTGTTAATGTGTTTTTCAGTGTTTAATGTTTCAAAGCATATAATTCTAAGGACAATTTAATTTATACGCTGCCGCTCAAAAGTTTGTGATCGGCACAATTTTTCATGGATTTTAAAAGTTTCTAATGCTTATCAAGGCTGTGTTTATTTGATAAAAAAACACAGAAACATTTTTAATTTAAAGTAACTGTTTTCCATGTGAATATATTTTTAAAATGTAATTTATTCCTGTGATACAAAGCTGAATTTTCAGCATCATTACTCCAGTCTTCAGTGTCACATGATCCTTCAGAAACCATTCTAATATGCTGATTTATCAACACTGAAAACAGTTGTGCTTCTTAATATTTAGTTATTTTTCGAAATAAATTAATACTTTTATTCAGTAAGGATGTGTTAAATTGATAAAAAGTGATTGCAAAGACTTATATTGTTAGAAAGGATTTATATTCTGCATAAATGCTGTTCTTTTAAACCTTTTATTCATCAATAATCCTGAAATCACATATTCCAAAAACACATTAAGAAGCACAACTGTTTCCTACATTGAAAATAACAGTAATTAATCAGCATATTAAAATGATTATTGAAGGATCATGTGACACTGAAAACTGAATCAATGGCTGATAAAAAAAAATCAGCTTTGCATCACAGGAATGAATTATATTTTAAAATAATCTTTTTAATCTGTAATAATATTTCACAATATTATATATTTTTTTTTAGAAAAAATAGTAAATGCAGCCTTGATGATCATATAAGAAAAAAAACATAAAAAATCTTACTGATCCCAAACTTGTGAGCAGTAGTGTGTGTGTATATATATTTATATTTCTTTTTTTTTACTTTTTATTATTTGACTGCACTATATGAATAAATGAACATTAAAAATTAAGTTAATTTGAGTTGACTTTATTATAAGAGAAGATAGCATTTCTGTCTGCTGTAAAATATACATGGATATATCATTTGTTGCTCTGTGTAAAAAAAAAAAAAAAAAAAACATTTAGTTGCTATTATTTATTCTTACACAGATTTTAGGTGTTATGTGTTTAGTAAATTCATCTTTGAGTTTCTTACATTTATGTTTTGACATCAAACATAAAACTTGAAACATGTTGTTTACAGAAAATATCCTAAGCAATCCATGTGAGACTGAAAGGAAGTGACATTTGGCCAAATTTGCATAAAGAAACAGGGGATGCCTAAATAATTTGAATCAAAGTGTTATGTTGCATTTTTTGCCTTTTTTCTTTGCCTTTGTATGTATCTTCTTTAAAAAAGTAATTAAATAATTAAAACATATTTTTTTTTAAATATACAGTTAAGGTCAAAAGTTTACATCCCTTTCAGATCCATCCTTTCAGAATCTGCAAAATGTTAATTATTTTACATTTACCCTGATCTTCAAATTATTTTTTTCTTAATGCATGGTTTTTCCCTCTGGAGCATCAGTAAGCGTTTGAACCTTCTGTAATAGTTGCATATGAGTCCCTCAGTTGTCCTCAGTGTGAAAAGATGGATCTCAAAATCATACAGTTATTGTTGGAAAGGGTTCAAATACACAAAAATGCTGGAAAACCAAAGAATGTGTGGAACCTGAAAATTTTTTCTGAAGAACAGCAGCCACAGTTTAACTGTTCAGAACAAACAAGGGACTCATGAACAACTATCACTAAACAAAAAAACACAGCTGTGGATCATTCAGGTAACAACACAGTATTAAGAATCAAGTGTATGTAAACTTTTGAACCAGGTAGTTTTTATAAATACAACTATTATTTCCTCTTGTGGACTATATGTAAACATCTTTTATGTGAAATTTCTATTTCATGTCAGTACTAAATAAACAATAACACGCATTTTGTATGATCCCGCTTCTTTGGTCAGATAATTTGGGGATGTAAACTTTTGACCTCAACTTTGTTTTAAGTATAAAATCAAAGTTATACCTATGTTTTAGATTAATATTTTTATTTTTACTGCCACCTTATTGAATATAGGACATATTTTATCCAAAACAATCATTCCTCGTAATAAAAGTATGTTGAAACTACATTAAAATAGAATGTCTAATAAAAATAATGAAGAATGTAACCAGTATCAGCCAGATCAATCCTGTTGGGTGGCAGGATGACACTACTATATAACAATGAGTCATGTGAGTATGATGAACTGACAGGATGAAACATACGAGGCAGTCAGGATTCATTCATCTTTTATAACTGCCAGCTATTTGATCCAGCGCGCAGACTTGTGTCTTTGTCTTCATTCATAGAAAGTATTTTTGGAAATATACATGCATTGTTTCCCCTGCAGACACACCCGAAAGCTACCGCTCAAACAGACTGCCATTCCCACACACAGATCCACAGTGAAGTATAAATATAGGTGTACAGACATACAGGCGCACTGGCTCATGGGTAACTGTAACAGAAGCGCCGTAAAAACAGACATGTCCGCAACTGTCCATCACAGCGGTTCAAATAAACTTAAATGTGAACCATAACAAACCAGTTGTGTTCTCAAACTTGAGAACGGGCCATCGTAAACAAGCGAGGGAAACAAGCTCAGTGGGAAAAAGCATGTTTTCATATTGATTTAACACAGGGATTTACCATTTCATCCTCCTGGGGAGGAAGGAGGGTGAAAAGACGTCACTTAATTTTAGGGCAAGAACCATCATTTTAGACGTTTGTTTTTGTGTTTCAGACATGTTGTTTATGTGCACTTTGCACGTGATGAGAATTTTTCCCTGGGAGATCAAATCCACTGTAATTTTCTCTTTTGAACCCCAAAAAGTCTTACATTGATGAATTTATTCAGTGTAGTTTCAGTAATATTCACTAGGGGGCAGCAAAAAAGAGACAACAGCTTATTAATACAGTACTATCTATCTATCTGTCTGTCTGTCTGTCTGTCTGTCTGTCTGTCTGCCTATCTATCCGTCTGTCTATTTATCTGTCTGTGTCCATCAGTCTGTTTGTCTATGTATTTATCTATCTGTGTTTGTCAGTTTGTCAAATAGATTTATCTATCTATTTATCTATGTATCTATCTATCTATCTATCTATCTATCTATCTATCTATCTGTCTGTCAATCTATCAATCTGTTTGTCCGTTTTGTCTGTCTGTCTGTCTGTCTATGTATGTATGTATGTATGTATGTATTTATTTATCTGTCTGTCTGTCTATCACCTACCTACCTACCTACCTATCTGTGTCTGTCTATCGGTCTGTTTGTCTATCTGTTTATCAATCAATCTATTTATCAATCTGTGTTTGTCAGTTTGTTTGTTTGTCTGTCTGTCTGTCTGTCTGTCTATCTATCTATCTATCTGTCAATCTATCAATCTGTTTGTCAGTTTTGTCTGTCTGTCTGTCTATCTATCTATCTATCTATTTATCTATCACCTACCTACCTACCTATCTGTGTCTGTCTATCGGTCTGTTTGTCTATCTGTTTATCAATCAATCTATTTATCAATCTGTGTTTGTCAGTTTGTTTGTTTGTCTGTCTGTCTGTCTATGTATTTATTTATTTATATGTCTGTCTGTAGGTCTGTTTGTTTGTCTGTCTGTCTATCTATTTATCTACCTGCCTGTCTGTCTGTGTCTATCTATTTATCGATCTGTGTTTGTCAGTTTGTCTGTCTATTTATCTATCTATGTATGTATCTATCTATCTATCCATCTATCTATCTATCTATTTATCACCTACCTACCTACCTATCTGTGTCTGTCTATCAGCCTGTTTGTCTATGTATTTATCTATCTGTGTTTGTCAGTGTGTTTGCCTGTATGTCTGTCTGTTTGTCTATCTGTCTGTCTATCTATCTACCTACCTAACTGTGTCTGTCTATTGGTCTGTTTGTCTATCTATCTATCTATCTATCTATCTCTTTGTCAGTTTTGTCTGTCTGTCTGTCTGTCTGTCTATCTTTCTATATATCTGTCTGTCTATCTATCTATCTATCTATCTATCTATCAGGCTGTTTGTCTATCTATTTATCGATCTGTGTTTGTCAGTTTGTTTGTCTATCTATTATTCTATCTATCTGTCTACCTAATTTCTACACCCATGTACAGTAAATTGTAGTGTATTGATTGTGTCTTTGGGAGGCTCAAGCTCATGTGCGACTTCATTATTCTTTTGTACACACTGCATGTGATTCTTTTCATAAAATAAGCCTATTGTTTAGGTCATTGCGTCAAGCCATTCTCTATTATTCCTAACTGAATTGGTTTATCCAATCATAAGGCACCCTATACTCATATTTATTAAAACCGTCTGTTTTAAAAATCTAATTGTGATTGAAAACATTTGTACATACATTATCATATGCTTTTGGAAAACCACCACAGGATAACAGACAACTGGCATATCGGTTTGTACCCAATTCATTGGCTGAAGCGTGTAGTAACTCATGTAAACTAATGTGAGATCATAGGGGGAGACCGTTGCTCTCATCTGAGATTTGGCTCCAGTTCACAGTTACGTTGTCACATGACTTTTCACGATTATGTAAACGGAAACACTTGCCAACCTGGTTAATTCCTAGACACGTACAGCTTACTGGTCTCATTTATCAGTCACCTTGGTGCATTGTGCTGTATTTTCACTTTACAGGTTGTTTTTTTCCAATAACAATTTCCAACAAAAACAATTCTTTACTGAATGTCCAACACTGACCTGAAAAACTGACACATATTTTTCACCTGTGGAGCCGTGGGACATTTCTAAGAAGAAGAAAAAAAGAGATTGTGAAGAACAACTATCCGATTCAAGTTTTACCTCAGCATGTTGATATTACTGATGGCAAGATTGTTGCTTAAACACTGGCTTAAAAAATCATTTAGAGACTGAACTCGTGACATTTCCTTGATTTTTCAAAGAAAAAGGAAGAATTCCACAAATAGTTGAAGTTCAAAGTTTGTTTGTCACATGCTCAGCTGGCAATTGCACCATGACCGTGCTTGAGAGATAAAAAAAAAACGTAATAAATATTAAATAATATAAAGTATTCATAATTCAATCTTGCATTTTCAGTGAAAATAATGCATTTTAAATAAGATAATTAACACTATACCCCATTCTTTATATAAGCGCACTCTTATTTATATACTATATTTAGGATTTATTGTATAATATAAAAATGACTTAGCAAATATCACTACTTGTTTTACAACAAAAGTGCAACTGTTTGTTTTTTTTGTGACATAATTGTAAAAGAACGTCCATCCAATCAATTATCACTTAAATGCACATTGATTAGAGACGGGCGAGGGTGCGTCCTGCCCTCCTGAATTTCTGGGGAAGTCAACCAGTCGAAGCATCCTTATCCCCTCTGCACACTCACAGCAATGGCTAGAGATAAACAAGAGAAGGGGTTTATGAGAATGTAAGTGTGTTAGTGAAACGAGGTGAGAAATGCTTGTAAATGATGTTATTGTTCCTATTTCAAGCTTGCCTTTTGTTTTTTGATCACAATGTCTATACCAATAATGCAAGTTATAGCTTAAGCTGTCTCATTTTACAAGCAGTCCTACATTTTACAAGCAGCCATAAAAAAATTAAATACCAAGCAAAGCTATGCATAAAAGAAATAACTGTATTTGACACCAATCAAGTTTGCCAGTATATCACAGTGACTCAGAGTACCAGTACGATCCTGGATGAATAAGGAAACACGTACCTTTGGAAGATCCCGCCCAGTCCATATTTAAACGCGTCAATGTCAGCTGAACCTCAGACTTCACAGACTTCAGATCTTGACGAGCGTGTGCGCACCCCGTGGGAAAATTCTGGAGACAGTTTTGCGCGTGGAATTAAATCTTCACCTGAGATAAAGGTCAGTAACGTTTGCATATATGATGCACTTTAAAATACAAACAGAATGTGTTTTAAAAAATGCAACTATGGAAAAGGAGTAAGCTGTAATTAGCTGGGAACTAATTAGAGCAGATTCACTAATATAGCCTACTGTATGCACCCTCTGATTTTATACATATTTAAAAGCACACAAATACTGGCGTTGCTACAAATTTTTGATGTACGGCAAATGTTAGCAGCTGTCTAATGTGTTATTAATAAGCTATGTGCGTGGAAAAACCTAGTAGGCATCAATTAATATTTTCCTCTCATTTTAGGAAGACTTGAAAAGCCACACTGGGCTACACTGAAGTTGGACTTTTAGTCTAACTTGGAAGTTGCTGGAAATTCAATATCGTCCAGGTGCATTAAAGCCCCCTCCTGACCAAGGGGGCGTGAGAACATTATTCGCCCACGATGAGAGCACTTTTCCCGGTTTTTGTGTATTGCATCAGCCTGTTCTCCTCACAACTGCTGGCTCTACCGGTGAGAAACAGGTAGGAATCCGCTTTTTAAATGCCTGTGATTTGTTGGTTGCTCCATTTAGCTTATTTTGAATGCTAGTTGTTTAATACAAGAGCCTATTTAGGTAGGCAATACGTGTAGACTTTGAGGTGAAGTAACGTTAAAGTTAACGAAATGCTGCGGAATGAATGAACAACCGCGTTTCTGTAGGCTACTATTAAAGGAATCGCTCGCTTGAGTCGAATCTTTGCAATGAATCCGCTGAACCAGTTTACAAAACCGGTTCATTCACGAATCGGACCGAGCTGTCATCAAAACACTAAAAATGTTTCCAAATAGGTACGTTACTTTCCAGAAATGTTAGCCTCAAGAAAAGTACTGGACAAACTGAGTTTGTATATAAATAGAATATTATTTTTAAAAGGCAAAACCTTTTTTTCATAGGCTACAGAGTCCTTCATTATAAATGTAAATCATAATAAGGATGTTATGTTAGGAATATATGAACTAAACAAGGGCACATGAAACTGAAAATAAACGCCGTTATTAATAAAACGCTTTTATAAACAGCAACAAAGTCCAAACCGGCTTTACCGAAATGTTTAATGTCTTGCCGGTGAATCTTTAAAACGAATCATTCAAAAGAACCGATTCGAAAAGAGTCAAACGCGCAAGTAATCTTTTCTCCTTCAAAAAGTTCAACACACCTGTTAACAACTTAACTGGAGTTTCAGAAACATTTCGATGTATGCTGGCACCATAGATTGTATTATATACAAAAAGCGTTTATTAAACAAAAAGAGGATGTTATGTCGCGACAGATAGTGGTTGAAGTGAACAAGGTCAGTTAGGATGGTAGACGTGACTGTGTAAACGCACGCATCCCATCATTCACAGTTGGCTGCCGGCCGGCTTTTTGCAAAAATAATTGTAATTATACAGTCTGTTATAAAATGTAATAAAACAGATAAGTAGCTCACTTACACAGCCGTACTGTTTGCTTTATATTTGTAGCTAATTGAGTGCTAGAGTAAAGAATCACATGACCAAAGCTGTTTAACAGTTTGCGACGTCTCTGATAAAACAATCAATACGTAAAAGTGCGTAAACACGTATAACATAATATTTGGGACTCACATTAGTTTAATATTAAAAATATTCCAGCAGTATCAATGGGGAAGCCCAAATTATTGCTAATTGTAAATAAGGAACTGACTGAGGCTTTATGAAAAAGTAATTCAAAGTAATATTACATTAAATGAAACTAAGAGCTTATTATTGGATCTGATTTTCATTTCCTGTTCCCCTACAATTTCCTGATAATAAGACTTCTATTGGCTCTTATTGAGGAACATTTTTTCTTTTACTGTAGCAGGTAGTTTCCCACCAATTACATCTGTGGCCAGAAATAAAAAAAACATTTATTGGAAAAGGCAATAGTTTGTTTTCATCTGGTTGGAAAAAAAAAAACATCCTACTGTAACTTTTACTATTTACAGTGTACCCTTTCACATAAGGTAAGCAGCAAACATCATTGCATCAGACAATTTTTGGCTCCTAACCTCACAAAACAAGTCATTAGTCACTTCTCAAAAGACATCGGTGCTCATTGTGTAATTAAATTTGAATGCTTTATAGTGACTTTCTGAAGTGACACAAATGAATGCACAATGTCTTTTTTTGTTGCTTTGAGCAGTGATAAGCACTTGCGTCACTTTTGAGTCAAGGTTAGTTAGTTACAAAAGAAACAGCCAAATTTAAATTTCTCCAACAATTCAGACAAAATGGAGGCTGTGTTATCAAGCCACTTTTGCCTGAATGCACCTTTGATTGAAATGGTATACTGAGTAGTTATTCCTAAAAAAAAAAAAGCGCAATTTAAACGTATTAAAGCAATGCCACTCTGTCAAGTCATTATTGCTGGCCGATGATGGATGACTGCACTTAAAAGGAATGACGTGCTACTATGCCCTCTTCTGGCTGACACCTGCTGTGCTTATTTGTGCTTTGCTGAGCTGTGCATTTCTCCTCGTCTTGTTTCCCTCCACATTATTGACCTGAAGAACAGACAAACACAAACTGATCATTCAAGCTCTAAAAAGTTCTACGGATCTAGCCTTAATAGCCTTCATAGCAGCTCATTAATATCATCCGGAGCTTTTCCTCAAGCGTCAAAGCAAAAAGTCAAGGGAAGGCCTGTATATGTCCTTGACCTACAGTATTTACAGTATAATTGTCACACACGCAAGCCGTAGGCTTTTCTGCTGGGCTTTGCGATATTAAGCAAGGAAATCAGATTATTGAGTCTCAGACGTCTGACTAGTTGATTTACAGTTACATCGTGATAACAAACAACTGATAAGTTGAGGTCAATCTCAGATGGCTTTAAAGAGACAGTACACCAAAAATGATCAATGTACGAGATGCTTAGTAGGATGTTCATGCTGCTCTTTTGCACATGAATATACTGAAGCTTATGGGAACATCATAAAGGAGTTTATTTTTTGTCTTTGGCCTTTCGGTATCTTGATTCTTCTTGGAGAACTTTGCGTTCTTCACACGGACTTACTTAGTAAGTTCGATAAGCCTCTGTGTACACAGAACGTACAGCAGCCTTTGCGATATCAGCCAGGGATTTTTTATTGTTTGACATGCTGTGACATGCTGTCCCTGAATCGAACACGGCGGTTAGCGAGGCCCGTTCTGGTGGTTCAAACACGTTTTGGTAAAGGAAACGCTGAGGTCGCTGAGAATAGCTATGCAAGCATAGCCTAGTTTTCTCCCTTACATAATTTCTTGAGGTTTCGTTTATGAAAAAGTATGCGGAGGGAAGCCAAGGCGAGTCGAATGTAGATTTAAAACAACGGCCAAAAACAAGATGCTTATTTGCGGTAGTCTGCATTCCGTGAGCGAAATGATCGTTGTTTGGTTCAACGCTGTGGCAGAGAGGATATATGAGGCTCTTGGTATAGTATAGTTTAGTTTACTTTATTTTTTATCTGATTTAAGGAAGGTGAGGTTAAAGGTCATCAGATGAACCAATGCTCTTCTACCGTTTTCTGTGCTACGCTGGTTCACACCCAATGGGAATCTGGGCCGCTCATGTTTGGACTTGAGTTATGCAGTACTCCGTTTACAACATAAACATTAGCGTTTTACACCACGCTGCTTGGTCATTATTGCTAGCGGCGAGAGGGAAAACTCATCCGTCAGGCAGAATTCCGCTGTGGATTAGTAACTAAGACCAGAATTCCTTTCTCCTCATCCTTAAGCGGCATGTTTCCACTCTGAAGAGAAACCATAAAAACCATAAAAGCAAACACAAGAAGAGGGAGGACTCGAAATGCCCCTGGTTACCGCTTTACGCTAACCATCGACAGGCTCGGATTGCTTTCACTTTTTGAAGTTTCACTATTGCGATGTACAGTTTAACCCTTAAAGCGCTGGATTTTCCAATCTATATCCAACAGATAAGTATTTCACGTTTTATATGGATGCCTGGAGCAGTTTAGGGGACAAGGGTCATTTTCCTTGGCTTAATGAACTGAACTAATCTAACACTGGTCAATTTAATTACTCAACTAACTATAGCTCTCTCGACAGACAGCCTTTCACATTTTAATTTTATCCATCTTCATCCACACAACTCCAGTAAATACTTTTTTTATTGAAGTCTAATTTAAATTAATGAATTAATGATATAACTGCTTTAACATTAAATATTATATATTTAAAATTATATATATATATATATATATAATTTGTTTAAAATGTATTACAAAAATAATTTCTAATTTAAGTAAAAATTAAATTAATTAAAATTAATGATATATCTCATTTAACATTAAATATGTAAGATTTTTAGTACTGTTTAAACTCCAATAAATATTTTGTTTTCCAAAAATAAATTAGAATTTAAATTAATGATATAAAATATTTAACATGTTAGCATATGGAATATCTTTGATTTAATTTGATATATATATATATATATATATATATATATATATATAAATTTAATAGCATTCATTTAATTTTTTTAATTACTGTTTAAAACTCCAATAAATACATTTAAAATAATAATAATAATAATAATTTAAATTAATGATATAACATATTCATCATATTTAACATTATATATACTAAATATTTGTTTTTAATCATGCTGTTCCTGCAGCATAAAATTTGCATCACGTGCCATATGTACCAGTACATATGCTAGTATAAATGAAACAAATCACATAGTAAGTAACTGGAGAAGGTCGCTTGATTTGCCTCATGGTCAAGTTACCCATTAAAAAGCACAGGTACAATAATTACTTCTTCTCTGAAGAGCTAAATATAACCTGCTTATGACCAATTCACAAACAGCCATGACTAGTTTCAGCGAGGTGCAAAAATCACAGGCTTACGGCAAGAACAAACAATAATACTGGATTGATCTGACCCGCCTCTCTCAGTGGAGGATCACAGAATAAACCACAAATATCAAATCTCCTTGTTTTCCCACATTCCCAAATTGTTCCCACAAGGCATCACAGGGTTTCTATGGCAGTCAGCCAGTACCAAGCCCAACAAGTGGTGTTCAGCCACTGGCAGCAATGAATATGTTGCATTACAAAAAGATTAAATCACCCAGATGCAAAGTCCACCTCCAAAGGTGAGCAGATTGGCTGAAGACTCGACCATTCCTTGGGTTTCTGGGAGTGTATACACAACAGAAGTTTCTGCAAAACATGATTACCACCTTTATACCAAGATGGGTTGAATTTCGAGCACCAGGTGCTAATTTTCTTAGCTGAACACTATGCTTAAACTACAAATACCCCAGAATCACAGATCCCATTTCATTGTGGTCTGTTAGGTAAATGTCGCCAGGTGAGATTTTTAATTAGCACGTCTGTTCAACTGTATGTAAAGTGGCAGCCCTGCTCAAGTTTAGTCATTATCTAACAAATGGATCACAATGGGATGGATAAACAGACATTTCTAGAAACAACGGTTGCTCTCTAGGTCTAGAAAACCCTAGAAACCACAAAGCAGCTTGGTAAAAAAAACACCTTAAAGTTCACTTCCAGAACAAAAATTGACAGATAATTTATTTGTCTTCCAAAATGAAATCTTTCTTTCTTCAGTCGTAAAGAAAATGTTTTTTCGAGGCAAACATATAGCGGACTTCAATGGTGCCCCCAAGTTTGAACTTCCAACATGCAGTTTAAATGCAGCCTCAAAGGGCTCTCAACAATCCCAGCCAAGGAAAAAGGGTCTTATCTAGCAAACCGAATAGATAGATAAGACCCTTCTTCCTCGGCTGGGATCCTGGGAAGCCCTTTGAAGCGGCATTTAAACTGCATTTTGGAAGTTCAAATCTGGGGGCAACATAGAAGTCCACTATATGGAGAACATTTCTAAAATATTTTCCTCAAAAAAAACACAATTTCTTTACGACTAAGGAAAGAAAAACATTAACATCTTGGATGACTTGACACGGGTAAACTGCATTTGCCGATTTTTTTTAACATCGAGTACTCAAATTGAATCAAGGAATCGTGACAGCCCTAATCTGAAGAACCTTTTGCGCAATGGAAATGCTTAAGGAACCATAGATGCCCATTGAAAACCTTTAGTTTTAAGACTATGGGGCAGGGTGGTCTAGTAGATATTTAAGAAATATGTAAGTGTGATAATGGGGTCTCAGAAGAGGTGAAAGGCCAAACGGATGAAGTACACTGGAAGCTTATCTCTTCCTTAAGTATGTCAAAGCCGCAGCTGGATCAAGCTCAAAGAGAAAGTAATGCTCAGCACTGGCTTTGATCATGTGAAGCTGCTGAGATGGAGTTTTCAGAGGTTTGGAGACTTGACACAGCATGACATATTTGACCAGTGGCATGGCGTACATTAAAACGGGGGAAAATGACTATTCATCCAAGCCACTTTGGGCAGATAATGATTATATTTTAAAGAGGTGGTATTTTGGTTGACCACAATGCAAAGGAAAAAACCAGCATAGGCTGCATAGTTTGTGCATTGAGACACTAAACATTCTGAGGACTTTTAAACATTTAGACAAAACAAAATGCAGGAGTAACTGATATTTCTGGAAAGCTGACAATAAACGTTCAAGAACGTGCAAGTAAAAAATGTCAAAGACATGTCTGGCGAAGTCAGCGTTACTCAGCATGCTTTTTCGCTAAGTTTAGCATGACACTGTGAGATTAGATGGTGTGTTCCAACCCAACAATACACCCTGTCATTTCTCAAATTTCAGCTTTAGGGTTTTTGTATAAATGGGTCGCTCTTTTATAGTTTATGCTTGTCGCACATTTTTAAGATAATTTGGAAATGCATTTCCAAAAATGCATGAGTGCAAAATGTCATGTATCACGAGGTTCGTCTTAGCATGCACCTGTCATGAGCTGCAAACTGCTGCTTCGCTAATTCTAAGAGCAAGATCTGGGCAAAAAAACAAGGATCTTAGTGTCCGGTGTGTGATAATCAAACAAAGAGCAGGTGGCCTTGGCCATTACAGCGAAACCAGAGCAAATCAAGTGTGTTTGCCGTACACCGTGAACGGTGAACAGCGAACAGGCGTCGGTTGAAGTAAATGTTTGCATGGTTGACCAAACTGCACATTTAGTATCTGTAGTAAATTATGCTGAATGTTGGATCAAGCCAGTTCTGTGTAATAAATAGCTGCATAAACCCAATTTCACCATGAAATGTGCCATTATTTTTATTGTTTTATACTTTAAACTTTAACAACTGATATTCTTCCATAGCACAATAAATAAAAAGTATAAGGTGGTTTATTATTTCTTAATAAATGTTAAAAAAATAAAGTAAGTCAAAAGTTTTTGAACAGTAAGATTTTTTATGTTTTTTTAAAGCCAAGCCTGCATTTATTTGATCCTAAAATACAGCAAAAGCTGTAATATTGTGAAATGTTTTTACTATTTAAAATAACTGCTTTCTATTTAAATATATTTTAAAGTGTAATTTATTCCTACATTTTTTCAGCATCATTACTCCAGTCTTCAGTGTCACATAATCCTTCAAAAATCATTCTAATATGCTGATTTGCTGTTCAGGAAACAATTTGATTATTTTGAGCAATGTTTAAAACAGCAAAGAAACCTGAATAAATTCTACTCAACTGTTTTTAACGCAATAATAATAAATGTTTTTTTTGTTATTAGAATGATTTTAAAATATTCAAATAGAAAACAGTTGTTTTAAATAGTAAAAATATTTCAAAATGTTACTGTTTTTGCTGTAGATTGATTCAAATAAATGCAGACTTGGTGAGCAGAAGAGACTTCTTTAAAAAACATTAAAAATCTTCTGCTCAAAAACATTTGACTGGTGGTGTAAATTTAAAAACTAATAAATAATTTTTAAAAGTATATAAGGTTTATATATAGTTTAGAAATAGGACTGTAACATCTAATTGGAATTGAGTTAAGTTATTTTCATTATAAAAAAATATTAGATAGATAGATTCAAGTGTTCCAGAGTGCAATGAAATAACAAATAACTTCCTATTCAAACTTAAGCCTGTGCAATATTTGTAACTCTCATTTCTGTCTCATTCCAGGTTGGACTTCATGACCAGACTCCATCAGCTAAGAGAGGACAACGCCATCTCTCCAGACGTTACTGAGCGCCTAAACACCAACCATGTTGTCTCCATCGACCGCACTGTTCTATGGAGAGCCATCCTCTTCAAATCACCACCTCCAGAACCAACAATTGAAACGGAAACGTCCAACGAAACAGGAGCGAGCCCTAAACACAGAGGCCGTCGCAACGTGCACTCAAGAGGCCACCACAACCATCATCACCCCCAGCTGAAGCGCGTCGGATGCATCCTCGGTACCTGCCAGGTACAAAACCTCAGTCATCGCCTCTACCAACTGCACGGGCAAAGCGGACGCGACGAGTCGCCTATTAACCCGCGCAGTCCACACAGCTACGGATGAGTCTAAAAGGACGTCCGGCTCAAGCTAAGACCAAGAAAACAGCGTTACACATATCTGTCCTGGTGTTTTTGTTTATTTTATTGCAATAGGATACTGCTGTAGTACTCTTTCCTCCTCTCCGCCTTGGTTTTCTGGAGCATATTCTGTGCCTTTTTGGACAGAAAGGACCTGTTACTTGATGGCTTTGCCTCTGAAACACTGACTCTGGCCTCTCATTTTTTGGTACTCGAACAGATTCTTTATTTTCATATTGTCCTGACTCATCTAAGACTGTTGACTTCTACACCACTGATCAAATGTGGATTTCATCAAGGTGTGGGATTGGATTTCTGTCAATGTGAGGCTTGCGCATTTCCCAAAAACTCTGAACCCTCTCACCTTGAGTCTATAAGAGACCTTCGGAGGTGGAGCAAGACCACCATCTGATACCTTCTCACTTGAGCGCTGGGTTTTAGACAATGGAGAATTGTCTGAATTTACAAACACAGCGGTTGAGCCCGCATAACAATACAGTAGCAATTGCAGTCGAATCCGGATTAACACATTGTTGCTTCTTCATGCGCTCTAAAGGTCTGGCGCCTGAAATATTACACTTCACGTGGTTCATAAAGTCACGAGAATGAGTTATAATCCTTGAGGTCTCAGTTTCAACTCTGAGAGAATCCTGCTGGGCTTTGCCACATTTTATAAACAAGCATTTTTTTTTTAAAAAATGATGGTTATAACTCACCCATAAATACCCATAACCAAGGTTACAGCTCCATAACAGAGGCTAAAACTAGCTTAAGGAGTGTTTTGGAACATTTTGGAAACAAGGAACATTTCATCATTCCGAAAAAGAATGAATTTAGTCATGATTTACTCATAAAGTTCCAAACGGAACACAAAAGTAGATATTTTGAAAAATGTGACTATGGACCACAAAGCCAGTCATAAGTGTAATTATTTTAAAATTGAGATTTATACATCATCTGAAAGCGGAATAAATAAGCTTTCCATTGATGTATGGTTGTTAGGAGAGGACAATATTTGGCAGAATATTTGGAATCTAAGATGCGAAAAATTCTAAATGTTGAGAAAATCGCCTTTAAAGTTCTTAGCAATGCATATTTTTAATTTAAAATTAAGTTTTAATATATCTACAGTAGGAAATTTACAAAATATGTTCATGGAACATGTAATTAAAACTGGTTTTGTGGTCCAGGGTCACAGATGTCCATATATATTGTTTTTGGACCCCAAAATAGACTTTTTAGTATTCTTAATATCATAAAAGTCCTCAAAATGTTCTCAACACACACCGACTGGCATCATCTAAGTGATTCTCAAGCTCATTCTTGTAACTTTAAATTAAAGATTCTAGTTCGACCAAAATTTGAGGTGCGAGCGTTCCAAAGTCTTTCGGGAAAGCCGTGTCATGTATTTTAAGAAATCCCTTTTGTTATAATAATCATGTCTGAATACGTGGGTGGATACACGCACCAAAAATACCCGACAGACGCAGCTGTAAAAAACGACCGATTTAAACTTTCCAAAGCCTTTTTGGGGGTCTGTGGATGTCGGGGGGAAAGCTGTGAGACATCAAAGTACATGTCTAAGGATTAAAATAGCAGAAGTAATCCTAAAAAGCCAGCTTAAACAATTTCAGCTGGATATCCAGTCCAAATTCTTCTACTGTGTGATGTATGTTATAGGACAACTTGCTTTCGGAACGCTCCAGAAAGGCAGAGAACCGACCAAAAAACCTGAATTTACTTGATACCTTTCTGTGCATTTACATTATACTGTTATACGGGCTTGAACTTCGATTGGATTTGATGGTGTTGGTGACTGTAAACGTCTTTTTTCTTGTCATAGCTGATTCTAATAATGATAATAGGAAGTAGTAATCGCTGGTGCTTTGGCGCTAATCTGCTCGAAGGCTCTCTATATATCCAACACCATTCTCTCTGCTGTAATCGATCTGATTGATGATTGATGTCTCGTGATTAATCATAATTAAAAGGCTTTTAAACTGCTGAGAGCCTGGTTAATCTGTACTTTTTGCACAGGGAGAGCCTTAACCTGCCTCATGTTTGACTATTGATCACATTCCTCTTTTTTTTTGGACTATTTAACTATCTATTTATTTATTTTTGGATGAGTTGTTGTGAACGTCTTGGTGACATGGGTTGGAGCGTATCAAGTGCGTCAGTATCTGGCCGTGATTGCTCTTTGAACGTGTGTTTTTGTGTGCTTGCGTAATTTTATGACCTTTGTCCCCCTTTAAAGCCCTACTTGGTTTATTAAGAAAACACGAGCGTTAGCTTTCACGCTAATGTGGATGAAGGAAAAACAGAACGTTGTGAAGTGTGTCATGTTTTTAGTTGATACTAAAGGTCAGTTGTGTTGTTACTGCCATGCGAAGCACTTTAAAACAGAAGCATGCTTTTTTTTTTTATGTTTGTCACTTGAACTTTAGATTTCTGTGAGTTTTGTGTACTGATTTTGAGCGGGATCTGTATGAATGTATTTTGAAGGGTGTTAGCACACTGAATGAGGACGCACTCAGTATCATGTACACTATCTTTTGTGAATACTATTATTAGGACTGATATTTAAGTTAATGTATTTATGTTTGCATTTGTGTATCTATGTCACCAAAGACGTTATTTATCACATACAGTGTTTTCTCACACCTCAGAGTTCTCTGGGTATGAAAAAAATAGTATATTTAGGGAAGACAATAAAATTAGTTTGTCATGTACTTTTTTTTTCTCTGTGAAATAAAGCACTACATCGTAGTGAGATGAAATCTGATGTGTTGTTCTCTTTTAAATGCGAACAGCGGTTGTTTGTTACTTTGGAAGGACACACAGATATCACAGAACATGTTTTAAGACAAAAAATAAATACATGCACTACTGTTTGGGGTCTATTCTGCTCACCAAGGCTGCATTTACTTGATTTAAAATACAGTAAAAACTGTAATATTGTGAAATATTTTTACAATTTAAAATAGCAGCTTTATATTTGAATATATTTTAAAATGTAATTTATTTTTGTGATGCAAAGCTGAATTTGTCACTACTGCAGTCTTCAGTGTCACATGAACCTTCAGAAATCATGCTGATTTGCTGCTCAAAATCATTTCTTCCTCTTCTTATTCATTTCTTCCAAAAAAGGAAAACAAACCTTACTGACCCCAAACTTGAATGGCATTATGACAGTACATTATGATAAAAATGATTACAATGATGTACAGTCACATGGGTTGAAGATTCCAGTCATACCAGAGGTCTAGAAAAAGATATTTTTATTCTTGGTTATTAGAGCTAAGATACAGATTAAATGTATCATAAGTGACAAATAAGCCTGTAATAAACGCTGGGTTAAAAACAAAAAATTCTGGACTATTTGGTAACCCAGCGCCTTTATTTGTAGGAATGTAGCTGGGTTCAATGTTTTTACCAACATTCTGTGTTGTTTTATTTAAGCTAACTAAAGTTTAAAAATTATTACACTGCAAAAAATGCTTTAATTAAAGCCAAAATAACAAAAAAAAAAATCTTACATCAAGAAGGATTTTCTAGACAAGTAAAAATGTCTTGTTTTCAGAAAGAACAATTCAATAAATAAGCAAAATAATATACCAATGGGTTTTTAGAACAAGATTATTTTGCTTACCCCATTGGCAGATTATTTTGCTAGTTTCGAGCAAAAACTCACTTCATTTTGACTTGTTTTTTTTTCTGAAAACAAGACAATCATTTTACTTGTCTAGAAAATCCTTTGATTTCAGAATTTTAAGATATTTTGACTGGAAACAAGAAAAGCATTTTTTGCAGTTTAGCTAAAAGATGTCGTGACTGACTCCGTAACTTGCCCATAAACAAACAGTACTGAGATTAGAGAACATATTTTAACATCAAATTAAATTAAATTCAGTGACGCATTTAGCTGACTGACACATTTACCACAAAAACCAGACATAAGGGTCAAATGAATTTGAAAGCTGAATAAATAAGCTTTCCATTGATGTATGGTTTGTTAGGATAGGACCGATATTTGGCCGAGATACAACTATTTGAAAATCTGGAATCTGAGGGTGCAAAAATAAATAAATAAATAAATATTGAGAATTGCCTTTAAATTGGTCCAATTTAAGTTCTCAGCAATGCATAATTAAAAAAAAATTAAGTTTTGATATATTTACGGTACAAAATGTACAAAATATCTTCATGGAACATGATCTTAATATCCTAAGGAGTTTTGGCATAAAAGAAAAATCAATAATTTTGATGCATACAATGTATTTTTGGCTATTGCTACAAAAATACTCATGCAATTTAACACTGGTCTTGTGGTCCAGGGTCACATTTACAGCACAGTAAAGACTTTATAGATGAAATCAAACATATACAAACCTTTATTTTGTCGAAGAAGTGCACCAAGTGGCCCTAAGAACCGTTCGCTCCTGAAGAGGACGCAAAAAGCCACTGCTTGGCCTTGTGCTATACTCAAAAGCTGAAGAATTGTTAAAAAATTAAGTTTTGATATATTTACGGTACAAAATTTACAAAATATCTTCATGGAACATGATCTTAATATCCTGATGAGTTTTGGCATAAAAGAAGAAACGATCATTCTGACGCATACAATGTATTTTTGGCTATTGCTACAAATATACCCATGCAACTAAGACTGGTTTTGTGGTCCAGGGTCACATTTACAGAACAGTAAAGACTTTATAGATGAAATCAAACATTTACAGACCTTTATTTTGTGGAAGAAGTGCAGCAGGTGGCACTGAGAACCGTTCGCTCCTGAAGAGGATGCAAAAAGCCACTGCTTGGCCTCGGACTATACTCAAAAGCTGGAGAATTGTTTAAAAATTAAGTTTTGGTACATTTATGGTACAAAATTTACAAAATATCTTAATGGAACATGATCTTAATATCCTAATGATGTTTGGCATTAAAGAAAAATCGATAATTTTGACGCGTACAATGTATTTTTGGCTATGGCTACAAATATACCCATGCGACTTAAGACTGGTTTTGTGGTTCAGGGTCACATTTACAGAACAGTAAAGACTTTATAGATGAAATCAAACATATACAAACCTTTATTTCATGGAAAAAGTGCACCAGGTGGCACTGAGAACCATTCGCTCCTGAAGAGGAAGCAAAAAGCCACCGCTCGACTTTGGACTATACTCAAAAGCTGGAGAATTGTTTAAAAATTAAGTTTGGATATATTTTCAGTACAAAATTTACAAAATATCTTTATGGAACATGATCTTAATATCCTAATGAGTTTTGGCATAAAAGAAAAATCAATAATTTTGACACATACAATGTATTTTTGGCTATTGCTACAAATATACCCATGCGACTTAAGACTGGTTTTGTGGTCCAGGGTCACATTTACAGAACAGTAAAGACTTTATAGATGAAATCAAACATATACAAACCTTTATTTCATGGAAAAAGTGCACCAGGTGGCACCGAGAACCTGAGAACCGTTCGCTCCTGAAGCGGATGCAAAAAGCCACCGCTCACCTCTGACTATACTCAAAAGCTGGAGAATTGTATAGTTTTAGCTTGACCCAGCCACTAACCCAACGTCTGAGTAACACATAAAACCACACAACACTGGAAAAAACAGCCCAACCTATGACCCAAGAGGCTCAACCCAGTGGTTGGACAGAAAAAAATAATGCAGATTTTTTTTGAGTATAGAGTATTTGGCAACTCAAAACATTTTTTTTTCCACAATTCTGCATCCAAACCAGACAATAACTCAGGTCCTCAAGTCACCTTGTACTGCAGTTATGTAACTCTTGACCACTGAATACTAGGCATAACTATTTGCAAAAAAAAGTCTGTGTCTTTCTGCAATATCTATCTAGGCTTATCCGCTATCTTTATGAATCTAAAGAGCACTGAAACATATTCCTTCACTTTATGATGCAATGTCTGCAAATGCGCAAAACTGTGTTAATGAACCAATTATGCCCCTTGGCATCAGATACAAGTTAAACATTAGACTCAACTTAGAAAGCCTATAAAATGCAATGAAAACCATACCCTTTCTGCTCATACAGGCAGTGTCCTTGCTAGTCACCAACTCAGTGACAAAAAATTTCCACTCAGACAGGAAAAGGTGGCTTCTGATAGAGCCATTAATAAATGACCAGGCAACTCTCACATGGGCTACGCAACTAACAGCTGTGCAGACAGAAAAAGCAGGTCACCATGAGATGGGCAAAGCAATCACCTGACCAAGCGATGGAGTGACCACAGCCTTGACAAACCAGTATTGCTTACAATGACGAAAAGAATCTGAAGGACATATAATTACAGATAATGTAGCAAGCAAATATTTCCAAATTCTTTAATTACACACTTACATTTTTTGTCCTTCAGATGCAGTAGGGCCAACGTACAAGTCCGCAAACTGCATATGCGCAAATTCTTATGTCATCTGACACCGTATCTCTCATATCTGTAGACCCCGCACATGAAGAGTGGGAATGTCAATGGTAATATCAAACTGGGATTGCATCATTCTTAACACGTGATTTACATTCAGACAGTTCTATTTCGGTTTTATGTCAGCGGTTCTCATAAAAGATGGCCAATTATGATTAAACTGTGAATTCCTGAGGCACTTCAAAGCAAACTAAAGTTCAAGGTTACTAAGAAATCTTACCTCTTTTAACCCTTCAATGATTCACAATAGATCCAGACAGAGTGTGTTCAAAACGTTCTTAGGAGAAACACTGTAATGTACATCCCTAGTATATCTATTATTTATAATAAGTAGTATATTGTCTATAAAAGACATATGCTTTATTTGGCAAGTGTAGGAAAGTCTATGACACTTTTATTTAGCTATAATGTAGTAAATTGTTTATTTTATTATTATTTAAACTACCAGTCTAAAGTTTTTGAACAGTAAGGTTTTTAATGCCTTTTAACCCTTTAACTGTCACCGTCCCGTCACCGGGACGCCTACGTTTACTTCACCATATTTCAAATAAATCCTAATCCAATCATGACAAACTATATATCGTTGGAAAGGTCTAAGACTCCTAAATTGATATTTTACCACTGTTTTGTGTTACAAATTATGTAGGAAAAGTAATAGATTAATTTATGACAAGAGTGCACCTCAAAAAATATACTTCATAACAGGAGTTCAGACCTTTTTCACAAAAAGACTTTCTTTGTTGTCTTTTTTTCTATCATGCTTTAGAAATCATAAGAAATTATATATCACTTGAAGACTTAACATTTAAAAATTCATCCTTTGGAAACCATTTTAAAATCAGACATTGCATTATCATGGAAATTGTACATGAAAATCATATTACAAAATGTTTTTGTTCATGAATTATAAAAAATTACATTTGGATAGTGCATTTTCATGTCTATGTTCACAATAGGGAGTGACAGTTTTAAAGAAGTCTCTTCTGCTCAACAAGCCTGCATTTGTTTAATCAGAAGTACAGCAAAACAGTATTTTTTTTTTTATATTTTATACATTTTATAATATAATTTTATTCCTGTGATCAAAGCTACATTTGGTGGGAGAAATTAATACTTTTTTATTTTATATTTTAGCAAGGATGCTTTAAATTGATCAAAAGTGATGATAAAGACATTAAAAAAAGCATAAATTCTGTTCATCTGAACTTTCTATTCATTAATTAACGTTATTAATGTTATATTATGTTTTCAACATAATAATAATAAATGTTTTTGAGCAGCAAATCAGAATATTAGAATGATTTCTAAAGGATCATGTGACTGCAGTAATGATGCTAAAATTCAGCTTTGAAATCACAGGAATAAATTACATTTAAAAATATATTCAAATAGAAAATAGTTATTTTAAATAGTAAAATATTTCAAAATTCTACTGTTTTTGCTGTACTTTCAATCAAATAAATACAGGTTTGAAGAGACTTCTTTAAAAACAATAAAAAATCTTGGGGTTCAAAAACTTTTGACTGGTATTATGTATATGTTAAATCAGGTGTTATTTTATTATTATTCACAGTACTATATTTTTTATTCATTTTTAAATGAGCATTTTTATAGTTTCTTTTTTCATTTTAGTTTATGTTATGTGCTTTTGTAATTTTATTAGATTTTGTATCTCATTTTATATTTCTCAAGTTTTATTTGTTTCATTTTTATTTAGTTAGTTTTAGTTTTATCAGTTGTCAGATTTATATATATATATATATATATTTATTTTTATTTTTTTTATTTTTTTTTTGTGTGTGTGTGTGTGTAATGTTTCAAACTGTTTTAGTTTTAAAATGGAGGGAAAATATGCAGAAGCAGATGCATTACATGGAAGGAAAATATGCAGAAGCAGATGAACTGGGTAAAAATATGCTGAGGAAATTTACCAAATCTGGCCTGGTTAAAAAAATGAACAAATATTGTTCAAATGTATTTTTATAATATGTACTTAAGCAAATCAGGGTGTTACCAAGTGTCCTAAGAAAAAGAGACAAATATAGACGTGCCTCATTTAACTAGAGTAATCAGAACATAAACGCAGCATGCTATATTTTGCAACATGCATTTTTTTTGTCATTTCTAAGGATAAAATGGCTAATTATAGCTTTTAATTTTATATTTAAAAAAACATCATTGTTAACAACATGTCAACCTTAACCAGAACGAATTTCCCAGCTGTCCCGAACTGGTTTATTATCACTAGCACACCATCCAAAGCTTAGCAGCATATTCTGCTCTTCCCAGCAAGGATCTCACAAGCTTTACTGTGAATAGAAACGCATATATCTATGAACATGGGAGGGTAAATGGCAAACATCTTCAGGCACAGTGTGTGGGAGAGCACTGAATGGAATTACGAGTTTGCATACATTCATTGCAAAACTATAAGCTTGCCCAAACAAGCAGTCAAACACACTCAGTGTGGTTTTAAATGTCAAAATCCTGTTTTATTGCTGCACCTTTAGCAGTAGAGAGTAAGTTTACCAATATCTAATATTTAGAAGGATTGCAAATTTCACTAGCAATGTCTTGACGCATTTACTGAGACAATGGACGTCACACTCATGCAAAAGCGGAGGAGAATGAGCATGGGTTTCCCTCTAGACTTTCTAATGGACGTTAAGAATTGCCGTTTTCAATTTATGAGTACAATAATGGCTCCATGTGGTTAATGTTACTTTCACATTCTGTTCTAAAACATAAATTACAGACAGTCAGAGGTCAAACCATTGTGCTGTTTAAAAGTGTTAGTGTCCATTTAGGGACTACAAACACCTTAATGTGAGCTTAAGAGACAATGATCAAAAGAGACTAACAGAAAGTGTTGAAAGAAAGATTGGTAAGTCTCAAGAAAACATTGAGGATGGATGGGAAGCTGTACAAACTCTTAAAACCCTTAAAAATGGCATTTATAAATGGTCTAAAACCAGAGATCTCTAAAGCCCTTCAAATCAAATATGATGACTGGGACAGTGTTGGAACAACATTTATGCAGATTGTTGAATGGTCAGCAAAGATGGAAAGAACACAGGAAGTCAATCTCAGAGCTTTGCAAACCAAAACCTTGTCATACAACAACAAGACACCGTGGTATGAAAAGGGTGAATATCAAAGACACTCAAAAGCAAAAACTGTGGGAAGATGCAGACACTGCAACAAGGAAGGACACTGGGTTCGTGATTGTAAGCTGAGTTTAAGACATCGAAGTGATGATGAGGACATCCTGTTAAAGAGGTTTCAGCAGTTGACTGCCAAACAAAAACAGACTCTTTTAAATGCTGTGGAGCCACATGGAAACTGAAGAACCTCTCTCTGCAGCACCAGCTAGAGACACCTCATCCAAAAGCTGATGGAGTTCATGTGTATGCAAATAAGATAAGTGAAGACACCATGCAGAAGGAAGCATACACAGAAACCTCAACAACTGAAGCCAAAGATGATGTCCTAGTAAGCAGTGCTGCTCAAGCCGTAAAGGAGAGAGGTGAACATACAGCGGCATTAAGACAACTTCAGCAAGATGCACAAACAGTTTTGCATGGTAAACAGGTTCAAACTGAAGTGCCCAGAAAACAATTGTCATTGTTATTGGAGGATGGAACAAAACTGCATTATGACAATCAATGCATTAAGGAAAACCAGAAGGAAAATGTACTATGCCCTTTTGAACTTGTCCAAGGCCGGCCCATGTCCAGTGAAAATCTGACATCTGACAGCTTTGCCCAAACTGATGAAAGACTCAGCCTGGCAGTACACAATACCAAGAATCAAGTTTTGACACCTCCAAAGGGGGGCCATTGTATAGTGCCCAACAAATGGGTTCAAAAAACTCATGTGTCACCACTTGAGGATCTTTTGGTAACTGATGCAGCAGTTACAGTGCACAGAAAAGATGAGTGGAATGACATGAGCCATTGGGATTTGAAACATCTGCCTAGAGATGAGGGATAGATGGCAGTAGTGTTTCTCAGAGTCCAGATATGGCGGGACTAGGGTTTTTAGGCTCTAGCTTGTCGCCTGAGGACGAAGACATGAACATTCTACCACTGAAAAACACTGTAGTGTCCTGCCAACATTAAATAGGGACAGTTTTAGTGGCAGTTAGGCATGATTGGTTTGTAATCTTTTCTTTGGAAAGATACGTTTCCTTTTTCTCTTGTGTGTGATTGCAGGTGTTCCAGTGTTCCAGAGGATGAGCAAAGACATCCAACACTTAGACTGCACTGCACTGGCCACCTAGATGAACATGCCTGAACATTCACAGAACACAACAACATCCGCTACTTCCACAAGATCGCAACATAATAATAAAAATGGACTTAGGCATTCAAGAGAATGCAAATTTCACCATGAACTCTTATTCTGTCATCTTAAGTAATGGAGCCTGTATACACCATGCTGTATTCATGATTACTGAAAAGTATGTTTTGTGATCAAATATGATCAAATGGGGGATTGAAAGATTGTGTGTATTGTTAGTGAGATGCATTTACATTGTGACTGTGCCCCAGATGCAATCAACAGGAACTGTCTGTAAAGGTGTGAAGCAAATGGTCCATAACAAAAGAATAGTAGTCCCCAGGAACTTCTTCTAGATTACAGGATCTCCAGTAGGAGGTCCTGACAGTATCTATTGTTTCTAGCCATTTGTCTTTAGGTATAAAGTTCTGTTGTTGTAGACAGAACTTTGGGAGAAGCTATGCAGAAGCTACAGAGAACTTAGGAAGAAGCTAAGACCCTTACATGGGTCAAGATGCCAGAAGACTGGCAAGCTAACATCGCTGCTTGAAGACCTGATACACTGCTACACCAATAAATTATTCTCCCCACAAGAACTCTGGTCAAGCTTACTTATTTTATGTATTAGAGAAATCTGATACATTGGTGAGCCACCCAAACCACTGTTCAACCAAATACAGCAGAATCTAACACACCACAAGGATGCAAGTTTGCGTTTTTAACTGCTGTATGTAGCAACTTTTTTAGTATTTTAGTCCGAGTGTGAAGCACTGAGCAAGATCACATTTTTTTGTTTCAAATAGAGATCACAATTCGCCCACAATTCTGAAACAAGCAAAATGACATGTACAGTTAAGGTCAAAATTTACATACACCTTGCAGAATCTTCAAAATGTTAATTATTTTACCAAAATAAAAGGGATCATACAAAATGCATGTTCTTTTTTATGTAGTTCTGACCTGAATACGATATTTCACATAAAAGATAGAATAATAGTTGAATTTATAAAAATTACCCTGTTCAAAAGTTTACATACACTGGATTCTTAATATTGTGTTGTTACCTGAATGATCCACAGTTGTGTTTTTTTGTTTAGTGATAGTTGTTCATGAGTCCCTTGTTTGTCCTGAACAGTTAAACTGCCTGCTGTTCTTCAGAAAAATCCTTCAAGTCTCACAAATTCTTTGATTTTTCAGCTTTTTGTGCATTTGATCCCTTTCCAACAAAGACTGTATGATTTTAAGATCCATCTTTTCACACTTAAACTTTTTGAATTTGAAGAGCAGGGTAAATTGAATTTATTTTGTCTTCTGGGAAACATGTATGAAATCTTCTGTAGCTTCTGAAGGGCAGTACTAAAAGAAAAATGTACACATCTTCATTCTGTTCAAAAGTTTTCACCCCCAAAACTTAATGCATTGTGTTTGCTTCTGGAGCATCAGTGAGCGTTTTAACCTTCTATAATAGTTGCATATGAGTCCCTCGGTTGTCCTCAGTGTGAAAAGATGGATCTTAAAACCATACAGTCAATGGAACAGGTTAAAATACACAAAAATGCTGAAAAACCAAAGAATTTGTGGAACCGAAAGGATTTTTCTGAAGAACAGCAGGCAGTTTAACTGTTCAGGACAAACAAGGAACTCATGAACAACTATCACCCAACAAACAAATAAAAACACAGCTGTGGATCATTCAGGTAACAACACAGTATTAAGAATCAAATGTATGTAAACTTTTGAACAGGGTCATTTTTATATTTCTCTTGTGGACTATATGTAAACATCTTTAATGTTAAATATATTATTCAGGTCAGTACTAAATAAGAAATAACATGCATTTTGTATGATACCTCCTTATTTAGTAAAATAATTGACATTTTCCAGATTCTTGCTGTTTTAACTGTTTTTTATTTTGTATGTAGTTGTAATGTATCAAGAATTACACCATGCTTGAAAGATCCAGTAATAAAAAAAAAAAAAATAAAAAAAACATTTAAAAGCAGATTTAAATGTTGTATATTGTGTAACAGGAAAAGGAGTGTGACAAGGGTAATTGCTCACTAACAATTCAAGGGTCGTGAGGAGTACATGCTACAACGCATTCGCTTTCAAGGTGATGTCATAGGTAGTCTAGCCAAGCAGGAGCTTCGCTGTTTGAGCACACTCACACATTCCCTTGTCAGGATTCTGAGCAGAGCTGAGTGTTGGAATCATTCTGCATACGTGCAGCTTCACACGGGCAGGAATTCCCAGTCATCCGCAGCATATGGAAAAAACGACAAAAAGGAACCAAGAGCCACATGACAGCCATTAATATTATTCGTTGGATTCAATCCCCTCACAAAAAAAAAAAAGAGGTTGGAAAGCTTTGGTAGGCTTTGGATAAGTTAGCATGGTTTGGTAATAACTAGACAAAGGCCAAAACTTTCACCTGGGTTTAATAACAACAGAGGCTCTGGAAGAATAATTTATCGTTAATAAAAACTGTGGCATATTTAAGTACCATGCCAATAATGTTTTAGCATACAATTTCTTCTCAGTTTAGAATGTCTTCTAATATTACTTAAATAATAGAGAGAGATCTTACTTTTTTCTTTTCAGTTTTAGTTTTAGCATCATTTAACAAAAACGTATTTTATTTCAGTTAGTAGCCAAAACTGTTATTATAAAAAATGTTAAAAGGTTTCTCATGTAATATCCATGTCTGATTCAGCTTCATTTAAGTGAACAAATATATTTTTATTTGTTTTGTTGATGAAATAAACTCTGCAGTTAAATCATGGAAATTTACCAAATCTAATTAAATTAGAAAATGTAAAAAATATATATATTTTAGTTTTAGTAATTCAGTGTAAACTTACTTTATTTCTATTTTTTATTTACATTTTTTAAGTTTAAGTTTTAAGTTTAAGTTTCAAGTTTAAGTTTTATATAATGTAATTTGATTTCTATGGAAGCCAGTTTCCTCCACTGAATAAAAAGAGTAATTCTGACTGTTTTTCTCATAACTGTAAGATATAAACTCACAATTGCGAGTTATAAAGTCAGAATTGCTTTTGAGCAATTGAGTTTGTATATAAGTGGCAGAAATGGGCTTCCATAGATTTCAGCTTCATTTCAATTAACAAAAAAACATCATGAAAATTAAATTAGAAAACTAAAAATATATATTTTTCACTTTTAGTTTGTCATTTTAGTAATTCAGTGTAAACCAAAACAATATTTATTTTTTCCCTCTAAGGTTTTTCATATAGTATCCATATTTGATTTCAGCTTCATTTCAATTAACTTTTTTTTTCTTTTGTTTTGTTGATAAAATAAACTCTACAGTTAAATCATGGAAATATAACAAATCAAATTAAATTAGAAAATATAAATGTTCAGTTTTAGTTTAGTAATTCAATGTAAACTTATTTTATTTCAGTAGCTGCCAATACAATGTTTTTTCTTCAATTTTTTTTAAGTTTAAGTATTTCATATCTGTATTTAATTTTAGCTTCATTTCAATTAACAACTGATTTTGCTAATAAAATAAACCGCAGTTAAATCACGAAAATGTTATAAAATAAAATGAGAGTTAAAAATATATAGTTTTAGTTTTAGTAATTATATGTAAGCTTATTTAATTTAAGTTAGTTGCCAATATATATTTTTTTGTTTTAAGTTTGTCATATAATATCCATAGATGATTTGAGCTTTATTTAAATTACAAGAAAATGCTTTTCATTTATTCCATTGATAAAATAAATGCTGCAGTTAAATCATGAAAATTTCAATATTCAATGTTGCCATAACTTTTTTATTTTAAGCTATACAATTCATTGAAATACTGATACAGATCGCTATAAATCAAATAGTCAGATCATTTGACCATGGCGAATCTGATGACAAATGAGTTCAGACAGAGCTCAGCTTGACTTTTGCCCTAATTGTTTTAATAATAGATGCAGGAGACTAAAAGGATTAGTTTACCTATAAAGTCATAATTTACTCACCCTCATGTCTTTCCAAACCTGAATGACTTTCTTTCCTCCAAGCTTATTCACTCTTTTCCATACACTTACAATGAATAGGGACAGAAGCTCTTAAGGAGCATAAAATCCAGATCATATGACTTAGTCTTCAAGAGTAATATGATTGCTTTGTGCATCATTGTTAAAGCTTAAAGCTTCAGTCACCATTCACTGTATGGTCAAGAGATACCAGACAGTCCCACTTTCACCTCATAACAAGGCTAAACACGTCATTGTCCTTGCGTTCAAATGACGAAACCAACTTTCACTACATGTCCGGACAGCAGAATCCCTCCTCAAGACTTGCCTTATCAAACAACACTTGAACACACAACACAGAACAAACCCATGTTGACTTTATTTGTATAAACTTGTAGTATAGTAGCTTACTACGTCATGCCACTTTTTCCTGAAAAGAGCTGCATGCTTGCAATTTGAATCACACTGCACTTGTAAAAGCTCTGGATTAGAGCATCTCTTAAAGCATCTCCAAGTACACATAAGAGTCTTGTAGTCTAATCTTTAGTATGGCTTTAAAACGGCATGAAGCTCAAGTGGAGAATGAGAGCTTTTGACTGATGTGTGCACGTTTTTAAGAGCCAGAACCACCCTTGAACATTTACAGACTGCGAGTGCACACACAACAGTGTTATTTTATTTGTATACTACTATAGAATTAATTAATATTTTAAAATAGCTAATTTTTTGTTATGTGCTTTGGTCATTTTCATTAGGTATCTCTCCCCCCTTTTTTTTTTAAATAAATATATATTAAGCTTATTTTTAATTTTAGTTTTAGTAATTTTTGTACTTTAACCTCTTTAATTCATTTAGTTGCCAAGATAATAAGCTTTTTTTTAGCTTTTCATATAGTATCTAAATTTTATTTCAGCTTAGTTTAAATTAAACAGGCTGTTTTATATTGAGTTCATATTTTAAATAATAAATAAAAGCATTGCCTCTCTCTTTCATCAAACCAGGCTTAGACTAAGATCATTTACTTACAAAAACAAACAAGGACAGTAAACAAAAATCCCTCACCTAAGGACATGCTCCACGTCTGAGTATTTTTGGACAGGACATTGAACATCCCCAATCTCAAATGAACACGTGTAACATCAATAGGGGCACCTCCGTTTGAAACAAGGTAAATTATAGTTAACTTACGGTTAAACAATCGATGAAGAGTTCTCACATTGTTTACTTACACCACTTATCATCAACTGGCTATCAAATTAAGCGTTTCCTTTTGCGGTTAACTTCTGCCTTGACTGCAGTATCTGCAGTTAATTCACATAATTTAAATATTTCTATTCCCAGAAAAGCGTCATATTAAAATTTCAATGTCACCGTTCATGCTAGCCTAAGTAAAATATTTCACTGTCCCTCTGCTGCCATCTATTGGTTTCTTTTTTAAACACTACATAAAAGAGACAGGTGGTTTTGAGGGAAATCAATAACAAACAAACAAATAAAATAAATATGTGACCCTGTACCACAAAACCAGTCAAGTAGCATTGGTATATTTGTAGCAATAGCCAACAATACATTGTATGGGTCAAAATGATCGATTTTCATTTTATGCCAAAAACCATTAGGGTATTAAGTAAATGTCTTACTGCAAATATATCAAAACTTATTTTTTAATTAGTAATACATCTGTATGCCTTCCCTTGTTTACGTTTTGTCACATCCATGTCTTTATATCTCTTACCAGTTACCTCTTACCAAGAAACATAGTCTAACGTTATGTAAAAGAATGAATTGTCGGTGGTCAGTTTCCGTCGCCTACTGAGGATATTTCTGCGCCACTTTAGCCAGAATTAACTTTTAAATTAAATAACCAAAAATAATCAGTTTTGGGGAAAAGTTTAACGTTTTAAAACGTTTCTGCATCGCTGTGAAAAAAGCGTATTTATAATGTTAAAGAAACGACATTTGTCATATTAAATACGTAGGGAAAAACGTATTTGTGTTGTGTTTGCTGGGAAGTTACTTTTAAAAGTAATGCATTACAATATTGCGTCGTTACTCCCTAAAAAGTAACTAATTACGTTATACAGTTACTTTTTATGGAAAGTAATGTGTTACATTACTTTTGCGTTACGTTTTAAATCTGGGCAGGGTTTGCTTGTTTGTTTTTAATCTAAAAACTGCTATTTTTAGCTAATGTAAAAGCTCTTTCACACCAAAAAGTTAAATGAATAAGGCTGAAGGAAAAGTAAATTCAGTACAGGTGTGGACAGTACAACTGTAGGAAAAGGAAGTTCAACACGCAATAAGAAAAATGAAGCAAATGTTAGGTAATCTAAAGTGAACGTTGCTTATTAGTGTGGTTGACGTGGATCAACAAAGGTCAGCAGCAGAAACATTGGTTAAATAAAATGGGTTAAAATACATAAAGTTATGTTTTTTTGAAAATTAACGCAGATATTTTCTTGTAAATGAAAAAGTAATGCGTTACTAGTTACTTGAAAAAAGTAATCTAAATTACGTAACTTGCGTTACCCCTAACACTTTTTTTTGCAAGTATAAACCAAAAAATGTACAAAAATTCAAATAACAATGGATGACAGTATATTTATAAATAACAAATATATATATATATATACAGGAAGACAATAAACAGGAAATTAAATAAACAATTAAATTAAACAGGAGGTACAGAGGTAGTAATAATTGTCATTACGTAACATTCATCAAATCATTATACATTTTCACAAATTTCACACTTTTTTGTTGTTAATGTGTTTAAGTGTTGTAATGTAGTTGACATCACAAAGAAAATTATGTAATTTGGGTAATGATAAAGAAAATTTACATTTATGAATATATAGTATTTAGCCAATAAAATAATTACATTTCCTATATATTCTATGTTATGTTTACAATGAGAAAAATAACAGAATATATCCCACATAGTTAAAACAATGTCTAAATTGGATTTTGCAGAAAGAAATTTTGACAAGTCAGACCAAAATTCTTTAACCAGTGGGAGCAACAGGGAAATTGTGTTTACACATGAAATCAAAGTAAGAATAAACATTCCCTTGTGAATCTAGCATATCACAAAGATCATTTATATCTACGTTACCCCTAACACTGAAAATAATTGAACACTAGATGTTGCGTCTGTCCAATAAATCACTTTTATTTTGAATTAACTTCCAAACTTTTAATTTGTAGCGACGCAGAGCGGAAATGCAGAACTTGCAGAAGTTGTTGTTTTTGTTTCGGTGGACCCATTCTACTCACATCTGTGACATCGGTGAGGGGAGACGTGTCGTTGTTTGTAAATCATGGAATCGTCCATGAAAGGTAAAATTTGCGAAAACATTCTTTGTTTTGCCTTTTTTTTTCTCTTTGCACGTCATGTTTGTTGTGAGTAGATTGAACATATTGAATAAATGGGCACAAACACCAGTCATTGCTGCAATTAAAGCTCGCAGTCCGAGCTGTTTCACTGAAAGAAATGCACTAATTTATCTTAAAATGTCAAAATAAAAAAAAAATATGTCAGTGCCTTTGTTTTGTCTCAAGATGCACACCAGTAATGTTTTTTTCTAAGGCATATTTATAAAAATGTATTTAAACGTCCTAATTGAGCTATGGATTAATCCTGGTTAGTCCATGCCCCGTCTGTGAAACCCCTTGCTCTGTGTGTTTTAAATGGCTTGCTTACTTTTCTATAGGAAGGGCCAAACGCAGGCACTTGGGGGTCACCGAATGTGATGATCTGGTGCAAAGCAGCTCAGGGAACCAGTCTCTTACACAGCCTTTTAATGTTAACCTCAGCAACACCAATCCAAACCGAGGACTTCAGCCCAGGACGCCCACCAAAAGATCCAGACAAGGTGTTTTATCTATCTGTTTATCAGTGTGTTTTGCATCTTGAACAAATTACTGCTCCTTTTTGCATTTTAACAACTTTTAATTTTCCTGTGAAGCTTCAGGTGGTGTGGGACAACAAAAAGGCATCACTGATTTCTTCTCTGTCACTGGAGTCATCAGCACCAGCCCTCAAAAAGCAAACAAGACACCAGTAAAGGAAGAGGTGGAGGTAAAACAGGAACCAACTGAGCATCTTGTTGTGAAAGAAGAAAATGTGGAAGAGGAGATGGTGGAGGACTATATGGAAGGAATCACTGAGGATATGTTTGACGAAGACTTTGATGCTGGAACTGCGTCGGTTAAAAAAGAAGAAGAAGAATGGTTGGAAGTTACTGTGAAAAAAGAAGAGGATGAAGAAGACCTGGTCGAAGCCCTTCCGGATGCCCACTATGGCCTTCTGGGAGTGCAAGGAGGCCAGGAGGTGCCCAAGGGCCAGGTCCAGGATCTGCCTGATGAGGTTCTGAGGGAAGTCTTCGCACACCTGCCAGGAGACGATCTTTATCGTAACATCAGCTTGGTGTGCCATCAATGGAGAGACGTGGCCATGGACCCCCAGGTGTGTTGTTGATGCCTTTCAAACATGATAGTGACTTCATAAATGTGTTGTTGGCAGTATTTTGTGACATCTCATGGTTTTTCTCTAGTTTCTACCTTGGAAGAAGCTGTACTGCAGATACCGTAAGCGGCAAAATGAGGCGCTCAAGGAGGTGAAGTCTATCCTGGATGACAATCAAATTAGCAAAAAGGATGACCTGTGTCTTCTCAATATGGTGAGGTAAGAATACAATATGCTCATTCATTAAAGGCCTTTGAAGCGCAACATAAAGTGATCTCCAACCCCCACTTTCACACTTTCGCTATTGCTTATTTTGAAGTCTACATCAGAGCTGTTGATTGAGGTCAAACCTGTTAGGTGACAATTGTGCATTGGGGGTCAACTGTAGTTTAATGATCTGCTGATTGGTCAGTTTAGAGTCCACAAAGCACATCAATGGCAAGACTGATGACGCTTATTGGCAAAGTACTAATTGAGCAAATATACACTATACATATGATATAGAAAATGATGGAGAAATAAAAATAGATTGTTTGTAGCAATAGCCAGCAATACATGGTATGTTGTATAGGTCAAAATGACATTTTTTTTAAATTATTAGGATATTAAGTAAAGATCATGTTCCATAAATATATTTTGTAAATTTTCCTACCGTAAATATGTGACTCTGAATTACAAAACCAGTCATAAGGGTAATTTTTGTTTTTTTAATTGAGATTTTTACATAATCTGAAAGCTAAATAAATAAGCTTTCAATCAATGTATGTTTTGTTAGGATAAAATATTTGGCTGAGATGCAACAATTTGACAATCTAGAATCTAAGGGTGCAAAAAAATCTTAATATTGAGAAACTTATTTTTAAAGTTGTCCAAATCAAGTTCTTAGCAATGCATATTACTTATCAAAAATTAAGTTTTGATATATTTACAGTAGGAAATTTACAAAATATCTTTGATCTTTAAACATGATCTTTACTTGATATCCTAATGATTTTTGGCATAAAAGAAAAATCTGTAATTTTGACCCATGCAATGTGTTGTTGGCTATTGCTACAAATACACATGTGCTATTTAGAGCTGGTTTGTGGTCCAGGGTCACATATATCAAAATAAAATGTTTATATGCTTTGCTAAGAACTTCACAGGGTTCCCACGGGTCATGGAATTTCTGGAATATCGTGGAATTTTAAAAGGTCTATTCCAGTCATTGAAAGTCAGGGAATTTAATATTTTTTTGGTCCAAGTCATGGAATATCAGGGATTTTTGTTTGTTGATTTAAATTTTAGTTTTTGTTTATCAAACTGAACTTTTCTGTACCGTTTTTATTTGTTTATTTATTTGACTATTTTTATGGTTAGGCTATTTTTCAGTGCCATTTTATTCCCTTCCCGCACATCAACTGGCAATCACTGAAGTCAAAGGCAGTCACCAGCTTAGATAACTAAGGCAAACATGCCAGAAAAAAAAAATTAATTTCAAGAGCTTTGGCTACAAAATGACCACTTCAAAGACTGGGTATGAAAAGTAGATCATAGAAAAGCAAAAACTAAATGTGCAGAAATAAAAAAACCTGAATGATGAACTTGATTACAAATCCTTACAAACCCCAAACCCTTACAAAAATCCTTCAGATTGTTATAAACATAAATTAATTTCTGTAGAAATATTACAGAAAAAGCCTGTTTCCGGCACTAAATAAGAAATAAAAAGAAGGTTATTGCGACTTATCTCACAATTCTGACTTATTTTCTCACAATAGCGTGATACAAACTCGCAATTCTGACTTTTGTTTCTCTGAATTGTGAGATATGAACTAGCAGTTGCGGAAAAAAAGTCAGAATTGTGAGATAACAAGTCGCAATTGCGAGTTATAAAGTCAGAATTGCATGATATAAACTCACAATTGAGAGTTAAGGCAGAATTGTGAACTCGCAATTATGTGAACATATCAGTATTTTTTCTCCTCAGAAATGAATTTATATGTTACAATTCTGAGAAAAAAAAAGTCAAAATTGCAAGATACAAACTTGCAATTGCAAGAAAAAAAGTCAGAATCTTTTTTTTTTTTTTTTATTTAGTGGCAGAAACGGGCTTCCATAGTTTTGTACTAAAAGTGGATGGATCCGTTCATTATAGGTCATGGAAATTCAGCTTTTTAGTCATTAAAAGTCAGGGAATTTGACATTTGGCTTAGAGTGGGAACCCTGACTTCATTTGGACAACTGTAAAGGCATTTTTCTATATATTACAATTTTTTTGCACCCTCAAATTCCAGACTTTCAAATAGTTGTATCTCTGCCAAATATTGTACTATCCTAACAAACCGTACATTAATAGAAAGCTTATTTAAAAAGTGACGAGACGTGAGGCCAAGTATGGTGACCCATACTAGGAATTTGTGCTCTGCATTTAACCCATCCAAGTGCACACACACAGTAGTGAACACACACACACCGTGAACATACACCCGGAGCAGTGGGCAGCCATTGCATTGCTGCGGCGCCCGGGGAGCAGTTGGGGGTTCAGTGCCTTGCTCAAGGGTCTCACCTCAGTCGTGGTATTGACGATGGAGAGGGCGCTGGATATTCACTCCCCCCACCGTCAATCCCTGCCGGACCTGGGACTCGAACTCGCAACCTCTTGGTTACAAGGTTCCCATGGTTCATGGTACTTCTGGAATATTATGGAATTTTAAAAGGTCTATTCTAGACATTGAAAGTCAGGGAGTTGTTGTCCAAGTAATGGAATATCAGGTATTTTTGTTTGTTGTTTTACATTTTAATTTCAAAATGTAACTTTTCTATATCGTATTTCTTTTTTTTATTGCATTTTTTCACACGTTTTGCCTATTGTTATGTTTAGCCTGTTTTTCAGTGCCATTTTATTCCCCTCCCACTTGTCAACTGGCAATCATTTAAAGGGATAGTTTACCCAAAAATGATTCTAATTCTGTCATTAATTACTCACCCTCATGTTGTTTCAACCCGTAAGACCTTCTTTCATCTTCGCAACGCAGTATAGGATATAAAGTGCATTTAACAGGTAAAAGAAAAAAAACACAAAAAAAAACAAGTAGTGTATATGTGTGTTTTGTACTAAAATGTCTGTGAACAAGTAAATAAAGCTTGCAAATGGATGGATCCGTTCATTATAGGCCATGGAAATTAAGGTTTTTAGTCAGTGAAAGTCAGGGAATTTGACAATTTGGCTTAGAGTGGGAACCCTGTTATATAAAGCTTTCAGATGATGTATAAAATATAAATCTCTTGACTTGTTTTGTGGTCCAGGCTCACAAATTAAAAAGAGTAAAAAAGAATACAATAAGGATGAATTCAAATCCAGAGTGTGGTGTAGATACAGTATAATCAAATGTAATTGTGCCTATTTTGCATGTTTTTCAGGTACATGTCTCAGTTCAAACACAGCAAACGGGTGAATGTGAAGGACGTGTTGGTGTGTGTGAAAGGACATCGGCTCTACTCTCAGGCTGAAGCCTGCATCAAAGACAGAATCCCAGACATGGTGGATGATGAGGTAATGAAATCTCACAGTTAACAATTTCTGCAACTACTAGTTAGTAGTGCATGTCTTTTTTATAATGTGCATATAGTTGCACTTTATTTGGACAATTTTGTATTTAACCAGTTATTAACTTGTAATACAGGGTCCAAACCCTTGGTCTGCCATGGCCCTGATGTTGATTTTGGCTGATGGAGTAAAAGATGTCTTGGACCTGGTAGCTCTCTTGCGGAAATCTGGTTGTCTGCTAACAGCAGGAGGAATCTCTGAGTACCTGTGGGCCGTGGCGACTTTGCTCCTGGCCATGAGAAAGAACAATATTAACATAAGCAACAGGTGAGAGACCAGTTTAAACTGCTTATCTATATTTTTCTCCCCGTAATGGGTCTAGCTTTCGTTCTTATCTGTGTCCAGCTATTTTTAGCTGTACAAAACAGCTTGTTTTGCTGCTTGATATTGCAAGTTGTTTTGTCTTACTGTATTATTTTAATGTATTCTCTTAATTATGAGCACACCGGTTTGTAATGCTAACTGTTTTACAGTTTAATGCATGTTGTAATATTTTTTTGTAATGCAGTTCCTTATAGCAGCTAATGAACCAAAAGTCCCATCCATAGGCTTACTTCCGCATTAAAGTACAAGGTGGATAAGTGGCCACAAGTTCTGCATAGCGAGCAGAACTGAGGAGTTTAAAGAGGAGATTTATAATTAGCTGAACAAACACAGACTGCAGAATTGTTTCTGTATTTTGTAGATTGATCTAAATGATTCTTCACTTTTTTACATTTTTGTATAGGTGGCATTACAATATCTTCTATGTGCTGCACTTGATGGAGAACGCTCCTCCTCCTGTGGGCTTGCAAGACAACAGGTGGGAAATAAATGTGGATTTAGTACTTTTTAGTTTATTATTTACAGTTACGCTGATTAAAAAAAATAATAATAATAATTAATACTTTTACTCAGCAAGGATGCATCAAACTAATCAATAGTGACAGTAAAGGCATTTGTAATGTTACTAAATATTTGTATTTCGAATAAATGCTGTTCTGTTGGACTTTTTGAACTGTTGAAAATTCAGCTTTGCTGTCAGAGCAATACATTTTACACATTAAAAATAGAAATGGCTATTTCAAATTCATAATAGTTCAGTTTTTACTATATTTTTGATTAAATAAATGCAGCCTTAGTGAGCATTAGAAGCACTTTTGAACTGAAGTGTTATATTATTTACAAATAGGAAAAAATGTATAGTATATGATATAATTATAATAATCATTTTCCTCTTCATTCTCAGACAGCTTATCACTCACGAGCAACAGCAGATACTCAACCACGACATCCAGAATGATCACATTGTCAAAATAATGGCTTTTGCAGGTGAGGAAAAATCATTTAAATTATTTCACAGAGTGTTTGAGTAGCATATAATGCAATTTATTATATGTTGCAGGCACTGGAAAGACGACCACACTGGTGAAGTATGCTCAGCAAAGGCTGCATATGCGCTTCCTCTACCTGGCCTTCAACAAATCTGTGGCGATGCAAGCTCAGCGCTCATTTCCGCACAACGTCGAATGCAGAACCATCCATTCAATGGCCTTCAGAGCTGTGGGAGTGAGGTCAGTTTGTACTGCCAGTGTATTTGTGGGCCAGACAGCAGACCAAACAATCAGTGTTTTCAATGAACTATAACCAGAATCATTCGTGTGTCTTTTCTCCTATGCAGGTATAAAAACCTGAAGAAGCTGTCCAATAATTTGCAGGTGTTTGATGTAGCATGGGTCTTGCCTAAAGGACTCGGCGGATTCGTCAATGCTAAAGTTGTGACGCAAACCCTCCACAATTTCTGGGCGTCCATAGGCCAGCGTGTTGGTCCGGAACACGTTCCAGACGAGTACAAGAACACACAAGGAAAGTCAGAACGGCCAGACGATCACCAAAAAATGGTAAAGTGAATGCAGCTTGTGCTTTTAGGAATGTTGTTGTAAGGGTTACTAAATTGTAAAAGAAATATTGCAATCGATTAGTTAGGGCTTTGCACTTTTTTGCATAAATAAATGTCTTTCTCCAGGTGTTTGCTGGTGCCGCACAGGAGTTATGGGACCAAATGGTAGAGCTGAAGTCCAGAAGAGAGAGAGTGTACAACATGACCCATGATGGTAATGACTAAAATTTAAATTTATCAGATTTAAATGCATGCACTCCCAACTAATTTCCTTTCACGCTCAGTCACAATAGCAAGTTCCATAAACGCACTCAAAATCTGCTTTCATATTTTTCTTAGTATCTATTTCTTGTTGTGTTTTCCTTTTGATTGTTGTAAACAGGATACCTCAAACTCTGGCAGCTGTCGAGACCACAGCTGGACCGATATGATGCCATATTCATTGATGAAGCACAAGATTGCACACCAGGTTCAAATAAATCACATCTCATTTCATTTTTCTAATGTGTTGTTGACTGTAATGAGATCTTATTTGTTGTTCTGTTTGTGGTCTTTGTGGTCTTTGTGTTTCCAGTCATTATGGGCATTATGCTCTCTCAGAACTGTGGGAAAATCCTGGTTGGAGATCCTCATCAACAGATTTACACTTTCAGAGGAGCGGTCAATGCTTTGCACTCTGTTCATCACACACACATCTACTATCTCACACAGGTATAAACAAAAACACAGGAAAAGGAAATGACAGATAACATTTGTAGAGGAAGTGGGACACAGGTAATTCTGCCACTGTGATAAACATGTTTCTAGGTAAATATGTTCTAAATATAACCCTTCATATTTTTCACAGAGCTTCAGGTTTGGATCTGAAATCGCATATATCGGTGCTGCAATATTGGACAGCTGTAAAAAAGTGAAGCAGGTATTGGTTGGTGGGAATCAAGATGGTAAGTTTAAGAAATTATACTAAATAAGCGTTTGTTTGCATAATGTGTCTACTATTATATTTATTATGTATATATAAATACATGCACATACAGCATATATATATATATATATATATATATATATATATATATATATATATAAAAATGTTTGCATGTATTTACATGTACATTATATATTTATATTCATTTAAATAAATATTAAATATATTAAAATATTTAATATATGAACATAACATATTTTGGATGCTATTATTATATTATATTATATTATATTATTATATTATATACTATTTATTATTTAACATTTAATATTACGTTTTGCTTAAAGAAGAATGAACCTTGTTGTTTTTTAGTTGTTGTTTTTTTTTTTTGTTTATTGTATGAAGCCTAAAATTGCTATGTGCCTGTTTTCAGGGTGTGTTCGAGGGGAGGACACACAAACACTGCAACATCTGAAGCTGGGACAGAAGCTGCCAGAAGGAATCGTGGCCATTTTGAGTCGCTGTAATGTCACCGTTTTCAGCGAGGCTGTTCGACTCACAGATGCCAACCCCAGCTGCAAGATCTACATTGTGGGAGTGAGTACATTAAACATTTGTACTGGAAATGAATCAAATATGAACGTGCCTGAATTTGTTTTGGGCAGTTTTTTTTAGTCAGAAAAAGTCACTTGATGCTCAACCTTGTCAGTGTTTTGTAAAAAGTGTCAACCTCTAATTTCAGGGTGTTGAAAACTTTGGACTGGACAAAATTTTGGATCTCTGGGTCCTGATGCAACCAGAGGACAAACGCAAGAATGGTGAGTCACTTCAGCTTGAAGGTTTTATGATCTTAATCTCACTGTTTAACAAAATGTGACACTGGACAACAAAACCACTTATAAGGGTCAATTTGTTTGAAATTGTGATTTGATGCATCCATTGATGTATGGTTGTTAGGACAGGACAATATTTGGCCAAAATATAGTTGAGAATCTGGAATCTGTAAAATTCTAAATATTGAGTTGCCTTAAGTTGTTCAAATGAAGTTCTTAGCAATGCATATTACTAATCAAAAATTACGTTTTGATATATTTACGGAAACAAATTTACAAAATATCTTTATGGAACATGATCTTTATTTAATATCCTAATGATGTTTGGCATAAAATAAAAATCAAATATACCCATGCTTTTTAAGACTGGTCACAGGGTCACAAATATCCTAACTGTATTGCTCAATAGGGTTTCTCTAGTCTTTGCTGTATATTTCTTATCTGTAAAGATATTTCAGGTTGTTTAAATTATTGATACCTTGTTGGGTCTTTGAAAATGATGGTTGTTAAACTGTGTTTTTCTAAAGCTCGATTTGTTTGGATTTCTTTCTCTTCCCTAGATAACCTTATGATCAAGGATTACTTCATCCGAAGTTTCTGCAAAGATAAAATGGGTGGATTCAGAGGTCTGAAGAACTACGCCATGGCCTCAGAAGACCGCGAGCTGGAGGCCAAACTGGCCGTGGTGGAAAAATTCAACAAACGCATTC
Source organism: Cirrhinus molitorella (assembly GCA_033026305.1). NCBI lineage: Eukaryota > Metazoa > Chordata > Actinopteri > Cypriniformes > Cyprinidae > Cirrhinus > Cirrhinus molitorella. The sequence continues at coordinate 30,966,819 of CM065128.1, forward strand.
CAGAGCTGGTTAAGCGCATCTATGATTGTGCTCAGAGGAGCCCAGTGTGCGCAGGTAAGACAAAACACTAAAGCACTGTTTAAAAAAAAACACTATATGCACACATCCCTCATTTACAAGCTGGATACCTTTTATTTCTCTGTTTGTGACAGATTTTATCCTTGGTACGGTGCATAAGGCAAAAGGCCTTGAGTTTGATGCAGTGGTTGTGACAGATGACTTTATGAAAGTACCATGTGCTCGACACAACCTACAACAAGTAGGCGGTTTCAATGCAGGTTTGTGACATTTCTTTAGAAATGTTTTCTTGAATACTCTGTGTGTTTGTGTGTGTGTGTGTATATATAATGGAATGATAAATGTGACCCCTGGACCACAAAACCAGTCTTAAGTAGCACAAGTATATTTGTAGCAATAGCCAAAAATACATTGTATTGGTCAAAATTATTGATTTTTCTTTTATGCCAAAAATCATTAAGATATTAAGTAAATAGCATGTTCCATGAAGATATTTTGTAAATACCATACCATAAATATAAAAACTTAAAAATATGCATTGCTAAGGACTTCATTTGGACAGCTTTAAATTGTTCTCAATGTTTAGTTTTTCAATGGAAAGCTTATTTATTTAGCTTTCAGATGTATAAATCTCAATTTAAAAAAAAAATTACCCTTATGACTGGTTTTGTCATCCTGGGTCACAAATGTGCTGCACGTAATAAAATGAAGCCCAGCTCATACCATTATTACGGTTTCTGTATCTATACAGAAAGTCTGTCTGGGCTTTAGCCAAGTGACCGTCTGCACATCTGGTAGATCAAAGTGTGCATAAAGAGTGTACATTCATGATGATCTGAAATCTTTGGGCACTTTCTGTGGGTTCAACTGCATGTGCCATCAGTTGTAATCAGTCAGTAACATTATTCTTTTAAAAATGGGCATCAAAAATAGAAATATTGTAAATTGCATTCATTAATATAAAGTCTGAGATGGATCTTGTTGTATACAAGTAGTTTGCTAGGTATTATTTACGCTCTCAGGAAAAAAGGGGCCAAAAGCAGTCACTGGGGATGTACTCTTTCACTTATTTTCACTTATGTACCTTATTTAGCCCTAAAGGGGTTCAATCAAAATATGTGACCCTAGACCACAAAACCAGTCTTAAGTAGCACGGGTATATTTGTAGCAATAGCCAAAAATACATTGTATAAGTCAAATTTTTTAATGGTAATACGCATTGTTCAGAACTTAATTTGAACAACTTTAAATGTTTTGTTTTTTTACACCCTCAGATTCCAGATTTTCAAATAGTTGGATCCTATCCTAACCAACCATACATCAATGAAAGCTTATTTATTTAGATGATGTATAAATCTCAATTTCAAAAGCTTGGTTTTGTGGTCCAGGGTCACATATGTAAATCCATATATGCATATGGCTAATCTTTACTCTCTGCCTGCAGCAAACGTTCCAGACGACGAGTGGAACCTGTTATACGTGGCGATCACGCGCGCCAAAAGAGCGCTGTACATCACTAAGACCATAAGGAACATCCTCACATTCACTGGGGTGAGTTATTGCTCCCTATGCATTTCAGCTTCGTTCTGATCTTTATAATCCAAATAATATCCAGAAACCATGACATTTGAAGCATTCTTATTCTTGCCACTTTCTCTTTCACAGGAGTACTTCCTGAGGTCCGAGCTGACCAGCACTCTGCTGAGTAAAGACCCATCTCTCGGCTGCTCCATTGAAGGCTGTGGGAACCACATCACTGCAGAATCTGTTCTCAGCATGAGCAAACTCCCCGTCAGATATGTCAGTGTCTTTTAGCACTTTTGTTTGTTTGTATTTTAAAGGGACATTTCACCCAAAATTAAAAATTAGCTGACAATGAATTCAAAGTTTTTTTTCATCAGAACAGATTTAGGAATAAATCACCTGTTCACCAATGGAGCCTCTGCAGTGAATGGGTGCCGTCAGAATGAGATTGCAAACAGCTGATAAAAACATCAATAATCCACAAGTAAACCAACAGTAACCAGTATCAATTAACATCTTGTGAAGTGAAAAGCCCATATAAATTAGTTTGTATGAAACAAATCCATCAAGTCATTTTAACTCTAAAACTCTAACTCTATTTATTGACTTCTACTTATTTGACTTATTCTATGGCTTCTGCTTCTTCTAATATATATATATATATATATATATATATATATATATATATATATATATAATTATTTTTTTTTTTCCAACTTCTACTTCTTTGACTTCTTGTATGGCTTCTGCTACTTCGATATTTTTTTTTTTCATCGACTTCTACTTCTTTGACTTCTTCTATGGCTTCTGCTTCTTTGATATATATATATATATATATATATATATATTTTTTAATGTTTTTGTTTTTATTGGGTTTTTTTTTCTTCGACTTCTATGGCTTTTGCTTCTTCGAGTTATTATTTTTTCTTCGACTTCTTCTATGGCTTCTGCTACTTGGAATTTTTTTTTTTACTTATTCTATGGGTTCTGCTTCGAATATTTTATTTTCTTCGACTTCTTCTATGAATTCTACTTCAACTTCTGTGGCTTCTGCTTCTGTGACTTTTTCTTCGACTTCTAATTCTTCGACTATGGCTTCTGCTTCTTCTAATATTTGTTCCCCCTTCGAATTCTACTTCTTTGACTTCATCTATGGCTTCTGCAACTTTTTCTTTAAATTCTTCTATGGCTTCTGCTTCTTCTAATATTTTTTTCCCAACTTCTACTTCTTTGACTTCTTGTATGGCTTATGCTACTTCGATATTTTTTTTTTTTCATCGACTTCTACTTCTTTGACTTCTTCTATGGCTTCTGCTTCTTTGATTTTTTTTTTTTTTTTTTTTTTCTTCGACTTCTTTGGCTTTTGCTTTTTCGAGTTATTATTTTTTCTTCGACTTCTTCTATGGCTTCTGCTACTTGGAATTTTTTTTTTGACTTATTCTATGGGTTCTGCTTCGAATATTTTATTTTCTTCTACTTCAACTTCTGTGGCTTCTGCTTCTGTGACTTTTTCTTCGACTTCTAATTCTTCGACTGTGGCTTCTGCTTCTTCTAATATTTGTTCCCCCTTTGAATTCTACTTCTTTGACTTCATCTATGGCTTCTGCAACTTTTTCTTTAAATTCTTCTATGGCTTCTGCTTCTTCTAATATTTTTTTCCCAACTTCTACTTCTTTGACTTCTTCTATGGCTTCTACTTTGATTTCTATGGCTTCTGCTTCTGCGACTTTTTCTTTAACTTCTAATTCTTCGACTTCTTCTATGGCTTCTGCTTTTTCTAATATTTTTTTCCCCCTTCGAATTCTACTTCTTCAACTTCATCTATGGCTTCTGCTTCTTCACATTAAAATCACCCAACATATTTGCTTAGAAGACTGTTTTCACTACTAAACGCCACTTGATCTGCAGATATTTCTCTCCTGATTCAGGCTTTTTCTTTGGAGAATGCAATATTATAGATAGAGGACTCATATTTTAGCCAGAAGCAATGGTTTAAAGTTAAAAATACATTTTGAATTTATTCATCATTTCACTTCAAAAGATGTTAATTGGTGGACTGGATTTGTGTGGATTATTAATGTTTTTATCAGCTGTTTGGACTCTCATTCTGACGGCACCCATTCACTGCAGAGGATCCTCTTGTAATGCTAAATTTCTCCAAATCTGTTCTAATAAAGAGGCAAGCTCATTTACATCTCAGATGGCCTGAGAGGGAGCAAATCTTCTGCAAATTTTCATTTTTGGATGAACTACTCTTCAAAAACTCACTTCCTGTATTGGTTAAATCTGTGTGTTTTAGATGGAAAGCGTGGATGCTGGAGGCGTTCTGTGTTTGACCTGTGTAGAGCAGCGTGTGGGACCTACAGCCTTCCTGCTTTCTCCACCAGAACGGGTTAGATCCATGACCTATACCAATGAAAGAATTGAGCTGCCCATCAACGTCGCCATGCTGCTATCGTTACTTTAAACACCACATTTAAGTGTCCTTTTTCCCCTTTGTGTCTTTTGGAGTGGTTTTGCAATTTGTGCATTGCTCAGATCTCTCAAATCTGCACTGGATTTTTAGTTTTAGTTATCTATTTTAATACTTCTAAAACTTTTTTCCTCCTTTTGCTTTATTTTACAGCTTCTTCCACATTGGACTTGCCTTAATTTGGCATACAGTAAACAATGACATCACTGTTTGTAGTTGGAGAATAAACAGCGTGTCTTTTTCCGGGTTTTTCTGGAAACTTTAGCAGGGACTTTTCAGCTGCAGTATTACAGCTAATGTGAACGACACAATAGCTGAGGAACACTAATTTATAAAATTGTTTATGTCCACAGTTTTATCATCAGTGACTTGTTGGAAGACTGATAACCATTCCTACATGTAGTTTTACATAAAGACAAAGTGTGTAATTAGACTTACTTAAGTTTTGCACTTTATATTATATATTTATTGTGGATTTTTTTGTTTGTTTGTTTGTTTGTTTTTGAATGACTAACGGTTTGAACAAGCAAAATTTTAATTCTAATTTTGTAAAAAAAAAAAAAAAAGTTCCACCAGACATTTTCTGCAAGACCAGTGACTTGTGTGCCATTGTTAAGAATTTGTAATCATCTGTGTATATGTGTATATATATGTGTAAATGTTGTGCAGACTTAAGTAAATCTTGGGCAGATCTGGTACAGTCTTTGTTGTTCTTGTCTTCAAACTGTTTGTATGCATTAATTAATAGTAAATAATTATTTATATTTATATAAAAAAAGATTGTGTAACTAAAAATGTATTCATAAATATACAATCTAATCTAATACGCTTTATATACATTACCAGCCAAAAGTTTTTGGACGGTAAGTTTTTTTTGTTTTTTAAAGAAGTCTCTGCTGCTCACCAAGCCTGTATTTATTTGAAAGTACTGCAAGTACTATTTAAAATAATGTTCTATTTGAATATATTTTAAAATGTAATTTATTCATGTGATTTCAAAGCTAATTTTTTTAGCATCATTACTCAGTCACATGATCCTTCAGAAATCATTCTAAATTTCTGATTTTCTGCTCAAAAATATTTATTGTTGAAAACAAAGTAAAAAAATTTTGCAGGTTTCTTTGATGAATAGAACGTTCAGAAGATCAGCATTTATCTGAAATAGAAATCTTTTGTAACATGAATGTCTTTATCATCAAGTTTGATCAAATTAAAGCATCCTTGCTAAATAGAAGTGTTCATTTCTATAATATCTTTAAGAAAAAAAAATAATTATACTTTCTTTTGAATGGTATAGTGTATAATGTTAAATATTGATTGTAAAAAAATGTTTCTTGAGCAGAAAATCAGCATATTAGAATGATTTCTAAAGGATCATGTGACACTGAAGACTGGAGTAACGATGCTGTAAGTTTGATCACAGGAATAAATTTAATTTTAAAATAGTTTCAAATAGAAAGCAGTTGTTCTAAATAGTAAAAAATACTTCATAATATTACTTCTTTAAAAAAAAAAAAACATTAAAAATCTTACTGTCTAAAAACTTTACTGGAAGTGAATAACATGTCAATAAAATAGCTATATATTGTTATGACTATGTAATGTTATATGTGACCCTGGAGCCCACTGTATATGGGTCAAAATTATAGATTTTTCTTTTATACCAAAAAGCATTCGGATATTAAGTAAAGTTCATGTTCCATCAAGATATTTTGTAAATTTCCTACCGCAAATATATCAAAACATAATTTTTAGTTAGTAATATGCATTGCTAAGAGATCACTTGGACAACTTTAAAGGCGCTTTTCTCAGTATCTTGATTTTTTTGCACCCTCAGATTCCAGATTTTCAAATAGTTGTATCTCGGCCAAATATTGTCCTATCCCAAACCATACATCAATGGAAAACTTATTTATTCAGATTTCAGATGAAGTATAATTCTCAGTTTCAAACAGTTGACCCTTATGACTGGTTTTGTGGTCCAGGGTCACATATAATTTTCAGATTATACAATAATTATATTAAGTAGTAATGGTAGTAGAAGTATAGAAGTAGTAATATATATATATATATATATATATATATATAGCATCCAAGGCCGGTGATATATGTATATATATATATATATATATATATATAGGCTATATATATATATATATATATATATAGCATCCAAGGCCGGTGATATATGTATATATATATATATATATATATATATAGGCTATATATATATATATATAGGCTATATATATATATATGGACGGACGTATTGGCCACACCCACTGTTGGTAGGCAATGTGAGAATAGTTCGGGACGTCCCCTGTAAGACACGGTTACAAATGTTACACAGTGGAGTGTGTGGATTTCAGAAATACTAAGAAGACATCTGGACAAAAAAAATACATATCTGAGTCTCAAGAGGATAAATAAGCGAAACTCAGCAGTGAGCATCTGCGAGTTTCGCTGGACGTCTCTTTCGTTCGCCACGCCCACTCGACCGCGCCGGACAGATAAATTAACGTAACAAGCGCGACTGCTGGGAATTAAACTGGAAAGTCTGGTAAGTGGCCAATACAAACAATTCAAAAGCGAAGACAAGCGTGTTTTGTCGTTCTGTTTTACCCTTTGTGCACCGATAAGCTTTACATACAGACTCACCTCTTTTTTTATGAGAACTACCAGTGATATGTGGTTATCTTTGTTGTGTGTCAGTTATTGTTAAGACTTGAAAACCATTTTGCGACATGTTTTGTTTATGTTACTGTACTTAAGAAATGAAGAAACTCCACTATCTTTTGTTTTTACAAGGTTAGTGTTATTTTGAGTAATGTTGACAAAAGAAAGGAAGACATTCATCGTAATAGGGTTAAATGACAAATGCAGGTATTATGTAATAGTCCATGAATATGGACGAACGTATAGCGATGAATCAAAATATAGGATATATCAATATGCAATACATGAAATAAAAATGTGTTACTGATGTAATAGTCAACATTATCTGTTTGAAGGATAGTCACATCTAAAATGTGACCCTGGACCACAAAAACAGTCATAAAGGTCAGTTAGGTGAATAAATAAACTTTCCATTGATGCATGGTTTGGGATAGGATAATATGAGATACAACTATTTGAAAATCTGGAATCCGAGGGTGCAAAAAAATCTAAATATTGAGAAAGTCACCTTTAAAATTGTCCAAATGAATTTCTTAGCAGTGCATATTACTTACAAAAATATTAAGTTTTGATATATTTACAGTAGGAAACTTACAAAATACTTGATCTTTGCTTAACATCCTAATGATTTTTGGCATAAAAGAAAAATCTGTAATTTTGACCCATACAATGTATTTTTGGCTATTGCTGCAAATATGCCTACTTAAGATTTTGTGGTCCAGGGTCACAAATGTGGTTGATGTTATTGTATATTTTGTTTATTTATCATTTTTGAAGATGCCTTCTGCTTTTAAAATCTAAAAGCCACACAAATTGTCCACAGTAATTAGAGTAAATGTTTTTTTTTTTCTATTATAGCCTTTTTTTAAGAAAGGAGGACAAGAAATTGTGTGTGTTGTGTTGACAAGGAATTGTGGCACTGTGAGAGCTTTTTAAATATAGTTTAGTCACTAAATAAATGGAAAGAATCAGAGCTTTTCAAAGCTTTTCAAACCATAAAGCCAGATATAAACTTTTTTCTGCCTGACGGCAGTCACTGTTTGATTTTACTTGGTTTCTGGTAAGTTTACTCCGTTCTGAGAGGCCTTAGAGGATATGATATGAAGAGAGGACAGAAAGAGGGTTTTGAAATGAAACTGATAACTTTGCGTTTAGAGCTTAGTGAAGAATGCCATCAGGAAGGAAAGGCAAGGAGACTCCCGATAAACAGTCCCACATGTGTGCAAAAGTCTCAAGAAACCCAAAATCCCTTTAGAAATGGACAAAAAAAGGTTGATACTGAGGGGGGAAAACTTAGTAAAAATAAAATACACTTTATCTCCTTTTAGCTGTGAATGTGATATTAATAGTCACTTTTTAATAATTAAAAATGTTATATTTCAATAATTGAAAATAAAGTTGGTTTTAATAATAATTACAGGTTTATCTTTAAAGTAAAGTTCAGTTTTTAAAACTGCTTGGCATTACACACATTGATTTCTTTTGTTCTTTAAATGAGTTATATAAAATGTTTTACAGGAAAGTGCTGCTATTTTAAAATAAATCTGCTAGTTTTCTAGATCTAACAGAGCCTTTTCATTTCTCTCGCTCTCTCTTTACAGATGCTGATGGGGAAAAATGGCTTTGTTGAGGAAAAGTAAGTAACATGCTTGTACAGTTGTTTATTGCATCACTGTTTCATAATACATGGAAAAGCATCCAAGGCCGGTGATCATGTCCAGTGCATGAGTCACACTCTGAATCAGTCTCTTGATACAAAACTAAAAGTCTGACGTGAATGATTTTAGGTCATTCTCAGTGTGAAATCTTACGGATGATATCAGTGAGCAAACCGATGTTTTAGTGCCTTGTTTTGCACTGCTGTCCTGCAAAATAGGAATGTGTCCTGTGTGTGTTGATGTGGTGGAGGAGGGGTCAGTCCTAGAGTAAATGAGGTAACCAGACAGAATAAACCTATGAAAGTGATGTATAGTGGTGTCTCTGCCTGGAAATCCCACTCAGAACACATTTACTGAAGGCAGAGTTAACCTGAGTGTGTATTTTTTTAATTTCAGGCTTATGTGCTGTAGTTTTTACTCTTTATTTGAAGCATAAATACTCGCCTGACAATATTATTATTAAATGCTGTGTCACTGTAATAGTAGATATTTGAAGAAATGTTTCTTTTTAAACAGATTTGGTCAGTTTAAGCAACCTTTTCCTTTCTATTCCGTCAGTTTTACTAAGGCCGTGCCATGAGGTGTAAAAACATGTTTTGCATTAGTCAAGGAATAGAAAGCTAAGAAAATCCATGTATGTTTATTTGATCTTATTAAGCAACCTCAGCCTGGACTATTTAGCCTTAAACACCCCCAAAATTATTTAACATTTTACCTTTTTGTGTCTGACTTGCTTTATTATTTGAGTATTATTTTTGGATTATTGTAGTATTTATTTATATTTTGAATTAGCTTTTGTTGTTATATTTTCAATATTTTAATTTTTAGCTTAATTGGCTATAATTTTATCTTTTTGTTCTTTTAAAATATTACCATATAGATTAAATATACTTCAATTTCAGTTTTAGTTTTAATAATTGTGGTACTTTAACTTGAACGCAAAAAAAACAAAAACAAAGATTGTGTGGAAACATTTTAAATTAGAAATTGTTAATACATTTCAATCTAAATTACAAAGAAATGTAAGTTACAAATTAGTAAATTAGTAAATGTACACTAATAATCTGTATATATATATAATTATTCTTATTATTATATATTTACACTGAAAGCAAGATTTTCAATTTTAACTTTTCATCAAAAATGACCAACAATGATTTTTAATACACTTATTTATATATATTTTTTTTACAGTAAAGGCAATATTTCAATTTTTTTTATTTTTTTTGTTTGTTTTCAATTTTAAATTTTCATCTAATAATCTTATCATAATTTTAATTTCAGCTTAATTTAAATTGCCCAAAAATATTTTTAATAGTTCTGTCTTTAGTTTTAGTAAACAATAAAAATACAGCTGAAAAAAATGGTGATAAAACAATTTTCCCTCAAAAGTTGCTAGTAAATGTAAAAATGAATTGTAAAACAGTTTAGTATATGAATTGTTATAACTACGTATTCCAGTTTGACTACCAATGCTTATTCATTTGTTTTTATAAGTCACTAGTAACAATTAGAAAAGTTTGAAATGAGGGATGAGTTAAAAATGAACTTATCTAATTCCTCATTCGTTATTTTACAGTGACCTCTAGTGGTCACTTTTATCATATGTGTCCCTCGACCACAAAACCAGTCATAAGGTTCAGCTTTTTAAAACTGAGATTTATTCATCTGAAAACTGAATAAACAAACTTTCCACTGATGTATGTTTTGTTAGAATAGGACAATATTTAGCCAAACATCTGGAATCTGAGGGTGCAAAAAATCATAATACTGAATATTGAAAAAAATCTCCTTTAAATTTGTCCAAATTAAGTTCTTAGCACTGCATATTACTAATCAAAAATTAAGTTTTATATACCATTTATAGTAGGACATGTACAAAATATCTTTATGAAACGTGATCTTTACTTAATATCCTAATGATTTTTGCCATAAAAGAAAAATCAATGATTTTGACAAATACAATGTATTGTTGACTATTGCTATAAATATACCCCAGCGACTAGTTTTGTGGTCCAGGGTCACATATATGGAACACACAGTGCAGCATTTTATATTGTCTAGTAATTTCTGTCTCTCTTTCATTCTGTCAGTCAACCGTGGGCTCCTCATTCTGCTCATCCTGGTGGCTTTTGCTCTCCTATACAAAAAGACCAAACTACAGACACTGGCCAAGCATTCAGGTACACATGCAAGCTACTGATACTCAAGTATATGCGTGTACTCGGTTTATTATATTGATCTTATTGCGTTTTATGCAGCTCTCAAGAAAGATGGAGGCAAAACAGGTGTGGAGGACGAGAAAGAGACAGACACTGACATCCCTGTGGTCATCTGTGCTTCAGAGGAGCGTATTGGCGCTGCAATGGCAACCATCAACAGCGTCTACAGCAACAGCCGTTACAGAGTTTTCTTCTACATAGTTACCCTGCGAGATGCCATCAAGAAGATAAGGTCTAACTTTTAAGGATTCTGTGTAACACCTGTTGATGGTTGTGAGCACTCACTTGGTTGCAACGTTTCTGAACTGATTTAAACAGATTTTGGTGATGATCCAACACAAGTAGATTATTGTACAACTTGTCAATACAGATATTCATTGGATGCAAATTTCACTTTTGGTGTTTACATATAAATGTGTCTGCAGTCTGCACACACAACCACCCTACAATGTTAAAAAAAAAACATTCATTCTTTTTTTTAATCCCCCAAAAACCTAAACAGTCTCAGTTATCAAGCTGTTTTGATTTACTGAGCAGTATGATACACCAAAAATGGAAGAGAGGGGTGGGGTGGGGTGAGGTCATTTAAAGAGACATACGTCGAAACAGCTGTTTTTGACGTGATAAAAACTGTGTTGTTTTACACAGCCATTGAGGAATTTTAAACAAAGTATGTTGCAGACATTTCATAAAGACATATGACATATATATATATATATATAGTACTTTGTAATAACATTATATATATATATATTTATATATAGTACTTTGTAATAATTGTATATGTACAATTTTATTGTGAAAACGTAGTATATTGTATAATATATATATATATATATATATATATAACATTGAATTTCATTGCAATTGGATTTAAATTAAATATTAATAAAAATTAAATAGTAATACAATTTTATTGTCAATTTACAATACATCATCTTGTAAATCTTTTTTATTTTAGTATTTTTTTTATTTTATTTTTTTATTATTATTATTTTTTTTCAGTTGTTATTTTATTTTAGCTATATTTCAATTAATAAACATTTTAAAATTTGTTTTAGATTTGTAGCAATAGCCAAAAACACATTGTATTGCATTTATTTATGCTAAAGATCATTAGGATATTAAGTAAAGATCATGCCATTAAGTTATTTAGTAAATTTCCTACTGTAAATATATCAAAAGTTAATTTTTGTTTAGTAATATGCATTGGGACAACCTTAAAGGCAATTTTCTCAATATTATTTTTTTTGCACCATCAGATTCCAGATTTTCAAATAGTTGTATCTTGGCGAAATATTGTCCTAACAAACCATACATCAATGGGAAGCTTTTTTTTTAGCTTTCAGATTATTTATAAATCTCAATTATCCTTATGACTGGTTCTGTGGTCCAGGGTCATAAATGTACATAATAATGTGTATATGTCTCAAAGAGAAATGAGAAACACCCTCAGTCAATTATTATTCTCCCATATACCTAAATAAGCATTTCTTCTGGACTCAAACAGGGAATACATAGAGAAAACCAAGCTGAGAAAAATCAAATACAAGATCCTGGAGTTCAATCCGATGGTATTGAAGGGAAAAGTCAATCCAGACTCATCCAGACCAGAACTGCTGCACCCTGTGAGTTCTATTGGGTTCTACTGTGTTACTTTAAGTAAACTCTTCATTATTTCTAAAAGGTGTGGTCAGTTAGTACACTATATGACCAAATGTATACGAACCCCTTTCTCTTCAGCCTCACCCTAAACTAAATCAAGCATGTCATTTTCTTAGACAAACAGGTCCATCATAGACTCCTACACACTAATAGTTTCTTGATCCTGGTTTCTTTTGTGTCGCAGCTTAACTTTGTGAGATTCTACTTACCGCTTCTCGTCACTGAAAATCACAAGCGGGTCGTTTACCTGGATGATGACGTCATAGTGCAAGGTGAAATACAGTATGATGCGTGTAAGCATCTGAAATTGATACTTGTACTTAAAAGTATCAAAAAGCTAAACTGATAATGCAAGCATGACCTCATGTGTCAAGTGCATGAAATGAAATCACTTCACTGCTCTATTCACTGTGACAAGGGATGATTTTTGTTACATCTGACTTACAGGAGATATACAGGAACTGTATAACATAAAGCTGAAAGTGGGACATGCTGCTGCGTTCGCCTCAGACTGTGATCTGCCCCCAACGCATGAGATGGTGCGCAGTGTGGGGATGCAAGTAGGTATTTCTGGTTTATCGCTTTAGTTACTGTTACATGGATTGATTTTTTTTTTCTTTTATCAAAACACAATTGCCTCTCATAGACAACCTATATGGGCTTTCTGGACTACCGCAAAGAGGAAGTCAGAGAGTTGGGCATCAACCCCAGCGACTGCTCCTTTAATCCTGGCGTTTTTGTGGCAGACCTTGGTGAATGGAAAAAGCAAAAAATAACTAAAAAGCTGGAGAAATGGATGGCTAAGGATGTCAGGTGATATATTGGTTCATTTTGACTTTTTATGAGATCAAATTAGTTTGGATTAAATAGATTTCTTTTTTCCATTTTAATGTAGGGAGAATCTGTACAGCAGTGCTGTGGCAGGCGGTGTGGCCACCCCTCCAATGTTGATTGTGTTTTATGATAAATACACGACCATTGATCCGCTGTGGCATGTCAGACACCTAGGTTTGTCTTCTAATTATAATTTTTTTTTCTCAAATCTCACTGAATAATTGCTTATTTTATATCTCTTTAATATTTCTCAAATTATATGTATTTACCTATTAGTCTCTATTGATTATCCGTTATACTGCATTTAAAATTACAAATGAAGCCATATTTATACTACTAGTCAAAAAAAAATATGTTCTTCAAGACTTCTGCTCACAAAGCCTGGATTTATTTGATCCAAAGTACAGCCAAAAGAGTCAAATTGTAAAATATAACAATATGTAATTTATTCCTGTTATCAAAACTGAATTTTCAGCATCGTTACTCCAGTCTTCAGTGTCACATGATCCTTCAGAAATCATTCTAATATGCTGATTTTTTTTTTTTTTAAATTATCAATATTTAAAACAGTTGAGTAAATTTTTTCATGATTCTTTGATGAATAGAAAGATCCAAAGATCAGCATTTATCTGAAAGAAAAAGCTTTTGTAACATTATACACTGTACCATTCAAAACATTTTTTGAGAAAGAAATCATAGAAATTAATACATTGATTAATTGACAAGGATGCTTTAAATTAATCAAAAGTGATGATAAAGACATTTATAATGTTGCAAAGGATTTCTATTTCAGATAAATGCTGAACTTTGTATTCATCCAAGAAACTTGGAACAAAAAAAAAAACACAACTCTACTGGTTTTCAACACTTACGTTGGCATCTGCATTCTTCAGGTCATCCGTAAGAAGCTGGTGCGCAAGACCCTGGACATGATCAAGAAGATCGGTTTTCAACAAATGTTTTTTGAGCAGCAAAACTTTTATTAATATTAAACAAAACTTATATTAATGACTTCTGATGGATCATGTTTTCAAATCATAGGAATAAATTGCATTTTAAAATATTCAAATAGAAAAGTTATTTAAAAAAAATAATTAAAATTGTACTATTTTTGCTGTAGTTTGGATCAAATAAATGCAGGCTAGGTGAGCAGAATAGACATTATTAAAAACTTTAAAATCTTATTTGCCAGACAGTTATTAGTTATAAGTGTATTTTTGATTAAATAAACTACCATTCGCAAATGAATATTTTATTCATTAAGGATGCATTAAATTGATAAAAATGACATTAATTTATGTTATAAAAGACTTCCAAGTATGCGGTTCTTTTAATCAAATTCAAATGTAATTATTTAAAAATCTGAAAAAAGCAACCAAAAAAAAAATAAATACAATTTAAAATGTAATGTTTCATAGGCGCATATTTTATATATCTTGTCTTTGTGAATTTAAATTTGCAGTAAAGTAAATCAACAAAAACTAAACACTCTCATTGTGTTCTCCACAGGATGGAGTCCTGATACCCGTTATCCCAGATCCTTTCTCAAAGATGCACGTTTACTGCACTGGAACGGCCGTTTCAAGCCCTGGGACTACCCCTGCGTCCATCTGGACTTCTGGGAGAAATGGTTTATCCCAGACCCCACAGGAAAATTCACCTTGGTACGACCATGAACTGTGTCTCTTTGACTCGATACAAATCAATCCAAGAACTGAGGCTACTAAATAAAAATGAAGAAAAAAAGGAATAACTAATAGCACCCGAACTGGATTTCTGTTGTTCTGAGGCAAGTTCGTAAATAGAGTAAAACAAGACACAAAGTAAAAAGACAGAAAATTACACCCAAGGTCCTTTTAAGGAAACATTTAATGGTTCAGTGGACAGGAGTCAGCACTCCACAACTGGGTCAGTTAAATATTAACAAATTTACAATCATGGAGGAATGTAAAAAAAAGAAACCTCAAACACAAAACGCAGCGCCTTAAAAAAACAGCTCCTATCCCCCTAACCCACCCGCACAGAGAAAAGACAACCAGCTGAGTTTGCCATCTTCACTCTGCATCACAGTCCGACACCCCGTCCCTTCCAGATTTACACTTTACAACTCGTCTTTGCCTGTGGTATCCTAAAACAGAGAAATACGTGTGAAGATCAAATGCCAGTTCAACCCTCTTAAATTCTACATTTTATGAATTAAAGATTTAGAACAACATCAGGGTGAGTAAGTGACAGTTTCCACACTCACCGATTCTTCATCTGCATCCTCATCTGCCTGGACCTCCTCCTCATCCTCTGCTTCCTCTGTCTGTTCTTCTGGTTCCTCCTCTGGCTCTTCCTCGACCTGTGGACACAGCAACAGGATATTGAGCCACACTTCATTTGAACCCCTTTATTTCATATTACCTGTGCTCGACTTTGCGTATACCTGTGCGTCGAGATCTACGTTCATGCTGAGCCGCAGCATGCGCTCTATTCTGTCTCCGTAAGCTTTGGTGTCTGTGAGTTGGTATCCGGATCGCAGGGTGGCGGTTTCAAAGAGCACCACGGCTAAATCCGCAGCTGTCTGATCCTCAGCATCTTCCTACAACACAAAGAACATACCGTCAGACAATCTGAACTTTAGCAGCAAAATTTTATTTATGTAAGGATTTAGTTTACTTCCATGTCATCCTTGATGTTCATGTCTTTCTTTCTTTCGCCAAAAAGAAATTAAGGTTTGAGGAAAGCATTCCAGGATTTTTCTCCATATAGTGGGGATCAACAGGTTGAAGGTCAAAACTGCAGTTTTAATGCTGCTTCAAAGGGCTCTACATGATCCCAACTGAGGTATAACAGTCTTATCTTATTAAAGTATATACTTTAAACCACAAATTGTTATTTTGCACTAGTTCTACCTCCCGCATTACGCAGTCATGTTAAAAAAGGTCACGTATGACGTAGACTGAAGTACTGACCTGGTGTTTACAAAGCAAGCGAGCAAAGAAAGTCAAACATGGCTTTCCAAAAAACAATTTTGAAGTTGGAGGAGAAAATCAAAGACATCAGAAATACAAAGACTCTATTTATGAATGGGAGAAACTGTATTGTGCAATATGGTGGAATAGACCCGCCTTCTAAACGAAAGAGCCAATCGCTGATAGGTAAAGTCATTGCGTCTCTGCAGCGGCTGTTAGAAGTGCCGGTTCCCATAGAAACCTAAGGCTGGACCGGCCGATGCACATGCGCAGTCATAAGCATGCTGTGGCTGCACATGCACCTTGTCTGGTCTAGCTTGAAAAATTATGTTTTTAAACGCTATTTGAGCATAAGAAACAACATTCATGGTGCAGTTCATTTCAGATTTTGTTGCTGATTTGAAATATGTCATTTAATTGCGAGTTCAGCGAGCCATTTTTTAGATTTCAGGATTCACCCATTCATTTAGATGCAGACTGAAGCTACAATTCGGACCTTCAACCCATTGAAGTCCACTATATGGAGAAAAAAATCCTGAAATGTATTCCTCAAAATCCTTAATTTCTTTTCAAGTGAAGCAAGAAAAACATGAACATCTTGGAAGATAAGGGGGTGAGTAAATTTTCAGGAATTTATTATTCTGGAAGAGAATTTAACTAGTTATGTTTGACTTACTTTAACTCTCCTCAACATCTCCTTGATGAGAGGATGCTTGGGATTGATTTCTAATGTCTTCTTTTGACTTGCGTAATAACTAGAACGAGGAAAAAAAAAAAGTTTCAGTAAGTTTTTATGAGCATAGTTTGCAGAATATTAACTTTTTTCCCTTTTTCCCCCCTCATCGCAGGAAGTGCTAGGTTGCACCATCACCACAATTTTAAAGGTGCCATTATTTTTAATAGCACTTTATACAACGCAATTGTCAAATCAACATAACCCGGAAACTAGAGATGTAAATTTAGCTGTAAAGCAGCTATACAATAGTATCATTATTTGATACCAAGAGTATCACTATAATTTGCATATGCACACATGTATTCAAGGCTTGTTTAAAGGACGTACTTTGTGGAAATGTCTTTTCCTGTCTGATAAGCCTGGGCTTTCATGATCCGTTCCATGTTGCCAGACCATCCGTACTGACTGGCAACCAGAGCGCAGGGAGATTTGGTCAGCCTCTGAGACAAAATGGCCTTCTCGATCTGAAAAACAAAACAAGGCTTGTTTGAACTCATCTGCCAGTTTTAAAAAGTTAAGAGTTAATATGCAATACAATAAAGTGGCAGAAAATAATCGTACGTTGTCCTTCAGGGACTTCTCTTTCATCCAGGTGGTGAGGGGTTCAAACTCCTTCTCCAAAGCTTCCCTCTTCTCCTTGGCTTTGTCACTCTCATCGAATTTCACGCCTTCCTTCGCCACGTTCTGGAAGCGTTTGCCATCGAACTCAGGCAGAGCCTGGATGCAGTACTCGTCCACTGGCTCAGTCAGGTAGATGACCTCATATCCTTTCTTAAGAAGCGTCTCCACGAATGGAGAAGACTCAGCCTAAAACCAGAAAGATTACATGTTAATATGCATCTAAGGGGTATGGGGTATCTCACAGCTCAAAGTAAAAACATTTATGCACCTCCTTCCTGCTGGTTCCAGCCATGAAGTAGATCTTGTCCTGCTTCTCCTTCATCCTCTCCACGTACTGCTCCAGACTAGACAGTGTGGTTTCGTGGTGGGAGGTCTGGAAGCGGAGCAGCTTGGCCAGACGGGTTCTGTTGGAGTGATCCTCAATCACGCCCAGCTTGATGTTGGTGCCGAACTCCTTCCAGAACTTGTCATTGTATTGCTCCTCGGCGATCTTCTTGATCATGTCCAGGGTCTTGCGCACCAGCTTCTTACGGATGACCTGAAGAATGCAGATGCCAACGTAAGTGTTGAAAGCAATTCATTGTACAGGAAGTTCACTATCATATAATAATTTGATCAGTAACACAAGCTCACCTTGAGGAGTTTGTGTTGCTGCAGAGTCTCTCTGGAGACATTCAGAGGCAGATCATCAGAGTCCACCTGAGAAATGAGATTAAACATTGAGTCACCGAACATTAAGATATTTTGTAATTTCCTACTGTAAATACATTGAAATGTAATTTTTGATTAGTAATATGCACTGCTTAGAACTTCATTCGGACAACTTTAAAAACAAATTTTCTCAATATTTAGATTTTTTGCACCCTCAGATTCCAGATTTTCAAATAGTTGTATCTCAGCCAAATATTGTCCTATCCTAACAATGTAATCAATCAATGAAAAGCTTATTTATATTTACTTGATGTATAAATCTCAATTTAAAAAAAAAAATTTTTTTTAGTGATTTCATAATTTATTATTTTTTACTAAAAACTATAATAAACATTATATATTATATTTTTTAGTTGGTTTTTATTATTATTGCATTTCAATTTAGCTTTCATTCATTTATTTCAGTTTAAGTAATTTTTGTACTTTATTTCAGCCAGTTCCCATCTAATAATTTTGTAAATAATTTTTATTTATTGTACATTTTATTTTAGTAATAGTTCAAGTTTTTAAATAGTTAAAGTATTAAATAATAACTTTAAACCTGGTTTATTCCAAACACTGTTTTTATGCAGAACACAAAAATGTAATTAGCCTATTTTTGGCAAATAAATTACATTTGCACCCTGTATTACATTAGTGCAGGCATGCAATCTGCTTAAGCATGGAAATTCTTTACTAATGAGCCCTTACACAGGAGGGCTATCACTTCTAGGGAAATGCAGTGCAAACATGCATTATATTTCCAAGAACTATAATATCCCACACTCTGTATGCACAGAACTAACATTGTGAAGGCTATTAGGTCACAGAATTGACGCATCCTGAATTATCTTACGGATTACACTTAAAAATGGACAGACAGAAGCACTTACAACGCCTTTGATGAAGTTGAGGTACTTGGGCATCATGTCATGGAAGTCATCGGTGATGAAGACTCTACGCACAAATAGCTGAAAGAACCAAATTAGGTACAATTAATAACTTTGACATAATGACATAAAAGACTGTGCTTTTCTCATTTAAAGGTGATCAGAATTACCTTAATGAAGTCATTCTTCTTGGTGCCGTAC
Organism: Cirrhinus molitorella; assembly: GCA_033026305.1. Taxonomy (NCBI): domain Eukaryota; kingdom Metazoa; phylum Chordata; class Actinopteri; order Cypriniformes; family Cyprinidae; genus Cirrhinus; species Cirrhinus molitorella. The sequence goes on from CM065128.1 coordinate 30,985,984, forward strand.
TCGTCGAAAAGGCCTCTGGGTGCAGATGCAGGGACAAAGAGGATGGACTTGAAGGTGACCTCTCCTTCAGCGGTGAAGTGGATGTGAGACAAAGGCTCATCAGTGTCCTGAAAACGAAAATGATTCCACTTGAACTGATCCAAGAAGCCAGAGTTGATTCTTTGTGTACAAAGCACAGACTTTGTTTTAACTCACCCTGGAGAAGGTCTTGTAGAAGGCTTTGTATTCGTCCTCCTCCACTTCCTTTGCAGGCCTCTGCCAGATGGGTTTAATGTCATTCATCAGCTCCCAGTCCCACACGGTCTTCTCCACCTTTGAAAAAAAGCGCAGAATCGTTAATAAAGAAAAAATCTTTTAAGTAGCTTCTACTAATGTTTATTTGCACGTATGCAACTAAATACCTTCTTAGTCTTTGGTTTGTCCTTGTCTTCATCCTCTTCCTCAACCTCAGCTTCATCTTCAGTGGCTTCTTCCTTCTCTGCCTCAGCGTCCTCCTCCTCAATGGGCTCCTCTACAGTCTCAGTCTGGAAAATGATACAAAACGATGAGTTCATGACGTCCTCCAGCTTGAAACCAGAAGGTCTGGAGACTTTAGTGGACACACTAACCTTGCTGCTCCATATGTAGATGGGGAAGTTGATGAACTGAGAGTACTTCCTCACTAGGTTCTTAATGGTCTCCAGCTCAAGGTAGTCTGAAGCTTCCTCTTTCATCACCAGGCTGAACAAACAAGACTTCTTTAGTTACATCATATCACACTCTACACATTTTTGCAGCTTTTTGAGTTCGACTGCTTACGTAATGGTGGTGCCTCTGCCTAGAGTGTCTCCACGAGGGTCGTCACTGACGGAAAACTCATTGGAATCAGATTCCCAGATGTGCTGGGTGTCATTGTTGTGTTTGGAGGTGACGATGACCTTATCGGCCACGAGGAAGGCAGAGTAGAAGCCCACACCAAACTGACCAATCAGCTCAGAAGTGGACTGACCCTCCTCCTGCATCTCAGTCATCTTGTTGAGGAACTCGCTGGTTCCAGATTTGGCAATGGTACCGAGGTTCTTCACCAGTTCTTCTTTGGTCATGCCAATACCCGTATCAGTGATATGAAGCATGTTCTTTTCTTTGTCGGACTGGTGAGCAGAGACAAGAGACATGACTAAATGTGACCCTGGACCACAAAAACAGTCCTAAGTAGCACGGTAGTACACTGTATAGGTCAAAATGATCAATTTTATGCCAAAATATTAAGTAAAGATCATGTTCTGTGAAGATATTCTGTAAATTTCCTACTGTAAATATATCAAACCTTAATTTTTGGTTAGTAATATGCATTTTCTCAATATAATTTTTTTTTTTTTGCACCCTCAGATTCCAGATTTCCAAATAGTTGCATCTCAACCAAATATTGTCCTACCCTAACAAACCATACAACAATGGAAAGCTTATTTATTCGGCTTTTAGATTTAAAACAAATGGACCCTTATGACCGGTTTTGTGGTCTAGGGTCATAAATATTGCATAACTGTGATAAATTTAGTAAAATATTTACTAAAGAAACTAGCATTTGCATAGCTAAACAAGCTGTTGAGTATCAAAATTAAGATATGAAAACGAAGGAAGGAAAGGCTCCTCAATTTGCTTCACGCATGTTTGAATTTCTTTTGCAATGCAAATGCAAAAGCGATGTTAGATTTCTGTCCAGTGGAGAGTTTCAGTAAACAGGGAAGATCAGTAAGGGTGGGTTTTAGGACTCACCTTGATTTTAATAGTAAGCTCTTCGTTTCCAGCAAGAGCATCTTCATTAGTCAAGGACAACAGACGGATCTTATCCAAGGCATCGGAAGCATTAGAGATCAGCTCTCTAAGGAAGATCTTTGGGATGAAAAGTGAACAATTAGCAATTAGTGTCGATCTTGTGCACAATTTGTACAAATATGATGAACGGCATAATTTACCTCCTTGTTCTTATACAATGAATTGATGATCAGTTTCATCATCCTGTTCACTTCTGCCTGGAATGCATGCTTTTCTGCTTTTTCGCGAATTTCTTTTATTTGCGAGGCGTTTAGACCATCTAGCTGAATGGCTTCTTCCTCCCTGTTAGAGAGAAAATGGATCATGGAAGAGTGCAAAGGATGCTTGTGACATGTTTACTCCTCTGAGACTTTACAATTTACCCTTGGGTATTGTGGAACAAGATACAAATGCATCAACCAGATGTCCAATGCCCATTGGGGATCATTTGTGGAGCCAAAAGTTTATAGATCTAAATGTACCCGATGCATTTTCATAAGCTAAAAATGGCAGCCAAGATTCGATTCAAGATTGAGGTTTTGTATACCTCACTTTTAAGATTCAAGGCTAACGAAGGGTGAAAAACATTGCTCTTCAAGTGCAAGTGCAAGTTCAAGACCACACCTCTGAACAACCTCGTCATCTGTGCGGGATCCGTCTCTGCTCTTCCCAAGGTCCTCTTCTACTGTGCCATCAACGTCAACGTCGTCATCAGCTTTCACAGATGCTGCAATAATGCAAAACATCAAAGATTAGGGAAAACCACAAATAATGTGAACGTGACTGTGATAAAAAGCACTTTAAATGGAGTTACTGAGTAACCTAATGATATAATAACGCAGCGCCAAATAGAACTTTTATTTGGATCACAAGTATTTTATAACTTAATTTCTAAGTATATTTGCTCAGCAAAGACCCTTTTGTGTCTAGCAAAGCTGTTTTTCTCATTGCACATAAGTGTAAACTGCATGTGAAGTTACATTTGATTAAAATTGCTCAGGTAAGGCTCTACATTTTAGATCCAGAACATCTTAAATTCTTAAATTATTCTCTAAATGTGCAATTAGTATGTGACCCTGGACCACAAAACCAGTCTTAAGTAGCACGGGTATATTTGTAGCAAAAGCCAACAAAACAGTGTATAGGGCTAAATTATCAATTTTTCTTTTATGACAGAAATTATTAGGATAGTAAGATCATGTTCCATGAAGATATTTTTCAATTTCCTACCGTAAATAATATTTTTTGATTAGTAATATGCACTTTTTTTCCCATTTTGGATTTTTTTGCACCCTCAGATTGCACATTTTCCAAATTGTTGTATCCAGGCCAAATATTGTCCTGTCCTAACGAACCAAACATCAGTGAAAAGCTTATTATATTAAATTTCAATTTCAAGTCCAGGATCACAAAAGTGCAATTCATTTGCATAGTTCTTTAATGTCTCTCTTGCATGACTACTTACCAAAATTAAATACTAAAATAAAAATGTACATTACTAGTACCCTTACCATTTATTACACAATATAAATGCAATGTGTCGTCTTAAGGCACTATATAACTGTATGGATTATAATTTTGGATATTATTATACGAATGCCTTTTCAATCTTAAGGAAACTTCCAGAAGCACATGCGAGTCAAATCCACTCTCCATGTTTTATTTCCTGTTCCTGAACCATTCATCCATTTAGGATGCGTTAACGTATATCTACACATAAGTGTTATTTAAAAAAAAATAATTAATTATAATCTAAAGCTTACACAGCAGAAAGAGGAAGTACACAAAAACAGCAGCATTGCTGCAAACACTCACAGAAGCTTTGTCAAGTTCAAAGACATCAAAATGGAAAATGGTGCATTTCACGGCCTTTTGATAAAAGGTACTTACCGAATGCCAGAAGTGCACAGAGGAGACCGATAATCCACAGTCGCCTCATTGTTTTTGAAAGAAAAACGATTTGTTAATGAGACTCAATAGCAGATTAACGCCTTGAGCAATTGCAGCGCCCTCCACACCTCGGTGAACTCTCGCAGTGCGTAGAGATAGACAGACAAGTCGGCTTTATAAACTCCTGCGCTCTAGGGCTGTGCTCAGCAGGTTTGAGCCAATCACAGCACCCCACGCACAACACCGCACCAATCAGAGAGCGATCCGCAGCCGCCGTCGTCCAATCACCGCCTTACATGTCCGATTCTACACGTTCCAATCGTGGCTCGCGTTGATTGGCTCGACGGGATGCCAGTTCATCATTAGGGGATTTCGTCATAGGCTGTGGCAGCTGATCTGGGAACGGTGTAAAATTTGTTTGCCGCTTTGAACGGGTTGGCGGAAACGGAACTAGATGATTCAGAATCAGATTTAGTTTAGAGTTACGGTTTCCTTAACAACCAGTTGTTGACACGGTGTAAGCCCACAAGAAAATCAGTGTTTTGCTTATTTTATGTTTGCTAAGCCTTTAGGGGATATTGAATAATTACAAATAACAGTTACATTTTAATATTTAGCGTCTCTGTTGAATGTAACTAGAAAGAAATGATGGGAGAAACTTCTGACAGCTTATACCTGGGGGTTCCTTTCAGGCCTTATCTGTCTTATGTTCCAGGTGATCTTCAGGAAGAGTTGATTTACCTGAAAACAAAAGTGTTTCAGCACCTAGATGCACTTTGCCAGACAAAAGGAACCTGTTTCAGACCTGTTGACTTGCAGCGAAACAAACAAGAACGAGGAGATCATGAAAATACCAGTGACCTGCAGTTGAAAATCAGTTTGGATCTCATTGACCGCTCGTCCTTTTTCATCTGTCTTTTTGGACACAATTATGGACAGTGTCTGCCAGAAGAAAACGGTTCCCAGTCTTTGTTTGAGGTGGGGAGGAACTCGTATATTGCTGCAAAGAATGGTTACCCTTGGGTTTTGGAGGATGAATATTGCACCTGTAGCCAAACAGAGCTGGAGATCACCAAAGCAGCCTTCATTGACAACAACAGAAGCTGCTTCTTTTATTTTAAAGACTGCACCCCACCAGACACAGAGGATAAAAACAGTCCCGAAATGTGCAATTTCTTGAACACGCTGTCTACTCAAAGCCAAAGGGAGAGACAGAGATTGAGAGATCTCAAAAGAAGGATTATAAATCATTGTCTTCCTGTCAGGTTTGAGTATATAAGTCACAGTGTCTTGAAACACAAATGGAGATTTGTTTGAAATACTAAAGGCCACTTGTGTGTTGCATATTGGCTGTTTTAAATGCATCCGCCTTTTTCTTTCCACTGTGTGACAGATTCTTTAAAAGCCTTCATGAACTTGAGGAGATGATAAAGGCGGACTGGGAAGGAATCATTTGTGCATTTCATGAGGATCCAAAACATCTCATCTCAGGTTCTTGAAGGTTTTTGCTGCCTTATAAAGGCAGCAAAAATTAATTCTATATTTTATTTTTATTTCATTATTTTATTATATTTTTATTGCTTTATTTACAGTATATATAAAATAAAATATTTTATAGTATTTATTTATATTATTTATATTTTTATAATTTATATTTTTTTCATATATTTATATTATTACTTATACTTATTACCCCAAATGTAAAAAAGAAACAAAAAATACATAATTACATATGTATATATGATTATATTTTTATATATTTATATATGTGGGGTCTCAGAGAATAAGTAATAATTGCACTTTTTAAACTATTTTTATTTTTATTTCCCCTTTAAATTATTTTTATTATTGTTATGTATTCAGTTATTCATTTATTTTGAAGACTATACCTCTTTATTGTTACCTTATAAAAGGCCACATTGACTTTAATTAATATTATAATTTTTTAATATTACAGTTTTTGTAATCAAATCCTTAATTAATTCTATATTTGATTTTTATATTGGAATTTTATTCTCATTTTTATTACTTTACTGTTTTATTTATTTATATTCATTATAAATATTATATAAAACAATATATGTATATACAATACATATAAAATGAAATAGTAGAATTTCTACTTACTTATTACTTCAGCTATAAAAAAGAAATAAAAAAATATGTATATATGATTATATTTGTATATATATTTGGGGTCTCAGATAATAAGTAATAATTGTAATTTTCAACCATTTTTATTTTATTTCCCATTTAAATTCTTTCTCTGGCCTAATGAAAACCCAGGGAAAAGTCATGAATTATCAACCCGATACTTTAATATTTATGTAATTTAATTAATTAATTTAATTTATTAATTTTTGTTATTTTTTTGAAGACTACACTTCTGGACAAGTTTTTTGTTATATAATGTTATAAAAGTCCACATTTTGGACTTTCATTTAAATTCTCAATTAATTATATATTTTATTTTTATTTTATTATTTTATTCTACTTTTTATGTATTCCTTTCTTTAATACTTTATATATTTATATTAAATTGATTTATATATAAAATAATATATGTATGTACAATGCATACACAACACAATAAAAATATATTTGGGGTCTCAGAGAAAAATAAATAATTGTAATTAAAAAAAAAACCATTTCAAATTATTTCACTGGCCTAATGAAAACCCAGGGACAAGTCATGAATTATCAACCTGATATATCTTCAATATTAATTATTTTTTTGGACTCGTTATCATGGAACAAGACTTTTCAAGAAAGATACATTTATTAAAATAAATAATAATAAATGTATGTATATATATATATATATATATATATATACATATTTATTATTATTATTATTATTATTATTATTTATTTGTTTTGTTTTGTTTTTTAAACAAACTTTTAGAGCATCATAAACAATGCCAAAAGATGTGTAACTTTTTATTATTATTATTTTAATCTTTATTAAAATCTTTATTTATTTATTTAAATCATTTAAAATAACTGTTAAATAATAAATGTAAAGATTATGCATTTAAAATATACATTTTATTGTACTCGTAAATATTAGAATTTAAAGGTAAATGTCTTAAATATTCAGGGAGTGAGGCGATGGGAAAGTAAAAATCAAATAAATAAAAATCTTTAATATTTCATCTTAAATTTTCAATATTAATGAGTTTTTTTTGAGTCGTTAAAATGGAACATGATATTATAAGTAAGATACGCTTATGATTTTTGACTTGATTTGTTGTAGGATGGCAGGATTCATTCGATCAGCATTACCATGTGAGGCACGCTCGTGCATTGCGTGACAGATTTGTGCCTTCAGCACCCACCACAGAAATACTGAACGCACTAAACAAATTTCTGTATCCTGTAACCCATAATGCAAAACCTGGGACACACTCAAGAAATCCAGGAGCTCATTTCACATGGTAAGACATTAAAACCAAATAAGCAGGCAGACTGTGTTTAATTAAATCATTTATAGTATATTATATTATGGGTCATATTTTTGTTTGGTTTCAGTGATCTTGACCTGAACGACTCAGAGAAGTCTATCTTACTGATATGTGGTGAAAGGGGTTGTGGGAAGTCTACTCTGGCAGCCTGGTGGCTGCGGTCCTTCTGCAGACAGAATCCTGATGTTCCAGTCATCTTTCACTTCTGTGGGACCAGCACATCCAGCACTGATCTCAGGTCTATGCTTAGACAGTGTACTGCTCAACTTCGAAGAGCACATTATGGTAAATAGCCTCATTTTCTGGCAGAAATGTGTTTATGATTAATGGAGATTGAATAATTGTGAAATTAAGCGTAAAAAAATATATTGTAATTATTATTACTTTGAAATAATTCAATAATAAATGTAAATATTTTTTATATATTTCAAATTAGAACATTTATTGTACATGTAAATATTATAAATATATATGTTTTAAATTTTGTTGGTGTGGGTGGGGGGGTCAGAAAAAATCAGAACTATTGCCTTAGACCAGACAAGAAGAAAACAACATAGATATAAAAAATAATAACAGGATAATAGTAAGAATAAACATTTTTAATAACTAAACACAAAACAATATTTTAATAAAAATTGAAATCTATATTTTTGAAAAAAATTACAGCATCATAAATAAAGACATAAAATTATTATTTTTATTCTGTTATTATTTTTTATTATTATTTTAAAATAAATGTTAAATAATAAATGTAACGATTATGAACTTATAAATAGGACATTTTATTGCACATGTACGTATTATAATTTAAATGTAAATGTATTAAATCATTAAACATTTTTAATAGAAATATTTTAAATTTAAAAATTATATATATTTTTAAGCAAAAAAAAATGAATTTAAAATTGGAAATTGTATTGTACATGTAAATGTAAACAATTCTAAAACAAATATTTTAAATAAAAATTAATCTATATTTCAAACGATATTTTGTTCTAGAGCATCATGAATAAAAAAACAAAAATGTATTTGAAATAAATGTTAAATAACAAATATAAAGATTAGGAATTTAAATTAGCTAATTTTATTGTACTTGCACGTTTTATAATTTAAATGTAAATGTATTAAATTATTTAGCATTTTTAATACAAATATTTTTAATTTAAAAAACACTAATCTTTATTTTTAAACAATATTTTATTTTAGAGCATCATAAATAAAAAACAAAAATGTATATATTTTTGTAATTTTGAAATAAATGTTAAATAACAAATGTAAAGATTAGGCATTTAAAATAGCAAATTTTATTGTACATGTACGTTTTATAATTTAAATGTATTAAATTATTTTTAAAAATTATTTAATTTATAAAATAAGTACATATTTTTAAACAATATTTTAGAGCACCATAAATAACGGTGAAAGGTGTTATTTTTTAAATAGTTTGAAATAAGTGTTAAATGATAAATTTAAAGATTATGCATTCATATTATTTTACTTGTAAATATTATAATTTGAATGTAAATGTAATAAATATTTGGGGAGTGAGTTGATGGGGAAGTAAAAATCTAATCAAATTCATTAAAATGTTTAATAAAAAAAAATAAATGCTGTATTTTTAACACAACATTTTTGTGCATCATAAATAAAGACATCATTGTTTCTGCAGGTGATTTTCTAGATTGGGATGATAGTTTGGAGGACGTGATTGAGTTCATACACCTTCATCGGGTGGTCCAGGCATTTACTGCAGCAGTCAATCTTGGGCCTTGTATTCTTCTTGTAGATGGTATTGACCTTCTGACAGAAACACTCGGACTCTCTAAGCAAGAGGTGCTCTTTTAATCTGCTGTTTGATTGAACAAGTGGTCTTTAACTTTTTTTTTCAATAAAATAAACACATATATTTGGTTTTCCAGGTAAAGGAACTACGTTGGCTGCCAGATCCTCTGCCTCCCAATTGTAAAATGATCATCACAGCAACCTTCACTGACCTCACTTACAAAAGTCTCACCAGCAGGACCGATGTCAAAGTTCTCAGCTGTCCCCATCTCTCCAATCCCAGTGTTCTGGACAGCATTTTGTGCAAACATATGTCTTTGCCTTACAAAGAGCTGCCAGCCAGTGTTTTGCAAAGAGTTGCACGTAAGAAAAACTCCCACCTTCCGGCCTTTTTAGCGCTCATTGGCACAGAGTTACGGACGTGTGGAGTACTGAGAAAGAACGAGGATGAAGCGGAGCTGTTGAAGGAGTATATAGAGGCTGATTCAATTGCAGAGCTCTGGGTGAAGGTCATTCATCGCTGGGTACAAGATTACAGCAGAACTGCTCCAACAGAAAATATTAGTTCCTGTAAAGTCACTGAGGCTCAGACAAGCACTGCATCTCTCAGGGATGGTAAGTCCTTTTTGCTTTGTTTGATGAAACCATGCATGTCATGACTTTATTAGTTATATCTAATAAGCATTTCCTCTTCTTCCCTACAGATCTCTCAGGCTGGGTGTGGGATACGCTCTGCCTTATTCATGTGTCTCGTGCTGGGCTGACTGAGCCTGAGGTTTTGGCTTTGTTGGAGGATCTAGGCTACTGTGGTGATCTGAAAGTCCAGGCTTTGGAATGGGCCCGACTGCGCTCTGCTTTTTGGCCTTGGGTTCAGGAGAAAGACAATGGGCTTCTGACCATCACGCATCAGTCACTCAGCCAGGCTATTAACCTGTTGTTGCATGGTGACGATTTCATGGTTTCATGTTATTTGTCCATTTTTTTTATTATATGTGACCCTGGAGCACAAAACCAATCTTAAGTAGCACAGCTATATTTGTAGCAATAGCCAAAAATACATTATATGGGTCAAAATGATACATTTTTCTTTTATACCAAAAATCATTAGGATGTTAAGTAAAGATCATGAAGATATTTTGTTATTTTCCTACCATAAATATATAAAATGTAATTTTTGATTAATAATATGCTAAGAACTCCATTTGGACATCTTTAAAGGTGATTTTCTCAATATTTAGATTTTTTACACCCTTAGATTCCAGATTTTCAAATAGTTGTATCTCGGCCAAATATTGTCATATCCTAAAAAAAAGGTACATCAATGGAAAGCTTATATAAAAATTGACACTTGTGACTGGTTTTGTGGTCCAGGGTCACATATTTCAATCCTTGCCAAAATAGTTGCTTTAAGAAGCCGGACCTTTGATTGAATGACAAATGGTAAATTTTTTTAATTTAATTTAATTTAATTTAATTTAATTTAATTTTATTTTATTTTATTTAATTTTATTTTATTTAAATTGAAAAATAAATATTACAAATAAATTGAATATATATATTTTTAATTAAATATATATTGTAATTTTTCTTTATTAAGTTATATTATTTAAAAATAATTATTTAAAATTAAATATATATACTTTTTTCTTTCACTTTAAGGTACGGAAGGTCAGAATTCCTACCATCAGATCCTTGCTGCGTTTTTTCAGAAGTCCAGTTTAGAGCTTTGTAGCTGGGCAAGAAAGACGGAAGAGATTCCTTGGCATCTCAAGCAAACTGGTTCATTTAAAGAGTTGCATGGTTTCCTTAGCCATCCAGCGTACGTTAACTCTACTTTATCTGAATACAAATATTTTGCTAAAGTTTAGTCAAAGTCAATGTTGATTGCTCCATATTTTTCATAGTACTGTGGAGTTTTTGTCAAGCAGCCTAAAACAATACCCACAGATGACAATTGATGTTGTCCATTTTTGGACAATACTAAGGGAGAGAGGATTTGACCCTGTGACTTCATTCCAGAATCTGATGGCTCAGACTTGTCAGCGTCTTAATGGTAAAACAGACTATTTTTATGAAAAATAAAACAATTATATATATATATATATATATATATATATACAGTATTTGATTTCTTTTTATTATATAATTAACAGGAAGCAAAAAGTCTCTAACACTAGCTTGCTCTATTCTTTTTCTATTCTATCTGTTTTCTTTTGATTTATTATATATTATGTATTGCACTATTTTTTAGAAAATAATTTAGAAAAAACATTTTTAGAAAATAAAACAATTATATATAATTTAAAAACCATGAATTTCTGTCACATAGACAGAAGTATAACAATATTTATACTCCATATACATGTACAATTAGACTATTTATTTCCTATCACTATATATATATATATATATTATTATTTTTTTTTTTTTTTTAAATAAATGGTAAAAAAAAATCTGCATTTTGTGTCATCACATAGACAGAAGTATATAGTATAACAATAACTATACTCCATATACATGTAAATATGTATATTATTTTTTAAAAGTACAAGTAAAATATTTACCATGTATCATGGAATTCATGTACTCTTGGGCACTTCAAAGAATATATAGTAATTTTTTGGTATTTGATAGTAATGTAAGTTATATAAATAAAGTGTAAAGTACTAAATTATATTATAAACTGTGAAGTTTTCCAACATATTGCCTTCTGAAGACTCTCTTGGAAAGAATAATTCTGATATGTAGATGCAGAAGAGCAGAAATTATGACATAATGATCACTTCTTGGTAAATATCAACTAAATTCACCTGGTCTTAGACGTTCACCCTCCAGATCACAGCAGTTTGTGGAAATTGTCATTGTTCTCTTCTAAAGTCCTCCTCTGTTTGGGTGAGATGCAACAAGCTGAGAAACTGCTTCTGCAAGCAGATCAAATTTTCCAAAAGGTAAAAATAATCAAAAACACTGACATCTTGATAAATGATTAGCTCTAACCATTGTCAGACATCGTATGCATTCAAAACTTGACCAAATGCAAGGTTTCATTCACTTAAAATCTATTTCAATAATTTTTCCAAAGGACATGGAGCTGGAAAGTGACAGTATGAGGTCACTCCTCAAGGTGCAACATATGCTGGCAGAGCTTTACGTCCAAATGCATCTGCCAAAAGACACAGAGATGTATTGCCACAAGGGACTTGAGATGGCCCAGTCTCTTACAGGAGCCCACCTTGACAGCACAGAGGTCAAACTAATAGTTGGTAAGATGTATCGGTAACACTTTAGAATAGGTAGATTACTACTAAGTAGTTGCTTATTATCATGCATATTGCTAGAATTTTAGCCGTTTATTAGTACTAGTTAAACACATATTAATGCTTTATTCTGCATGACCTTATTCTACATCCCTAATCCTACCCAATACCTAAACTTAACAACTACCTTACTAACTATTAATAATATGCAAATTAGAAATTTACTGAGGGAAAAGTCCTAGTTAGTAGTGAATAAGTGTTACCTGTTCTAAAGTGTTACCGATGTATTTTATATTTCATTTCACAGACAAGCGAGTTATTTTTTGCCAACATATGTAAGACTAATCTGCTCTCACAGAACAGCTGCTTTGTCGTCTATGTGTGGCATTGCTGGAGGATGAACGGCTATATGCAGTGCCATGGCTTTTTAAAGAAATCAGCTCTGTTAGATACAAGTCTGGACATCCTTGTGCTGAAGGCACAGCCATGCTCCTGAAGGCCTTTCACAAGTAAGACCAAACAAATCTAAGAGTCTATGACCACTGTTTTATCAGCCAGTAAAACAAACCCGAAGTCCATTTGACTGCATTTGTCCAGGTTGAGTCTTTGTGAACTCAAGACTGCTGAGAAATGCTTCCAAACTGCATTCGCAAGCAGGAGGCGCTGGTACGGCCATGATCATCCTCTGGTTGCAGAAGTGGAGGAGCAGCTTGCAGATCTCTGGGCCAGAGCTCAAACCAACACAGAGTGAGATGCTCACATTTAGTTAAATAAATCTGTCTTCAAACCTCAAAGTCGCATAATGTGATTTCAAGGTCACTGGCTTGGTTTGCTCTTTTAGGTGGACACAGAGGAAGATGGTGGAACTGTATCGGCATGTTATAAGCGTTAAAGAGACTGAGGCTCAGATGTTGCATCTTTCCACCATGCAACACGGCCTCGCTGTTGTTCTTATGAAGCTTGGTGAGTGACAAAATTTGTACTTGAACACTTGAACAGTGACCACCCGTTTTTTTAAGTGGCCTTGTTTCAATGGCATATTTTCATTAAAAGCTTTGAACCATCCAGCTCCAAAATGAATCAAACTTTAGATAAAATGTATTAGTTTTTTTAGACAAAAAGAAGTGTGCTGTGTGTGTAGAAATACACTACTGCCACAATGTTAGGAATAACTGAGATTTTAAAAAATGTTGAAATGAATGAAGTGTTGGGTGCATTCACACAGAACAGGTTTTTTCCATTACAATGGCTACTTTTCCATTGTTTTTCTATGTAAACACGCGCTTGAGGGACGTGCATGACCGTTGTGCTCGCGTCTCGCGTCTTTTGCAGCAGGAGCGCCGAGTTTTTAAGACGCAGTGTCAAGTTAAAAGAATTTCAACTTTTACACACAGTGCCGCTCATCAATGTCAGTTCCAAAGCAGTGGACCAATCAGAAGAACTCGGAGGCGGGGCAAGCGTTGCGAGCTTCTGTTTACATTAGCAAGTTGGCATGACAACTGTTTTGTTTGACATGGCGGAGGAGGCGCTCATAGTGGCTGCGTCCGGATACCCTGAATTATATAACATTTCTTCAAGCGATTATCACAACTTGTTCCTTAAAAAAGGAGCTTGGAGAGAAATATCTCTGTCACTAAATATAAATGTACTGAAAATGCCCCTTATTGTCGTTATTGCATCACGTCTCAAAAGCGTGTCTCGAGACCCTCGCGTTCTATGCTATGTCTATGTCTCGCGTTTTTAGACGCAAAGACGCGTTCTGTCTGAATGGCCCCTACAAGGCTGGGTTTATTTGATTAATTATAAAGTAAAAACAGTACTATTCAGTAATAAAATATTTGTTGAGCATAAGAGACTTTTTTTCAAATCAGCAATTAAAGTCATTCACTGCAAGTTTAAAATGCCATATAGCATATAAAAATATTCAGATATACAAAACTTTGGGATAACATTTTTAATGTTTGGGATAACATTTTTTATGTTTTTTTAAAGAAGTATTTTCTGTGTATCAAGGCTGTGTTTATTTGATTAAAAATTCAGAAAAAAAAATGTAATGTTGTGAAATATCATTGCAATTTAAAATGGTGGTTTTCTGTTTTAATATACTTTAACATAGAAGTTATTCCTGTGATGCAAAGCTGAATTTTCAGCATTACTCCAGTCTTCAGTGTCACATGATCACATGATTTATTATCAATGAACAAGAACAAGAACAGCATTTATTTAAAATAGAAATATTTTATAACAATATACACTCACGTTTAAAGTTTGAGGTCAGTACATTTTTGAAAGAAATGAATACTTTTATTTACCAAGGATGTGTTAAATTGATAAAAAGTTATAGTAAAGACTTATATTGTTAGAAATGATTTCTATTTTGAATAAATGCTGTTCTTTTTAACTTTTTATTCATCCAAGAATCCTGAAAAAATGATCACAGTTTGCAAAAAAAAAAAAAAAAAAAAATCTATATATAGCAGCACAACTGTTTCTAACTTTGTTAATAAATCAGCTTATTAGAATGAGTTCTGAAGGATTGTGTGACACTGAAGACTGAAATAATGATGCTGAAAATTCAGCTTTGCGTCACAGGAATAAATTCTTTTTTAAAGTATATTAAAATAGAAAATCACTATTTTAAATTTCAATAATATTTTACAATATTAAAGTTTTTTCTGTATTTTTAAACAAATACATTGAACTTTTTAATGAGCATAAAACTTCTTTAAAAACATTAAAAATCTTACTGATCCCAAACTTTTGAACAGCAGTGTCATTATATCATTCTCTGTTCTGCAACAGATGTTTTGTGTATTTTGGCAGGTAAAGTGTTGTTGCATAGCTGCAGTAGAGTGGACAGGAGAGAGGGGCTGGATCTGCTCCAGAGAGCTGCAGACATAAGGATTCACCTCCTGGGCCTTGAGCATCCACTGACCCGAGACCTGGACCTGTGAGCTCAGTTTCACTATATTATATTTTATTGAAATAACACAGATACTCTTAATACATTTTTAATCTTATTTTTTCTGCAGTGTTTCAAACCCTGATTTTGTAGGACAGAGGAAGCATGTTCTAGAGGATATCAGGTCCACCTCAAACAACAAACTGTCACTAGGTAGGCCTACAACTTCTTTTAAAGAATCACCCAGTGGGCTTCAGCAATCATCCTCAAAGTTATGTATTACACGACCAACTACCAAACTCCCTAAGAGCTTCTCTACACAAATAGCATCAAATTGTAACCAGGATGAAACCCTAAAAAGACCATGGACGGCTTTCCAGGTCTCCGTTTTTGGGCCACAGAATGATATTAGCACTCTACTGCGAACAGAAAATGCTGGTCGGTTTGACCGACGACAGTCCCTTACCAGATCAACCAGAAGTCTTTCCCAGGCAGATGTATCATGCAGAAGGAAGCTCTGAAAGCACTGAACCCATAGATAAGAAGGCACTTTTTTACATTGTCAGAGCTATGTCTATTCTATTCTATTCTATTCTAGTACTTTTACATTTTTATTTTGCTCACTTAACTATACAAATTTCTATAAAGCTGCTTTGAAACAATATAGATTGTGAAGCACTATATAACAATGACAACTTATAGAATAGATAAATGTATTATTTAGAGTATATATATATCCGTTTTAGCAACTCATCATTCGTTTTCATTGAGAAATCATTACTGTATGTGTTTATTATAGTATTATTACATTATAACAACCCCATAATATTTATTCAAGGCAAAGTAGATATACTTTTAAATAGCAACAGCTGTTCCTGAATAAAAACATAAAAAGGTAATTGCGTTTTTTTTGTCTCACAATTCTGAATTTCAGATTTTTTCTCAGAATTGTGAGATATAAACTTGCAATTGTGAGTTATAAACTCAGAATTCTGAGAAAAAGTTACAGTTTTGAGATAAAAACTCGTAATTGTCAGAATCAGAGTTTATATATCTTGTAGTTCTGACTTTATTTCTCAGAACTTCAAGACATAATTCTGATTTTCTAAACTTGCAGTTCTGACTTTTTAACTCGCAATTGCGAGTTTATATCTCGCAGTTCTGAGAAAAAGTCAGAATTGTGAGTTTATATCTTGAAATTCTTTCTTTATAACTCATAATTGCAAGTTTATATCACACAATTCTGAGAAAAAAGTCTGAATTATTAGTTTATATTAAGCAATTCTGAGAAAAAAGTCATGATTGTAAGTTTATATCTCGCAATTCTGACTTTATAATTGCAATTGCGAGTTTATTTCAAGCAATTCAATGAAAAAAGTCAGAATTGTGAGTTTATATTTCCTAGTTCTGTCTTTATAATTTGCAATTGTGAGTTTATATTAAGCAATTCTGAGGAAAAAGTCAGTATTGCAAGTTTATATGACGCAATTTTGACTTTATAACTCACAATTGCGAGTTTATATCAAGCAATTCTGAGAAAAATCTATCTATCTATCTATCTATCTATCTATCTATCTATCTATCTATCTATCTATCTATCTATCTATCTATCTATCCACCCACGAAACCTAAGTGTGGGTGTTTTTATAAGTCTTTTATTTTGAAAAGACCTGGCACTGGGAACTTGGCATTGACTCATATGGCTTTACAGTTTCCGGTTTCGTTTCTAAAGAAACACAAAATAGAAACCGTACTAATAATAACACCAGCAGCCCAGCAGTGGCGCAGACATGTCGGGCTACTCTCGGATCATACATTATGCGACCAGCATATTATGTAGCAATAAAGGCTCTATGGAAATATCTCAGCTGCACTGCAAGATCTCACAGCGCTTCGATATCTCCGAAGATGATTTTTGGTACATCATAAAGAAATGCGCTCGCTTCGCAGTGGTCCAGAGCAAACCCAGAACAGAGGATGGAGAGTCTGACTGCGTCGTCGTCGCAAAAACATCTCTGAGACTCTGCAAGAAATATTCCAAGAATGAATGTTACGAGTGCCAGGATTTACATCTGTGCAAGTATTATGTTTACGGGAACTGCAGATATGGAAAAGGAAGGTAAGGTTGGGAACATCTGGAACATCTCATCTAGTAAAATGTTTTCATATTATATTAGCTAACGATTCAAAACGATTAATTAATATTAATAATAGCACCTATTAATGAGAATTAAGTTTAGTTAATATTGATAATAACACCCAGCAACGCTATTCAGTGGTGTAATAAATTATTATTATTATTAATAATAATAATAATCAGTTATAAACTGTTTTTAATAAGTATGGTGATCATTTAGTTGTTATTGTGTCAGAACATCGGAAATAAAATGCTTAAAATAATTTCTGCCGATTGGTTATTACATATTGTTTATATCTCAAAATCGCTAGTCTGTATCTCGTAATTGCGACTTTTTTCCTCGGAATCGCGAGTTTATATCTCAAAATTGTGACTTTTTTCCCAGTATCGCTAGTTTTTGTCTCGAAATTGCGACTTTTTTCTCAGAATCATGAGTTTATATCTCAAAATTGTGATTTTTTTTTTCTCAGTATCGCTAGTTTTTATCTCGAAATTGCGACTTTTTTCTCAGAATTGCGAGTTTATATCTCAAAATTGTGATTTTTTTCTTATAATCATGAGTTTGTCTCGAAATTGCAACTTTTTCTCAGAATCCTGAGTTTATATCTCAAAATTGTGACTTTTTTCTTATAATCATGAGCTTGACTCGAAATTGCAACTTTTTCTCAGATTCGTGAGTTTATATCTTGAAATTACGACTTTTTTCTTAAAATTGCAAGTTTATATCTCAAAATTGCGACTTTTTTTGGCAGAGTTGTGAGTTTATATCTCGAAATTGCAACTTTTTTTCTTTGAATTACGAGTTTTTATCTTGAAATTGCAACTTTCTCAGAATTGCTAGTTTATAATATTAATTGCGAGGTGGTAATATTAGTAATAGCTAAGAATTACGTTTCGTTAATATTGATAATAACACCCAGCAATGCTATTCAATGGTATAATAAATTAATAATGATCTAAATAATCAAATATAAACTATGTTTTTAATAAGTATGATGATCATTTAGTTATTGTGTCAAAAAAACTAAATTAAAATGTTTAAAATAATTTCTGCAGATTGGTTATTACACTTTTTTATAAACATGAAATATTCTTTATAGGTCATAAATAAAAGCAATATCAGTCAACCTCTTAAACAAATGAATGTATGGAAATGATCAGAATCATTATATGCTTATGTTTTTGTGTTTGTCAGGAAGGAGTGTAAGTTCTCCCACGATATCCAGTCACAGCATAACTATCCCCTGCTGCGGGAATGTACGCTTCATGAACTGAACGAGGATGATCTCTTCCTGCTTCTGCTCCAGAACGACCCTGCCCTACTGCCAGAGGTGAGGAAATGCAAACAGGACGGCTAAAATAGCCCCCTAAATGTTTTTTGGACTCCATTCTCATGAGAGAATTCCTCCCCGAAGCCAAAATCATGCTATGACTGGGATATTTCTGCATTTCCAGGTACCTCTCCTGCCGTTTGAAACGCCCTCCTTCGTTTCTTTTTCTGTGCGCACAGTTACGAGATTTTTTCAGAGTAGAACAGAGCTCACGTAGTTGCTCAGATGTTAGTTCTGGCATGCTTGAACCAGCAACTGGTTACGCCCAGATATACAACGTAATTGAATATTTGAGGCTTGTTTTCTGCGTTATTTCCTGGATAATGTGCAATCTGATCAGTACCATCAGTCAAACACCTGTAATGTTTAAAAAAAAGCACAAAAAAAACAAACAGCAAGAAAAAGCCAACCAGTAAGTCATCCAAGTGAAGGTCTGCTTCATCAGCGTTCCAGTCAGTATGTTAATGTTGAGGGGAGGTGAATTGAGAAGATTTGTGGTCCGCGTTAAGGATGAAGAGTTCCTGGTGGTGTCCTAAGTTTGGTTTGAACAAAAAAAGAAAAAAAAAAAAAAAAAAAAGGAAAAAAGAAAGAAAAAAAAAAGGAGAATGTCCTGTAAACAGGTAAAGTAGAATGTTGCACTGTGATGCACTGGTTTATTTTAGATGTTTCACTCTATTTGTAAGGCATTTAATTTGTTTACTTTAATTATTAATAAATGCATGTGTGGTTTCAAATATTGTAATTTGCATACACTACCGATCAAGTTTGGAATCATTACGATTTTTAAATGCTTTTAAAAGAAGCCTCTTATGCGAACCAAGGCTGCATTTATTTAATTAAAAATACAGTAAAAGTAGTTATATTATTCTGATTTAAAATATATATTTTAAAAAATATATTTTAAATTACATTTACATTTACCAATGTTCAAAAGTTTAAAAAGGTCAAAAGTTTACATACACCTTGCAGAATCTGCAAAATGTTAATTATTTTACCAAAATAAGATGGATCATACAAAATGCATGTTATTTTTTATTTAGTACTGACCTGAATAAGATATTTCACATAAAAGACGTTTACATATAGTCTACAAGAGAAAATAATAGCTGAATTTATAAAAATTACCCTGTTCAAAAGTTTACATACACTTGATTCTTAATACTGTGTTGTTACCTGAATGATCCTCAGCTATGTTTTGTTTAGTGATAGTTGTTCGTGAGTTCCTTGTTTGTCCTGAACAGTTAAACTGTCCACTGTTCTTCAGAAAAATCCTTCAGGTCCCACAAATTCTTTTTCCACAAGTTTTTTTTAGCATTTTTGTGTATTTGAACCCTTTCCAACAATGACTGTATGATTTTGAGATCCATCTTTTCACACCGAGGACAACTGAGGGACTCATATGCAACTATTACAGAAGGTTCAAATGCTCACTAATGCTCCAGAGCTGGGGGTGAAAACTTTTGAACAGAATGAATGTGTAAATATTTCTTATTTTGCCTAAATATTATAGTTTTTTAAAATTTAGTACTGCCCTTCATACGCTACAAAAGATACTTATATGTTTCCCAGAAGTTAAAATAATTTAATCAAATAAATGCAGGCTAGGCGAGCATAAGAGACTTCTTTTAAAAACATTAAAAAATTCAAATTTTTCAAACTTTGACCGGTAGTAAGTCTCATATTTAAAGTCTCCACCCCGTGCTGTATGTACACAGGTGTGTGCTCACTATAATAAAGGCACTGGGCTTTTCGGGGCCTGTACCTTTATGGAGCGCTGCACTAAGGTGCACATTTGTCAGCACTTTGTACAAGACGACTGCCTGTTCGGCCCCAAGTGCAAACGCCTGCACATTATCGACGAACACAGCCGCCGGATGCTGGAGGAACGTGGTCTCGGTGGTGACATTATCCACGACCTGCCCTACATCTACCAGAATGTTTATCGTCTCAACTCACAAACGATAAGCATTGGTAAGGGCACTTGCATTCATTTACACATATCATGTATGCAGTAATTCATATTATACATACATATTCATATACATTTCAGAACTCATATCCGATCAAGGCGTCAAACCGGTCGCTCAGATGGAGAAGAATGAAATCTGTCTGCACTTCATAAGACGGAAATGCAAGTTCGAGGGTCGGTGTCCATTTCATCCACGTTACCTCTGGGTAATCTTGTTTGCTTTAAGCCATTTACAGTAGATTTAAGTTATAATGGGGTTGTTTTATTGCTTCAGACCAGTGTGTTCTTGTCCACTTTAATCTTCCATACAAATGGGAGGTTAATGATGAGAAAGGCTGGAGGGATTTAAGAAACATGGAGGAAATAGAGAGAGCTTACTGTGACCCTAAGAATGAACACAGGTCAGTACAAATGCACATGCCATTATTTTTTTCCCCTTTTCTCGTTTATCTTTTATAATTGATCTTTATTTATCCTAATGGGATACTTAATGAGGGTTTACATTTATTACGTTATTCCTCTGAATTAATATTTTGAATTAGTTTTTTTTGTTGTTGTTGTTGATGTTCTAGAAAGTTTTAGTAATTTAGAATTTTTTTAAATAGTTTAATATATTTTGGATGAAGTTTATATTATTTCAAGTTTATTTTATTTTCAGTTTAAATTTTTTTTCTTTCTTTTTACATGTTTTAAATTTTATTGTATCTTATGTTTTTATTTTATTTATTCTAATGAGTGTGGAACTTAATGAGGATTTATATTTATTACTTTATTGCTTTAAATTAGTATTTTAAATTCGTTGTTTATTTTCTGTATAATTTTAGTCAAAGTTTTAGTAGTTTGTTATATATTCATTTTATTAGATTTTTATATGTCTATGTAGTTTTCAATTTTTTATTTCAGTTTTAGTTATTTTAGTGCAAAATAAAAGGCAAAAACAAAATTGCCTTGGCAAATAGTTGAAACAAAACAAGTTCAAAGTTTTTTTCTTATTTTAATATATTTTGAATAAAGTTTATGTTGTTATAAGTTTATTTTATGGTCATTACAAATGCACATGACATTTTCTTTTACATTTAAAAATATATATTATTATTCAAATTTATTTATTATTAGGATAAACAAATAAACAAATATATTTTATCTAATGTTTTTTATTTTCTTAATTTATTTTTATTGTTATTAGGAGAAACATAACAACATCATGAGGGTTTATATTTATTACTTTATTGCTTTGAATGACTATTTTGAATTATTTTTTATTTTCTGTTTATTTGTTATTTGTACTCGTTTTTATATGTCTTTGTAGTATTGTACTAATTTTTTTTTTTTTTACTTTTAGTTACTTTAGTACATTAAATAAAATGAAATGAAAATGAGAAATGTTGCCTTGATAATTAACTGTAATTAAATAGGTTCAACATTTCTTTTTATTTTATATTTTAATATATTTTGGATAAATTTTATGTTATTTTAAGTTTATATAGTATGTACAAATGCTCTCTGTTACATTAGTTACATTTTCTTTATCTTAAGTTTTTATTTTATTTATTTATTTATTCTAATAGGGTGGAACATAATGAGGGTTTTATATTTAGTACTTTATTGGTTTAAATTAGTTTTTTTTTTATATTATGTCTAATTCTAGTTAATGTTTTAGTAATTTTATGTATTTTTTATCAGCTTTATTAGTCTGAGTAGT
Source organism: Cirrhinus molitorella (assembly GCA_033026305.1). Taxonomy (NCBI): domain Eukaryota; kingdom Metazoa; phylum Chordata; class Actinopteri; order Cypriniformes; family Cyprinidae; genus Cirrhinus; species Cirrhinus molitorella. Next base: position 31,008,212 of record CM065128.1, read on the forward strand.
TTTTTATTATTATTTTTATTCTTTTTTAATTTATATGTATATTATATAATGTTTGTTTTATTTCAAGTTTATTTTATAACCATATAAAATAACCATTAATCATACCATAATAACCCTGATCGCTTCTCTTGGATTCAGTCCAGGCTCAAGACCGGTGGATTTTGTGTCCATGACTAGAAACCATCAACCTGTGCGCCGACTCTCAACGGTCTCTTCCATATCTAAGCCTGCCCACTACATCCTGACAACAGAGTGGATTTGGTACTACAAAGGAGATCATGAGAACTGGATAGAGTATGGTCAACCGGTGAGACTAACTTGCAAAAATAGTGGCCTGGATTTAAGTTCAGGTTGTGGTTTTGTTTCAAAATCGTTTGTCTTTAGGATGACAAGCAACGTGTGACGTCTGTAACGTCCCGAGAGTTGGAGAAAGCATTTCAAGAAGACAGCAATGCAGAAGTTACTGTCATTAAGGGAAATAGGCATTACTATGTCAGTTTCCAAGGTACTACACACTTTCATATTTGCTATACCTATAACAGCATATTATTTCGTATTATTTGAGTGTTCTGTTTTTACAGATATGTATCAAAGAAATCCCAAACACAACACTAAGAGGAGGGTGCGCAGGCGGCCACGCTTTGTGTCTATCAATGAGGTGGAGGCTAAAGCTGCCCAGTGACAAAACACACAAACACACACTGTTTATGTACATGAGGACAGACATTCAAATTATGAGTTAATGCTTTGAATTAAGATTTGTGTCACTTTTCAATTCATATATACATACATATATATACATGAACTGCAAATGCTTTGATCATTTGCTTAATATTTAAGACATCTTAAAATATTCCATTATTTTCAATCAAAATAGACCTGTTCCTGCCAAAAAACATTATGTGACTTTTTACAATTTTTTAAGTGCTTATGATTTATTAAATAGCTGCTCATATGATAGAATCCTTCCTTCAAATGCACACATTTAGAGACTGTGATTTTAGCATCAATTTTCTCTTATTTTATCTTGACTGAATTTGTCTGGTGTGCCTTTGGTCTATGTGGTTCCTTCGTGGGGTGATATAGATCCACTCATGAAGTATAAACTTGCACTTTTTTTTCATATCATGTACAGTATTCATCAATAAACACCTGGTGTTCCTATTTAGTCAATCATTTAAATACAAAAAGTCTTTGCAGTCCTATACTAGTTAGCAGCACCAAGGATTTAATTCAGGGTAACTTCACCTCTATAATAAATTTCATGATCTATGAATCATGGTGTATGTTAAAGAGGATTTTGTGCATTTTGTAATATGTTCCTTATCCACCAAACACTACAGTGATGTGAAAACATTGCTTTTTAGTGAATCTCATATGGTCAAATCTCCCTAAGGAGGGCCAAAGAAAAAGGTATGTGCCCTATTCATCTTACACTTCAATGTGGAAGTAAGCCTACCATTAGCTGTAGGGAAATAATGAGAAGAATAACAACATACAGTAAACAGATAAACTGTTTGCACTACAAACCATGTGTTCATAATTAAGATAACACATTAAAATATAATAATTTGCAATATCACACAGCAAAACAAGCTGTTTTGTACAGCTAAAAATAGCTGGAGGCAGATAAGACCGGAAGCCAGACTCATAAAATTTACAAATGCCCACTCTTATGGAAAAATAAAGTGTATATAATATTATTTTATGTTATTACATTAATTATAAACAACCATATTGTAGTAAAGCTGTCATAATTATGTTTTGTCATTTTGATGATCATGGATAAAATATAGTTACTCTAGTTGCCATACATAAATATAGATATATAAGCAAATATGTTAGCTTAAGTTACCTTGTGAAATGCGTTTTCCAAAAGTGTTTCAGTAATAACAATTGTTACATTAAAAGTTCATAAGAATATGAAGAAAAATTGATTCCGCGTGAGGAAGTGACCGTAGCAACAGCTTCTTAATCATTGTACATCACAAAAAAAGTTATTCTTCATTACATTACAGACGCTCAAGTCCTTAGTTTAGTCAGAATACGAACAAAAATCGCTTTTGCGTGAGGAGGTAACCATAGCAACAGCTTCGCAATCGCTATAACGGTAAGTACATCAGCAAAACGAATTATTTAGCACTATATAGACATACATAACACCAATATCATAATAAATTGTTAATGGTTTGTTTAAATGACTTTAAGATAGCAGGTAGATAAGGTTAACTACGTTACAGGCGCCGTAAAGACGAACATCGACGCATGCCCAAAAATAACTAACGTTAAACTAAATTAATGACCCTTCCAAAAGTATCAAATAAATATAAATAAAATAATTATAAACAATACGATTTGATATGCTCAATTCCTGAGTGTTTCAATAACAACAACAGTTACATTAAAAGTTTGTCAGCAAAAATCGCTTTGTGAGGAGGTAACCATAGCAACAGCTTTGCGATCGCTGTAACGGATGCGTACATCGACAAAAACGAATTATTTATTAAGCCATTGTAGATATACGTGGTACAAATATATCGCAATAAAGTTTGTTAATGTTTTGTTTAAAGGCGTTTAAGATAGCTAGTTGACGGTTAATTACTTAGAGGCACCATGAAGACCAATAACAAAAATTGCTTTTGAGTGAGAAATCCACCATAACAACTTCTCGAGCATTATGGATAAGTACATGTACATCGACAAAAAGTTACAGACGCTTAAGTCCTTAACTTTAGTCAGAATACGAACAAAAATCGCTTTTGCGCGAGGAGGTAACCATAGCAACAGAATTCGCAATGGCTGTAAAGGATAAGTACATCGGCAAAAACTGCTTTGGTTATTATAGGCATACATAGCACAAATATATCACAAAAAACTTTGTTAATGTTTTGTTTAAACGTGTTTAAAGACGAACATTGACGCGTGCCTAAAAAATAACGAACATTAAGCGAAATTAATGACCCTTTAAAAGTATCGGATAAATATAAACAAATAAAATAGTTTTAAACAATTCGCTCTGATATCTGTGCTCAAGTCCTTAGTGTTTCAGTAACAACAATAGTTGCATTAAAAGTTTGTCAGCATATGAACAAAAATCGCTTTATGGTGAGGAGGTAACCATAGCAACAGCTTCGCGATCGCTGTAATCGATAAGTACCTCGGCAAAACTGATTATTAGTTATTATAGGCATACATAGCACAAATATATCACAATAAAGTTTGTTAATGTTTTGTTTAAAGGCGTTTAAGATAGCTAGTTGACGGTTAAATTCGTTAGAGGCGCCATAAGACGAACATTGACCCGTGTCTAAAAAATAATTAACGTTAAACGAAATTAATGACCCTTCCAAAAGTATCAGATAAATATAAATAAATAAAATAATAATAAAGAATTCGCTCTTACATCTACAGTCCTATTTCAATTCTACATAAAATTGAAATAATACGAGCGTGTGAGGGTTACTAAAGGATCCTGCTGGTAGCCAATGACAGTGTCTCTATTATTCTATCCGTTTCTTATGAATAAATCCAAGGGGCGGGTCTTTGCCGAGCGCCGCAGATATCGATAAGGCGTATTTCTCCTCTATGGAGTGTTTTATGCCGTAGTAGAAATGGACATGCGCCGCCAACATTATCTTTTAGAAACGGCTCACGTATTTATTTAAGCGGTGCAATTTGTCCAGCGTGTTCGGAGGGGATGGGATCTTGGGAAATGGGCCGTGCACGGGAACAGCAAGACCGTTATAACCGCTTGTGCACAATTATATCTACACCGGATACCGGGAAATGAACCACGCACTCGCAACGCACTGGATACCGTCTATACAAGGAGCTCTCCGCATAAATATATGATATGTTTCCTCTGATTTGATTCCTTGCATTGATATCATCGATAATTCTCTATGTATGGCCGTTCTGTCATCATGATATCGGGTGTGTAAAGGGGCGCGCATCTCATCATGACAGGTAACGAATACGAAAATGACTCCGGTGTCATTCACCTTCAGCATCTTTGCATGTCGGTACCCATTTTAAAACACCGTAAATATGTGACATATGATCTGGGTTTGAGGAGATCCTGCCGGTCTGTGCGTCTGAAGGTGCTGTTTTTCCGTCTTTGACCCAGTGCATGCGCTTAGTCTGTTCCTACACCCGCCCTTTTCCATCTGTACCGCTATTTATCTGCTTTAGATCATTCCCGTTATCGCTGTACCTGTCTGACAAGATGCGAGCGATATTAACCTCACGGGAGCCTTGGGCCGCGCATACCGATGATCTGTCATTATAACCTACATTCTCACAGTGTGGGTATAGTGACTTTATGGCGTTATAGGTTTTCACAGCATTGAACTAATTGAAAATATACATCCTATGGATGATGCATGTGTGACTGACAGACAGACAGACAGACAGATAGGTAGTAGAACTGTATCTACTGTACAAATGATTTTTCGAAATTTATTCATTATTTGTGAAATTGAGCAATTTCTGACTGAAAAATTGTTTCACTACCATTTTTTTTCAGTATTTAGATATATCAATAGATAGATAGACAGACTGTAATGATTTTTCAGTTTATTAATAGCCTAATTATTATTATTATTAATTTACTATCAATTTTCCAGCATTTTTTTTTTCAGGATAGAAAGATATATATATATATATATATATATATATATATATAAATTACTAGCACATTTCACAAATAATAAACTGTAATTACAGTTTATTATTTGTGAAATTTACTAGCAATTTCTGATTAAAATCTACCATTTAAGATAGAGAGATAGATAGATAGTAGAACTGTATACTCTGTATTTTTTAAGTTTTATTAATTAATTGTAATAATTTGTGGAATTTTTGACTAAAAATTTGTTTCACTACCATTTTTTCCTCAGCATAGATAGATAGATTCTTATTTGTGAAAGTTGCTAATAATTTCTGATTGAAAATTGTGTACCAATTTTTTTAGATAGACAGATGATAGAAATACAGATAGACAGACAGACAGATAGATAGATAGATAGATAGATAGATAGATAGTAGAACTGTATATGATTTTATTATTATTTAATTATTTGTGAAATGTATTACTGAAAAAAATCACTATATTTCTTTCAGTAAAGACAGATATATTGATGACGATAGATAGATAGATAGATAGATATACAGAATAATTAGTTTGTTTCTTAATTATTAGTGAAACTTAATTGCAATTTCTGACTGAAAATTTTGTCTCTACTTTTTTTAAAGATAGATAGATAGATAGATAGATAGATAGATAGATAGATAGATAGATAGAATTTTTAGAGTTTATTATTATTATTTGTTCAATTATTATTATTATTATTTTTCAGGATATATAGATAGAATAAAGTTGTACAATATATTTTAATTACTTGTGAAACTTAATTTTCAAATTGTGTCCACCATTTTTTATAGATAGATAGATAGATAGATAGATGATAGATTTATCTTCTTGATCTTCTTGTCTAAAGGAAGACAGCAAAATATAAAATAAACAGTATATACAACATATTACCCAAGATAATATATTGTCAGTGTGTCAGACTGATATATGCCAGTTGTTCAACCTAAAAACCTATATATTGGATAATGGTGATGCCTTCAATTTATCTTCCGTAAAGCTCTGAACTCGGCAATGTGAAATTTAGCTTTACTCTCTAACAGATTATGTTTCTCTTCTTCTCACAGCAACGTATAGAAAAGGAAGGATACCTAACGGGAAGACCTGTGGCTATCCAGGGGACATTTTATCAGGGTCGGATGGCCTGTCTTGAATAAGAATCGTGCAAAAATGGAGAGCTCCGGTTCAAAGATGGTCCTGAGGAGCTTGCGGCAACTGCTCGGATGTTGCGCGCTTCTGCTCGCCGCTGTGATGTTGGTGGGCTTCATGGCGACGTCCGGCACACCCGTTGCAGGTATCTCATCATAGAGTTTACTAAAAGAGTGTTTTTTTGTCACTTCCTTCACATTTGATTTAGTTTCTGTGGACCTCAGTATCTTAAAAAACAAGTCTTTTTCATCACAGATGATTTGAGCGTCAGAGGAACGGTGGGCGTATGTATGAGCGATTCTCTCTTTGTGTGAATGACGTCGGTTGCAGTTAGAGGCGAAGAATGAATGGGATTCACAGTGAATTGTATTGAGATGGGTGTGAGACAGATTCTACATTGAAGAAAGCATATATCTGCCCACACGATGCCAAATGATATTTTCTTGAAATTACATGCTGACGATACAGATTAGAAATGGTCGGCTTAGTTCTTGATTGGCACCTATGAAGAATCTTATTCTTATTATCTTCTTAATCTTACAATTGCCTACACATTCATAGATCAAAATATATATTAAAGGGACAGTTCATCCAAAAATGAAAACTGCCCCATGATTTACTCAGCCTCAAGCCATTCTATATGACTTTCTTCTTTCAGACGAATACAATCTGAGTTATATTAACAAATGTCCTGGTTGTTTAAAGCTTTAAAATGGAAGTAAATGGCTGCTGAGATTTTAAAGTGGATAAAAAGTCCAATAAAGTGCATCCATTCATCATAAAAAGTACTCCACATGGCTCCGGGAGGTTAATAAAGGCCTTCTAAAGTGATTTTATACACTTGTGCACTTGTGTAGGAAAAATATCAGATTTATTTAAAATTGTAAAAAACACAATCTCTAGCTTTATAATAGCATTGAATGGATGTTGAGATTCTGAAATTTAATAAAGTGCATCCATCCATCATAAAAAGTACTCCACACAGCTCTGAGGGGTGCCTTCTGAAGCAATTTGATGCGTTTATGTAAGAAAAATATCCATATTTAAAACTTTAGAAACCGTAATCTCTAGTTTTATAATGACATTGAATGGCTGTTGAGATTTTAAATCCAACATCCATCCATCATAAAAAGTACTCCACATGGCTCCGGGAGGTTAATAAAGGCCTTCTGAAGCTAATCGATGCATTTCTTTAAGAAAAATATTCATATTTAAAGACTTTATAAAGCGTAATCTCTAGCTTTATATTGGCATTGAATAGCTGTTGAGATTTCGAAGTCCAATAAAGTGCATCCATCCATCATAAAAAGTACTCCACACAGCTCCAGGAGGTTAATAAAGGCCTTCTGAAGCTAATCAATTAGTTTGTTTAAGAAAAATATTAATATTTAAAGACTTTATAAAGCGTAATCTCTAGCTTTATATTAGCATTGAATAGCTGTTTAGATTTTGAAGTCCAAGAAAGTGCATCCATACATCATAAAAAGTACTCCACATGGCTCCGGGAGGTTAATAAAGGCCTTCAGAAGTGAATTGATGCATTTGTTTAAGAAAAATATAAATATTTTAAACTTTATAAATCATAATCTCTACCTTTTTAATGGCATTGAATGGGTGTTGAGATTTTGAAGTCCAATAAAGTGCATCCATCCATCATAAAAAGTACTCCACACATGTCCAGGAAGTTTATAAAGGCCTTCTGAAGCTAATCGATGCGTTTAAGAAAGAAAAAAAATTAAACTTTATAAACTGCAATCTCTAGCTTTATAATGGCATTGAATGGGTGTTGAGATTTTGAAGCCCAATAAAGTGCATCCATCCATCATAAAAAGTACACGGGGATTAATAAATGCCTTCTGAAGCAAATCGATGAATTCAAAGAAAAATATATAATATCAATATTTAAAACTTTATAAACCATAATCTCTGGCTTCCACTAACTGCTGTACATTCATGCATGAGTTTTAAACAACAAAATGAAAAAAAAAAAAATTGGGAAAAACAAAAAAAATATTCAAAGGAAAACAAGTTTAGTTTTAGTTAATAGTTGCTATTTTTAATATTTTAATATTAATAATTATTTTACATTTTTAATAGTTGTTATTTTTTTATTACTATTTCATTATTACGGTTGTAAATTAATATTGTGCTGTAAAATAATATATATATATATATATATATATATATATATATATTTGACTAAAGAGTTATTTAATTTGTCTACGCTTTTTTTTATTAAATTGCAGCCTGTGATTTAAATATTGTAATAACTTAATAATCACACAGCCCCATTTATTTATTTACATTTATTGTAATATATTTATTTAAATATTTTTTTCTAACAAGAGCCAAACCAACAAGTTGTCCATTTTTAGACCCATATATATATATATATATATATATATATATATATATATATATATATATATATATACACTAAAATATTAATAATAAATTAAGTATTAATTTTACATTTAGGTTTTTATCAACTTTTATTAAATCCTGCTTTAGATTATTAAAATGTTCTTTCAAGAACATAAAAATCGTTATTTTAAGAACAGTTCACTGAAGGGTTCTTTAAGGAACCCAAAATGGTTCTTCTATGATAGAAAAACCCCTTTTCGCATGCTATATTTTTAAGACAGGCGCTCAGTAACTGGAGACAGAAGGCTGATTACCGTGAGCATGTTTACGCTGGTTACACATCACTGTAAGATACACACACATAACCCAGACAGATGGATGAGAGTGTCTCAACGCTCTCTGAAAGGGAAGATGCAACTTTCAAACACACACCCACTACATCAGATACACATACACCTGCAGTCGAAAAGGATAGGGGTTCATTAGGAGTCACACACCCAGGCGAGCCCACAGCTGTGATGGAAATGTGTCCTATGGTGCAACAAGCCCCCCATTAAAGCCATTGATCTGTGTTGAGGAGTGGAGTCTCTCTCTCTCACACACACACACACACACACACACACACAGTCTTTCTCTTTCGGTGGCTCTGCGGTATCTGATAGTCGGCATTGATGATTGGATTTAGCAACATCAAAGCTAAGTGGACTTTGGTCCGTAATAACGCGCTGCTATTCATAGACGCTATTCTCCGCCTGGGAATCTGTGTCAGTGAAACCGGCGTACGTGTGTACGTGCCCGCGTGAGCTCATTCTGTCGGTGTGAGAAATGCCTGTGTGCTCTCTCCGCTGCGTCTGTAGCATACTGATGAAGCGGTCGCCTGCAACACACACACATGCATCACGCAGCATCACCATGGAAACACCTCGCCTGACCACGCCACAGAGCCGTTCATAGGACTAGTGTGTGTGTGTGTGTGTGTGTGTGTGTGTATGTGTGCGACAGGGTTTCTCTTTCCCCCGTGTGAAGTTGTGTTCTCCGTCGGGATGCTCTGACACTTAACTGAGTCTGAAGTTAATTACTGAAGTTATTTCGTATGGTGTTCCCCAGGGTGGTTCGTCTCGAGGTTTAACACACATACATTAGAGCCTTCATAGACGGGATAATGTACATGACCAGATTTAGAAGAGACGATTTATCAAAAATTTTAAATTTCACTAGATTAACAACCAGGATCTTGGATTACAGCAGTGGTTCTCAAACTTTTTTGGTCGTGCCCCCCTTTAAACGTATAAAAAAATCTGGCGCCCCCCTTCTTCCCGAATTTCCATCCCACCCGAGACTAACAAATAATTTTATTACCATTACAAAAAAAAATAATGCTTTTTTAATTGTAAAAATCTAAAAGGGAAAAAAACATCTGCAACACTTGAAACTTAAAATAGCACTGAGAGAATAACTGTATTACTTTTATTTTTGCTGTTTTATGCTGTCCCCAAGGCATAGGGCACACACACACACACACACACACATACAGACCTTTCCTCCTCACCTACGCAATTAACACCGTTTCTACACCAGACGCGAGCGGCAAAATACAGTAGAACCTATTTTAATCAGTACCCATTATAAACTTAAGTCACCGTGTCTAAACCGGACTCTACAGTTGTCGCGTCGCGTCACAGCGCAAAAGCTCTTCACTGGACGCAACAAAGCGAACGTTGCAAATCATTTTAACTTTGTGTCAGTACGTCATAAACAAAAAAAGGCATCAGCTTAATGTCGGGGATTTATCGCGCTCCACATTGAGTATAGACAGCATGTTTACAATGGTAGTTTTGTTGCGTCCCGTTTAGAGCTGTTGCGACGTGAAAACTGTAGCGTCCGGTGTAGACGCAGAGAAGCTGTGTTTAAGATACGTCTCCTCATATTTTCTGCATTTAGCTTTTGAATGACTAGCACCTGCCTGGGTCTGTGCGACTTCATTTGTTGCTTTCACAGACCAATCCGTCTCCCATTCTAAGTTACGCCCGACTTTTTTTTATTTTTTTATTTTTCTGCAGATGGACCGCGCCCCCCCTGCAATACTCTTGCGCCCCCCCTGGGGGGCGCGCCCCACACTTTGAGAACCACTGGATTACAGGCATGCAAACTTGAGGCAGAAAAACACAAGAAGTGCTTTTTGCCATTTTTGAACTGTCGCTGTTGGCATATAATGAAACTAAAATTGATGAAGTTAACAGATTTTACTAATAGACTTACCAATCTCTGTGTAAAAATAAAATAAAGATGCTGCCAGCTTTGTAAAGTCGTTTTTAAACCCCTGTAAACTCTTAAAAATAAAGATGCTTTAAAAGGTTCTTCACAGCGATGCCATAGAAGAACCATTTTTGGTTCCACAAAGAACCACTCAGTCAAAGATTCTTTAAAGAATCATCTTTTTCTCACCTTTTTATAATCTGAAGAACCTTTTTTTTGCAACAAAGAACCTTTTGTGAAACAACGGTTGCCTTATGGAACCATTTAAACAATAAAGGTTCTTCTATGGCATCGTGAAGCACCTTTATTTTTAATAGTGTAATTTGGTTTCAAGTCTCTGGTGAAAATTGTTATTTTGACCACCTTCTACAAAGTAGTGGATTACTCAGTAAATATATATATCTGTGACATTTATTATTTTGGCTTTCATCAATATATGTTTGTCTTTCTACAAAAAAATAAAAATAACAAAGGAAAACGCCCGTTTTATTTGTCCATATAATGAAAGTCAGTGGGGTGCAGTGTTTTTTGGACACCAGTGTTTGTATAATATAATTTTTATACATTTTTTACTGTCATGACGTTCCAAAAGCTTGCATATTTGCTTTTACAAATGATATTAAAATTGAAATTAACACATAAATACAATCAAAACTGTCATTTTAGCATCATTGAGATGCTATAGATTTATTATTTTCGATTAGTTTTTACATTCTCCATTTTCACTTTTATTTTAAAGTTTTAGTAATTTTTATCACTTAACTGTTTTATTTAAATTTTTAATCTTTTTAAAATGTCTGTAGCATATGTTTTATATTTTTTTTGTTAATTTGGTTAAACAAAAAAAAAAAAATCTATCTGAAATTGCATAATTTTATTATTATAGCTTCAGGTAAGTTTCATGTTGTTACATAACATTTCATTAAACAAAAAAGAAAAAATGACACTTGTAATTTTCAGAAATAACAGGTTCAGAAGTGTTTCAAGGTGCACTTCTACTGAAAATATTAAATATTTAAGATAAATCTACATAAACTAGTCAGCCTCACTGAGTAGTGGGTTGTAAATATATAATTTTTAAAAAATGTAAACTTATAGAAGTGTACATTTTACAAATGAACACATAAATACAATCAATTTATTTAGCATTATGGATCAATCAAATTATTTTAGCATTATGGAGATCCTATAGATTTATTATTTTGGATTTGAAAATTTTAGTGATTTTGTTCTTTCTATTTTAAGTTTTATTTTTTTCAGAAATAATTCAGAAAAATGTGTTTTGACATGCACTTCTGTTTAAATCAAATATATATATTTATATATACAAATATATATATATATATATATATATATATATATATACAAATTTATATATATAATTTATAATTTATATATACAAATATATATATATATATATATATATATATATATATATATTTATATATACAAATATATATATTTACATACCAATATATATATATATATATATATATATATATACACATACCATTTTTTACAGGAAATGTATACTGTATTAGCCAACACATTTGATATCCAATGGCTGGCACACAGCTCCAGAAATATTTTATTTTATTCGAGCAGTTTGTGTCATTGTGACTCACTAAACAGATGGATTGCTATTTTCGAAAAGTGTTTTTAACAAGATGAACAACTTGATATTTGGCCTGAGGAAACATGTCAGGGCATGTCTATGTCTGCCTCTGTCTGATACCATTAAGTTTGAAGCTATCCGACTTCAGTTTGCAGTGATGGAGGACATCTGTCCATAAAAAATGTAAAAGTCCATATTTGCAACAGTACTGTATATGTGATGTTGACTTCCTCTTTCTCTCCGTCTGTGTGTCCTCAGCTAGTATGACACACTGGCCTACTAATGTCGCTCAGCTGTGCTGAACTCCCCTGCTCTCCCACAGTGTGCCATTCAATCAGCCTCATTACCCACAAACCCTCTGTTCTACCCTCAGTGGCCCACAATGTCGATGAATCACAGCCGCATTAATAAAAGGGCAGCTCTCATAGCCAGCTTCAGTACCATATGGCTCGTTGAAATAAGTGTCACATTTACTGTTACAGTTTATTATGGTATGAGTTTTAGTTTAACAGTTATAGCAATCCATGCAAAACCATAATAGGATCATGATTTCTAGGAAACAGTGCCGTTTGTGTCTGAAAATGGGAATTATTGTTTTGTGCACTTTCGAGATTCAGATCCTCTATAGAGACTGACCACCAGAGGGTGGTGTGTGTGCTAATATTCAGATTTTATTTATAAAAATGGCCTGATAATTAACCCCAATGTCATCCAAGATGTTCCTGTCTTTCTTTCTACAGTCACAAAGAAATTAAGGTTTTTGAGGAAAGCATTCCAGGATTTTTCTACATATAGTGGACTTCAATGGTGGTCAATGGGTTGAAGGTCCAAACTGCAGTTTCAATGCAGCTTTAAAGGGCTCTACATGATCCCAGCTGAAAGAATCTATCATTATCTAATATATATATATATATACTTTTTAACCACAAATGCTTGCCTTTGATTTCACACATTACATAATAACGTTGGAAAAGTCATGTGTGGTTAGTTCTTCTTCTGTGTACTTTGGTTCAAAAAGGTAGAGTATGGTGAAAAACTCATTTTCTCCTCCAACTTCAAAATTTCAACATCTCTGTTTTACCTTTTTTGGTAAAGGGCGTTGACTTTCTTTGCACGTTCGCTTTGTAAACATCAGTACTTCTGCCTATGTGACGCATGACCTTTCCAACATGACTACATCATGCGTGAAGTCAAGCTAGTGTAAGATAAGCATTTGTGGTTAAAAAGTATATACATTCATATTTTTATTTAGAAAATGACAATCATTTGATTAGAAAAGACTCTTATTCCTCGGCATTAAAACTTCAATTTGGACCTTCAACCTGCTGATCGCCATTGAAGTCCACTACATGGAGAAAAATCCTCGAAAGTTTTCCTCCAAAACCTTAATTTCTTTTCGACTGAAGAAAGAAAGACATGAACATCTTGGATGACATAGGGGTGAGTAAATGACTTCTCAAATGACTACTCATCCACAAAACTAGTTCCCATAGAGATGTTGTTAAAAACGTCTTGGGTACAGTCTGGACTTTCTCCTGCACTGTGTTATGAAAGATTTGGATGAGGTGTATTTACAATCTGTCCTTCTGCTGTTTGCAAATATTGAATTTCTTGTGGTTTGGTTGCGTGCCATCCTGCGGCACACTCACGCTTTTCTGTTTTTTCTTTTCCTAAGCGGAGCTCCCATCCAACATGTCCAGAAGGAGCCTCAACCAACTTCCAACAAGAACACGTTCACCTCTTGCCTTATCTTCATCATCATCATCATCATCTCCTCATCGCTCTGAAAGAACCAGGCGTCCAGCTCACACGCCTCCAGGTGCCAAACATCCCTTGTCCCCTGGTCGCCATGACAGTGCCTCCAGCATAGATCCCACCCCATCCCTTGGTTCCGAAGGGTCGGGAAACTTAGGCGACGGGGCCCAGGGCATCCATCTGCTGTTACGGCCCCCGGATCTTCTAACGCCCAGCCAGATGCCTCCCCTCCGTGGCGACAGACCGCCGACACCAGCTCCACCGACCCTGGTGCCACCTGAGGACCAGTATCCCGTCCAGTCGGCGGAGGTGGACTGGGGCTCCGGAGACTACCTTGAAACTCTTACGTTCATGGGATCGGAAGGGGAGGAGTTTTCTCTCGTCACCACCCTTCCTACGCATGGATACGATCCGTATGATACGGACGATGAAGCCACGGTTAGCTACAACACAGCTTTCCCCTCTCGTCCCATCCTACCCCTCTCGTCCAGAGACCTCCAGCCCAGTGTGACTGTAAAATACGGGACTAATTTACGGACGGCCCATCCTACTGATCCCCGCCTCCCTTTGGCTCCTGACTCCGCCCATGCGAGCGACATAGACGATGACTTGGATTTCGATTGGGCGGAGCTTTTTCCCATTGAGCCGACTGAAATGCTGCTTCCTGATATGAATAGTTTAGAATACTACAACACGTTGCAAGCCAAAGAGAACGCTAGTATTGCCCGGAATAGGACACACCCTCATATTACCCCTACGCACACTGTGGGACCCACTCACACTCCCACTGCAACTTTGGGAAAGGTCCCGGAACCTATTCCATCAGTAACCCCAACTACACCCCAGAAACCTACAAAGCCTCCCATCCCAACTGCTACTGAGAGCCAGCAACCTCCTGAAGGCCCAGAAAAGGGTGTTTCTTCCATACCCACGTCCCATATGGGCAAAACACAGCCGCCAGTGCCAACTGCCCTGCCTCCACCCGGCACCTCAGAGGGTCCAGTCATACAAGCCGTTACCCTGAAGCCCCCTGCTTCGAAACCCCGTACCACCACCATCAAAACCACCACCAAAGCTACAACTACAACCACAACTACCATGAGCCCTACCATCCTCTCCACCAAAAGTCCTCCGCCTACAACTCCCAGAATTCCTCTGTCCATCGCACCCCGACAGTACGTCTGCAATATCACCAAACCGGACATGTACCTAGTACGAGTGGGTAAGGAAATAAAATATTTGAATTTCGGGAATTGATGTACTGTATTGTATGGGTCAAAATTATTGATTTTTCTTTTATGCCAAAAATCATTAGGATTTTAAGTGAACATCATGTTCCATGAAGATATTTTGTAAATTTCCTACTGTAAATATATCCAAACTTAATTTTTGATTAGTAATATGCATTGCTAAGAACTTAATTTGGACAACTTTAAAGGTGATTTTCTTTTTTTTAAGACAATTTAATTCAATAAATACATTTTTATCGTCTTTTACAACCTTTTTGTGTGTTGTGTGCAGGCATGCCTAGTGGGTCATCGGTGGCATTTGCCAAAGCTCATGTGCGGGAGATCCTTCGACGAGAGTTTAACCGTTCAGTGGAGCTCCAGGTAAGTGTGTCAAATCACAACAGATCACACATCAGCTGTTTATCTCTAGAATCACTGATATCTATCTGTGCTATCCATTCAGGTCCTCAAAGCCCCACCTAATTTCATCTTCCGGGCAGTTTCCGGTCCACTGGTGTACACTGCTATCTCTGTCATTAATGCTCTCCGCCAGTCAGTGCACAGCACTTCCTCTTCTTCCATTCTGTCCGTTACAACCATATATGCAGTGCCTGATTACAAACATCAGGTCCACACAGGTGAGAGAGACACAGTATAACCAATGAATAATAAATAAATGCAAATCTGGACCACAAAACCAGTCGTAAGTAGCACAGGTGTATTTGTAGCAATAGCCAAAAATACATAGTATGGAGCAAAATAACTGATTTCTCTCTTATGCCAAAAATCATTAGGATATTAAGTAAAGATCATGTTCTGTGCAGATTTTTTTTTATAAATGTTCTACCTTAAATATATCAAAACATAGTTTTTAATTAGTAATATGCATTGCTAAGTACTTAATTTGGACAACTTTAAAGGCGATTTTCTCAATATTTAGATTTTTTTCTGCACCCTCAGATTCCAGATTTCAAATAGTTGTATCTCGGCCAAATATTTTCCTATCCTAACAAACCATACATCAAGTGAAGTATAAATCTCAGTTGTGAAAAAATTTACTTTTATGACTGGTTTTGTGGTCCAGAGTCACAAATAAATAGTATACCTTTTATTTAAATATGTAATATAATATATAAATGTTATATTTATATTTTAAGAATGAGTGTTACACTGGTTAATTTGCCTTGCAGTGCTGCAGTTTGTACCGAGTCATGTGGATGTGCGTCTGTGTAGCTTCAGTGAGCGTGTGGAGAAGGGCCTACTCATGGCGTATGCAGAGGCACGCAAGCGTTCACAAGAAAATGGAAATTTCACAGTTCATGTACGTAAATCGTTCAAAATAAAGCACAATTTTGGCACACTTTACATGTCACTGTTCTTCAAAAGCTTGTTAACAATAATTCTGTGTATTTCATACATTTACAGTTGAGGTCTAAAGTTTACATACATCTTGCAGAATCTGCAAAATGTTAATTATTTTTCCAAAATAAGAGGGATCACACAAAATGCATGTTATTTTTTATTCAGTAATGACCTGAATATTTCACACAAAAGGCGTTTACATATTGTCCACAAGAGAAAATAATAGTTGAATTTATAAAAATGACTCTGTTCAAAAGTACATAGACTTGATTTTTAATACTGTGTTTTTACCTGAATGTTTTCTTTTTGTTTAGTGATAGTTGTTCATGAGTCCCTTGTTTGTCCAGAACAGTTAAACTGCCTGCTGTTCTTCAGAAAAATCCTTCAGGTCCCACAAATTCTGTGGTTTTTCAGCAGTTTTGTGTATTTTACCCCTTTCCAACAATGACCATATGATTTTAAGATTCTGAGGGACTCATATGCAACTATTACAGAAGGTTCAAACTTCAGGGTAAATTTAACTTATTTTGTATTTTGGGAAAGATGCAAGTACCTTCTGTAGCTTTTGAAGGACAGTACTAAAATAAAAAAAAGTATATATATATATAAAAGATATTTAGGCAAAATAAGAAAAATGTACACATCTTCATTCTGTTCAAAAGTTTACACCCCTGGCTCTTAATGCATCGTGTTTCCTCTGAAGCATCAGTGAGCATTTGAACCTTCTGTAATAGTTGCATATGAGTCCCTCAGTTGTCCTCAGTGTGAAAAGATAGATCTCAAAATCATACAGTCATGGTTGTAAAGGGTTCAAATACACAAAAATGCTGAAAATCCAAAGAATGGCGGGCAGTTTAACTGTATGGAAAGTTTTGACTTCAACTGTAAATCATATTGATAATGCTGTATGAATGCTTGTTTAGATTGTGAACATCACTAGTAGCCTTCCTAAGGGTCAGCGGCAGCAGAAGGCACCTGTGGACATCACTTTCATTGTGCGTGATTCCCAAGGCTTCCTAACGGGATCAGATGTGAGTGGCCACATGAGGCAGCTCAGCGCTGTGGAGTTCAGCTTCTACCTTGGTTTTCCCACCCTGCAGATCGCTGAACGTGAGTCACAAATACACATACAGGCTCTTTGTCTCAATTTCTCATAAAATTTATTCATTTTTCACTCCTTTATCTCAATTCTTGCCTTCCAGCTTTTCATTATCCTGAACTGAATATCTCCCACCTGTTACGCACATCCTGGGTGAAAACAGGTATGTTAGATTTTAAATGTAAAAAAAATAATAATATGTATTTCAACAATAATTTAAATTTTTGTAAATATATATATACTACTAGTCAAAAGTTTTTGATTTTTGTTTTTTCAATTTAAGTTTCTTCTGCTCACCATGCCTGCCTTTATTTAATCCAAAATACAGCAAAAGCAGTAATATTTCTGATTTCTGGTACTAATTTCTTTTTTTATGTGCATTTGTTCTAGTGTTATTGGGTGTGTTGGACCAGCGTGTGAATGAGAGGACCTTCCAAGCCAAAATGGAGAGGCGATTAGCATTGCTGGTTGGAGAGGGGCTTGGGATTGGGGCTAGCAGCCGACGATGGAGAAGAGCTACCAGTATTGGTAACAACAGTGTACAGGTACATTCAAACACATTAGTGTGCACAGTTTGTTAGTCTTTCCCACACATCACATTAACACAAGCTCTGGTGTGCCTCAGATTGTGCGAACGTCCCGTCTGGATGGCCCGGACTACCCACTGGAGCTGGTGTATTTTGTTGAAGCGGGGTCAGGAGAGAGGCTGCCAGCCCAGGCCACCGCAGCCATGCTCAACAGACTGAACCTGCAAAGAGCTGCCATCGTACTGGGCTACAGAGTACATGGGGTTTTGGCTACACGTGAGTCAAAGTTGTATCTGCTAAAGGCTAAAGGCTGTGACAATGTGACTTTTTGTTCCAAATATGTGACCCTGGACCACAAAACCAGTCTTTAGTTGAATGAGTATATTTCTAGCAATAGCCAAAAATACATTGTATGGGTCAGAAATTAAAGATTTTTCTTTAATGCCAAAAATCATTAGATCATGTTCCATGAAGATATTTAGTCAATTTCCCATCGTAAAAATATCAACTTAATTTTTGATTAGTAATATGCATTGCCAGGGCTCTATGCTTACTTAAAAATTTAGGAGCACAGTCAAAATTTCAGGAACATCTTCTATTCAATAATCAAAAATTTCTTAAAGTGATTTACAGGGGAATTTTGTTTTTTACCTTGTAATGCTATTTTTGGCAACTTTTTAAAAAATATTAAAAAAAAATATTTTATGTAAAATTTATATATCATATATATTTATATATAATATTTATATATAAATTTATATAAGTTATCAATCAAATGAAACCAATATTAACAAAATTAATTTGTACTGCAGAGGTGGCACAGAAGAACACAAAAGTGTATTGTATTTTCATACAATATTTTCATATGTTTAATGAGGCTCAGAGGTGGCATGAGTGCAATCAAATTCATAAATTCATTTTGAGATTAATGTTTTAAATATAAAATTTTGAATACAAAAAATAATAAATGATTTAAATAACTGAAAAGGTACTTTACAGATGAAACTAAATCTACCAGTAGGTGGCAGCAGTCACTGATTTAATTACTGAATCATATCATTTATTTGATTTATTCAAACGGCTGGTTTATTCAGGAACAAAGCAAGTGACTGTCTTTATGAATAGAAAATTGAATCATTGACTCACTAGATTCATTTAAAAACATGTTTATCATGAACGAAATAACGCTGTGTTTAAATATGTGCAGCGGCTTAGTTGTGACCATTTTTGATGACGAAATAGAGCAAAACCAGGCGGCAGTGTTATAGTCAGACAATGTAAGCCACTTAATATTAACTTCTTGTTTATTTAAATGCTGTATTAAATCAAAAATCATCCCTTTAAAAATCCCCATTAAAAGCTGTCACTTAGTTCATCGCGATCTCACAAAGTTCCATTATAATCAACAAAGCTCTCTACACTGCACAATCAATCTCTTATTTACACTCTCTACACTTTTCACTGTTTATGAAAGGATTCATGAGATATGTCCTTGATACTTTACTCAACATTGCAAAAACACACTGAAGCTTCCTTCAGGGCAAACACAAATATGCTGATCGGGTCGGTCAGTATTTTTTTTTATAGTCCCACGCAGTAGTTTTCAGTCACAAATGCGCACTGTAGAGCCCTGATTGCTAAGAACTTCATTTGGACAACTTTAAAGGTGATTTTCTCAATATTTGGATTTTTTGCACCCTCAGATTCCAGATTTTCAAATAGTTGTAAACCATACATCAATGGAAAGCTTATCAGCTTTCATATGATGTATAAATCTCCAAAAACTGACCCTTATGACTGGTTTTTGGTGCTCCAGGGTCATATCACATTATTCTGTTTCAGCGGTGGAGAAGCTGGCCCTGCCGCCTTCCGAGACTCAGCCCAGTAACGTGTGGCTGATCGTAGGAGTTGTAGTCCCAGTTCTTGTGGTCATCCTCATCATCATCATCCTCTACTGGAAACTCTGCCGCTCAGAGAAGCTAGAGTTTCAGCCAGACGCCATGAGCACCATCCAGCAGAGACAAAAGGTCGGGGTCACTGAGTGTGAGCGTGTGTGTGTGTTAAAGTGTTGCCCACTCATAGACACTACATCTGAAGTGACTGTGCTCATTTTTACTCAACCGTGTCAAGGGCTTTTACAGAATTTACAGTCAATTTAGCACATCGTATCATATTTACTGTCCATTCATGCGTGTTTGTCATTTTAGTTGCAGCCTCCCAGTGTTAAAGGCTTTGATTTTGCTAAGCTACACCTGGGGCAGCACAGTAAGGATGACATCATGGTAATCCAAGAACCTGCCCCTTTACCGCCGCCAGTTAAAGAGGCCACGCCCTCAGAGGGCGGAGAATTGAACACGCCTAAATCGAAGAGTTCATCTACGAAAGCATCACGCGCAGCACGGAGAAGAGGCCGGTAAGAGACAGTCTGTGATTATTTGCTGTTTTGGATCATGTGTGAGGAGGTTCTGTTTATATCCGTGTAATTTTAGTATTATTTATATACTGTTACAGTTTTTGTAGCTTTTATTTTAATGTTTTCAGCTTAAGTGTAGTTAAATTTTTTTGTTTCATTTTTATTTTATTTTTTAAATACTGCTATTTACTACTGTTTAGTTTATTTTTATTTCAGTTGTGTTTATTTATTGAAATTTAGCATCTTTATGTGCTTGAACTTAATTTCTGTTTATTCAGTTAGTTGCCAAGGCATTCATTTTCATCTTTATTTTAATCTTTATTTCAGCCTTTTGTTTTAGTTTTAGTAAACGATAAAAACCTTGGTTTATATGATTTTTTTAACTCACGTTTTTTTTTTTTGCTCATTTTATTGTAATTTTTATTCATTTGTTTTATTTTTAATACTGCTAATTACTACTATTTTGTTTATTTTTATTTCAGTTGTGTTTATTTATTTAAATTTAGCCATTTTAAGCACTTTTTTAAAACTCACAAAACATAGTGTTTTTCAGTTTTTGCTAATTTTATTGTCATTTTTATTATTATTTTTTAAATACTGCTATTTTGTCTATTTATTTTTCAATTTATGTTTATTTATTCAAATTTAGCAATTTTAAGCACTTTAACTTAATTTCAGTTTTATTTCAGTTAGTTGCCAAGGGAAGGCATTTGTTTTCTTCTTTATTTTAATCTTTAGTTTTAGTTAACAGTAAAATCCCTGGTTTATATGATTTTTTTTTAACTCACACGTTTTTTTTTTTCTTAATTTTTTGCTAATTGTTTTGTCATTTTTGTTTAATTTTGAAATACTGCTATTTACTACTTTTGCTTTTTTCTAGTTGTGTTTATTTTTTTCAAATTTAGCAATTTGAAGTACTTCAATTTAATTTAAATTTATTTTAGCTAGTTGCCAAAGCAAGGCTTTTGTTTTCATCTTTACTTCAGCCTTTAGTTTTAGTTACCGATAAAAACCCTGGTTTATATGATTTTTTAAATTCACACTTGTATTTTTTTTTATTTCATTTTTATTAATTTTGTTTAGTTTTTTAAATACTGCTTTTTACTATTTAATTTTTGTTTCAGTTTTCAGTTCAGTTTTTTTTTTTAATTTAGCAACGTTAAGTGCTTCAATTTAATTTAAATTTATTTGTTAGTTGTTTTATCTTTATTTTCAGCCTTTAGTTTTAGTTACCGATAAAAACCCTAGTTTATATGATTTTTTTAATTCACACATCGTTTTTTTAGATTGACTCCATCTGATGGCGATTCATTAGGAAGTGAAGCATCTAGCGGTAGAGAATCAGCAGAAGAAAGCACCAGACCTGCTGTGACGCCAAGTGACAGCAAACCCCAACATCGCAAGAGCAAGCATTGTATTATACGATAAAATTTGTATTGTAAAAAAATATATTACAATGAAATTATCATAATTAATTAAAACATTAATTATTATAGTTATTAAAAATATTATGATGAAAATAGTAATAGATTATTATTAAAATTGTTATAATTTTTTTAACTCTTTCTCTCCTCTTATTCCATCGGTTGATTAGCAAAAAACAAACTTGGTAAGTGTCTTTGCCCATAGACATGTTGCATTTGCATATTGTCAGTTACAAATTTGTGACCTTTGACATCTGACCTTGATGTTCAGGTGCCCAACCTGGAAGTGGTGTGGATGAGCAGTTGTCCTCGTCGTCCATATTTGAGCACGTGGACCGCCTCTCTCGAGGTTCGTCAGATGGGACGCGCAGAGTGTCCAATAAGATACAGCTCATCGCCATGCAGCCCATGCCAAGCCCTCCCTCCCATCCACACAACCAAGCACTGAGTCCCAACCTGACAGACAAGATTCTTGATGGAGCAAAGGTCAATAGTGAGGTGAGCAAACTCCTCTTTGCTTACACAAACACACATATGAATTGCGGCATTCACATGATGTTTAATCATCTGAAACATGATGTCCACTACAATAAAAGGTCTGTAAAAGCTTTTTTAATATTTCAGGTTGTGATGTTACATCCTTACCCATAATTCTGTATCACTGTTCTCTTATTTTTGTATTCATTATGACATATGAGATGTTTATGTTTATTTACAACATAAAATCAAAATGGCTGATGAAAGTGGTGATGCATCAGGTACCACTGAAATATTTGCTACTATTTTCCATAGTAGTACAGAGATTAGTAACTCTTATTTTTTTCTATAGAAGAAAAATTGCTTAATTTAAATCGACAAATACATAAATACACCTAAAATAAATATTCTGTATTCATTTATTTATATATTTTAATAGATTTAGCTATTAAGTTAGCTATTTAATTTTATTGAATTTTATAATAACACTATATAAGTTTTATTTATTTACACTTTTGTTAAAATCTGTTTAGATTGTATTATCATTATTAATTATTCTATTAATTTATTGGGGGGGGGAGAAAAGCTTAATGTTTATATTTATAAAATAAATTAATGGCAATAATGTTATATATAATTTACTTAATGTGCTTATTTTTATTAATTTACTTTTTTTAATAACTAAAATGTATATTTGTTAATATATTAATATATATATTGTTCTATATATAAATGTTTATATATATATATATATATATACAAATAAAAATATGTATGTAATGTTAATTTCATTGTAAGTTAATTTAATATGTTAATTTAATTTAAGTTTGTGTTCAAGTATAGTCTGAGTTTATTTTTTCTGAATTGTTGGTATTTTATTAATTATTGATGATTCTATTACATTGTTGGGGAGAGTGAAAAAGCTATTAATTAATTAAATTATATTATGATATTATATTTTTTATTTGTATTTTATTTATTTATTAAAATGTGTCAAATCTAAACAAATATCTATACTGCATTTATTTCTTTTAAACATTAACTGCACATTTCCTTTTACTTCCTGATTTAATAATTCATGTATCAGAGTGTTAACTTCTATGTAACATATTTCCAAGAGAAAACACAAACACTGGTAACCAATTCTTCCACCGGACACAGATCCAAGTGGCCTTGAGGCATAAATCCGAGATCGAACACCATCGCAATAAGATCCGCCTGCGTGCCAAAAGAAAGGGCCACTACGAGTTCCCCTCCATGGAGGACATCATGGCAGCGTTCGGCGACAGCTCCGAACAACAGCGAGTGTACCAACAAGCTCAGGAACAGATACACAAGATCCTGCATCCTGAAGAACACGCACCTTCATCGTGCAGAGAGCCACGCAAAAGGTCAGGATAATAAGTCTCACTTGTACCACCTGCAACACATCCAGACATATCTAAATTTGTTAATGAATTGCAGTTCTAAAGGCAGACGCTCTCCCAGACACAGACAAAGACAGAATCTAAGTGGAAGCGGAAGTCTGAGAGACAAAGATCGCCTGATTACCGACGGAGATGCCACGTACAGGAAATACCCCGGAGTCAACAATGTGGCCTATGTGGTAGGACACACACATGCACATGTTTTCACTCAACTAAGACACAAACTCACCACTCCTCTTCCTGTAGTCCGATGCAGATCAGCTCCCAGATGCTGGAAGCCCTTCTCCTACTGATGAGGTGTTCTTAGACCCTGGATCACCGCCGTCAGGCCCCGCCCCTGCCCCGCCCACCTACGTCCCTCCTCAGCCAACCATAGAAGAAGCTCGGCAACAGATGCACTCCTTACTGGATGATGCGTTTGCTCTCGTCTCACCTTCTTCTCAAGGAAGCCCTGCTCCTCTAACATTCACTGGTGTTACGGCGGTCACTGGCGTCGGAGGAATCAGCCCCGGTCAGCCCTCCAGTCCGTCCTCACGTCCTGCACGCCAGTGGGCTTCTTCTTCTTACCCAGCAGCCCCTGCGCACAGTCCTTTCTCTGCTGTGAGTGACCTCAGACCATTGAATGATGGAATTTAAAGTCAAGTAGTGTGAAATTTCATTTAATTTCTCTATCCTCTGTAGAGGTATGCGGAGTTAGGAATGTCTCCCACATCAGTCCAGGGTTTACTGCAAAGGTAAGCTGGATTCTGGGAGGTTTTATGGAATAAAGTACAGAAAAACAAACATGCTGCCACATCCCACTTTGTCTCTAGAGTTAACTGTAATTTAGTTTCAGATATATTATTTACTCAGCATATTGTTTGTGTAATTAACAGGCAGTCGCAAGGCTCTGGATATGTGGTGTCAGCTGAAATGCAGTCAGATCCTGGATACTCCAGCAGGGGGCAGTATGGAGAAGAAATGCCGTCGTCCTCTCGGCCACGGCCAGTAGGGGGCAGCACAGGTAAAGGTCTAATTGGTAATTTAACGTGGTTTATGTGATATGATTATTGATACGTGTTGTGTTTGTGAGTAGGTGCACAGTTGCATCAGTTAACACAAGTGGGCTTGTCAAGTCGGATTGGATTGTATCCTGGAGTTGGCCGTAGTGTATCCGGACCTTCAGGATCAAGCTGGACCCAGTACCGCTCAGATGAGGAGATTTCCAGACCAGGATCCAACCGAGAGGTTGAGAAATCAAACATGCACATTCATAATAATACATATAATAGTGTATCATTAAATATGGGATGTTATAAAATCGAAAAACAGTGCTATTGGTTTACCAAAACATTGAATTCGATGAAATGACAAAAAATAAGTCATATAAAGTATAATGGCAATAATGTGAATGCACCAGTAATAATAGCAATGGCATAATTTAATTTCTTTCATTTTCTTTTATTTTCATTTCACGTTCATTAAAATAATTTATCTAATTTTAATAATTTATATATATATATTTTTTCATTTTTAACAATTCAAAGTAATTAAAATGTATATTTTAAATGTATAAATATTTATATCATGTATTTAATTAATTATTCATTTGATGTTAGATTGTGTTTAAGTATAATCTTTACTCCCGTGCCCACCAGTGGCATGGTACATGGGGCTAGCATGTCTCAAAAAGGCCTCTGGAACTCAGCATTCATAGTTATGGAGAACCGTCAATTCCCAGAGTAGGAGGCATCAACCTACTCCCATGCCCACCAGAGTGAAGGCACGTGGGGCTGGCGTTGCTCAAAAAGGCCCCTGGAACTCAGCATTCATAGTTATGGAGAACTGTCCATTCCTAAATTAGGGGGCGTCACCTTACTTCCATGCCCACCAGAGTGAAGGGGATGTGGGGCTGGCATGTCTCCAAAAGGCCCCTGGAGCTCAGTATTCATAGTTATGGAGAACCATCAAGTGTGAGGGGCCTTTTTGAGCGATGCCAGCCCCACGTTCCCTTCACTCTGGTGGGCATGGGAGTAGGGTGACGCCCCCTACTCTGGGAATTGATGGTTCTCCATAACTATGAATCCTGAGCTCAAGGGGTCTTTTTGAGCGATTGGTATATGGGGCTAGAGTCACTCCAAAAGGCCCCTAGAGCTCAGCATTCATAGTTATGGAGAACCATCAGTTCCCAGAGTAGGGGGCGTCACCCTACTCCCATGCCCACCAGAGTGAAATGAACGTGGGGCTGGCGTTGCTCAGAAAGGCCCCTCACAATTGATGGTTCTCCATAACTATGAATCCTGAGCTCAAGGGGTCATTTTGAGCGATTGGTACATAGGGCTAGAGTCACTCAAAAAGGCCCCTAGAGCTCAGCATTCATAGTTATGGAGAACCATCAATTCCAAAAGTAGGGGGCGTCAATCTACTCCCATGCCCACCAGAGTATAAAATTATACTTTTTATAAAAATATAAAATGTATATAAAAATACTGAAATTAATTAATAATTATTTTATTACGTGAAATAAATATTTATAAATTTGAAATATACATGTGAATTACTTTTAAGTATAAAATATATTAATAAATGGAAAAAGTAAGGTAGTATAAATTATTAATTACAATGAGATAATCAAACTAAAATAATTTAATTAACTTAGTTAATTTATTTATTTTGTGATTAGGCATGAATTGTTGGTATTTACATTTTTTTATTACTCCCTCTCTAATTCTTACAGAATATATTTAAATGTAATCAATTAAAATTATATTCATTTAATTTTTATTTAATATGTATATTTACATAGAAATGTATATATTTATGTAGTGTATATTTTATTGTTTATTTAATATTAAATAAGATTTTAATTTAGTTTACATTTTATTTTCTTAAATATTTTTTTTCCCTGAATTGTTGGTATTTATTTGTCTCTCCCTCTCTGTTTCTCACAGATACTGACATTCCCAGAATATGCTTCATCACCAGTATTCCAGATGCCCAGGACGTCCCTGCAGGATCCCCCAACACCCCAGGGTCACCTGGAAGCCTCGAGCGCAGGGTACATCGCCCCTGAGGAGCATTCTCCACCTCCCCAATCCTCAGCCTCTCTCATCAAGGCCATCAGGGAAGAACTCCAGAGACTTTCTCAGAAACAAGCTGCTGTTGTCAGCTACCAGAGTTGAGAAAGACCATCCCAAAACCCCAGTCCTGGTTAACTTCCCGACGTAACCTCACAAATCCCAACACAGCTCCATGGCTGAGAAGCTGCTTTACACAAAACCCGAACCAAAATCTTCAAATTCAAGTACGGCTGGTCTGTTACATATGAAGAATTATGTGCAATCTTCCATACTGGTATCGTCAGGACATCCAGAATTTCAATTCCACTGCTGACATGCAGAAAATAAACTTAAATACCCTCTCATATAAGTCACAAAGAAAAAACTCAACCTAAACATCATGTCCAGACTGTTTAGAAAAATAGACGTTTCCTCATATTCAGACTCTCAATTTGCATGCTGAGAGCTGTGAATCTTCAAGACTTCGTACTGACTGTTGCTAATGTGAAAATCCCTCCCCTTCAGTTCCATGTCTTTCAAAGTGCTTCCTCCAAATGGGTCATCTTCATGTCTCTAGACTTCCTCTGGTGCTAAACATCATTGCTGGGCTCCGCCACAATACCACAATTCAGCCCTGCCCAAAAACTCTGGAGTGGCATCCTTTTCTTTTGTCCATTTATCCAAGACAGCTTATCAAGTGGAAACGTGCTCTGTTCCAAAACCTGGTGAGCTGCTCGACTCGCAATCTGTTCCAAAGGTCAGCCAACTTAATTGTGTTTCCATTTTAAGGTTCATTATTAAGTTTTAACCAAATTTTAAGACAGCAGCATTGCATGTATTCTTCGCAGTTAAGGCAAATCTAGAATGCATTGCGACTGTCAGTCAAGTCCAAAGCAAAATGCAACCCATAGAAACGCATTATGACAATGAAGTCTAAGATAGTCTGACGGCAGATAAAAGTAAATAATAAAAATGAGTTTTGAGTGATTTGTTACAATAGTGTGCATTAAACACACTAAACAGGCCACCTACTGCACAACACTGGCTTAGGTTTAGGATAGCCGATTAAAAAAATGCTTAATCAGCCCCAATCCAGATCCTTGAGGCTCCTTAATTTTTATACTCATTAGATGTCACGCCGTTAGCTTAGCAACATGCTAAAGTCAAACCCTTGGAAGGGGCCAGAAAACTTTTGATTATGAAGTAGAAGTTATGAAGGATGAAGTTTCATTAATGTTAATAAAAGCTCAGACTGTATTATTTTACCCCAAATTTGCCAGTTTTATGTATTTTTATACTTATTAGAATATCACGCTATTAGCTTAGCAACATGCTAACATCAAACTCTGGATGGGACAAGAGAAATGTTGATTATAAAGTAATATTTTATTCAATTAATCTCCTAAAAAAATTTAATATATTAATTTGCCCATTATTTGTGGGTTTTGTGTATTTTTATACTTATTAGAGTATCACACCATTAGCTTAGCAACATGCTAACGTCAAACCCTGGATAAAACAAGAGAATTGTCAATTATAAAGTAATATTAAATTCAATAAAACTCCTAAAAAATTAAATATATTATTTTGACTATTATTTGTGAGTTTTATGTATTTTCATATTTATTAGAGAATCACGCCATTAGTTTATCAACATGCTAATGTCAAACTCTGAATGAGAAAAGACAAATGTTGATTATAAAGTAGATGTTCTACAAACTAAAAATTGTAAATATATTTGCCCATTATTAGCGAGTTGTATGTATTTTTATACTTGTTTTACGTCATTAGCTTAGCAACATGCTAATGTCAAACCCTGGAATGGGCCAGAAAAATGTTGATCATAAAGTTATATTGTATTTAATAATGTTTATAAAACATTAAATGTATTGTTTTTCCCAATATCTGTGAGTTCTATGTATTTTTATACTTATTAGAATGTCACGCCGTTAGCTTAGCAACATGCTAAAGTCAAACCCTTGCAAGGGGCAAGAAAAAATGTTATTATGAAGTAATATTTCATTACATAATGTTAATTAAAGCTCAGACTGTATTATTTTACCCCAAATGTGCCAGTTTTATGCATTATTATTAGCTTAGCAACATGCTAACATCAAACTCTTGATAAAACAAGAAAAATGTTGAATATGAAGTAATATTTCATTCAATAAAATTCCTAAAAAATTTAAATATATTAATTTGCCCATTATTTGTGAGTTTTTGTATTTTTATACTTGTTAGAGTATTACGTCATTAGTTTAGCAACATGCTAATGTCAAACCTTGGAAGGGGCAAGAAAGAAATGTTATTATAAAGTAATATTTCATTACATAATGTTAATTAAAGCTCAGACTGTATTATTTTACCCCAAATTTGCCAGTTTTATGCATTATTATTAGCTTAGCAACATGCTAACATCAAACTCTGGATAAAACAAGAGAAATGTTGATTATGAAGTAATATTTAATTCAATAAAACTAAAACATTTAAATATATTTGCCCATTATTTGTGAGTGTATGTGTTTTTATACTTGTTAGAGTATTACGCCATTAGCTTAGCAACATGCTAATGTCAAACCCTGGAAGGGGACAGAAAAATGTTGATCATAAAGTTCATATTTAATTTAATAATGTTTATAAAACATTAAATGTATTGTTTTACCCAATATCTGTGAGTTCTGTGTATTTTTATTCTTATTAGAGTATCACGCCATTAGCTTAGCAACATGCTAACATAAAACTCTGGATGAGACAAGAAAAATGTTTATAATAACGTGATATTTAATTCAGTAATGTTAATAAAAACTCCTAATATGTTATTTTGGCCAGCATTTGTTAGTTTATGTTTAAACCTATTGGAATGTCACTCAGTTAGCTTAGCAACATGCTAATGTCAAACTCTGGATGAGACAAGAAAACGATTAATTATAAGTTGTATGGCATTCAATAGCATTCATAAAAACTTAAAATGCATTTTTTTACCCAACATTTGTGAATACTGTGTATTTTTAATACTTGTTAGAGTATTACACTTTTAGCTAAGCAAAATGCTAGGCTAAAATGTCAGACTCTAAACAGGACGAGGAATGTTGATTATAAAGTAATAATTCATTCAATAACGTTCATAAATACATAATGTATTATTGTGCCCAACATTTATGAGTTCTGTGTTCACTTATTAGAGCATCACGCTGTTAGCTTAGCAACATGCTAATGTTCAAGTCAGTGTTTCTGCCTATATAGTGTGTTCAAAATGCCTATGTAGGCAGTGCAGCAGCTCAGTAGGTTTTGGAACAGAGCTAATATTTGTCATGGTCTTCAGGTCTTGCCTTACATTTGAGCTCTGGGTAATTCAGACTCTGCAGGGGAGGGAAAACAAGTTTTTGTTGAGATCGTAAACACTGAAGTTACTCTGCGTACTCTGAGTTTTGAGTCAGCCCACATGTGGAGATGATTGACAGGCGGCCTTCGCTGCCGACCAGCATGGTTCCCATGCCGATAACATCGCATTATTTTATCCAACCTGTCTGCGTCCGAGGAAAGGTATCGAAGCAAGCATTCATAATGCCTATGTCTGTTCTTTTAAGTGGGTTTTGAATGTTGGCTGTCCAATTAGTTCTTAGTAATTTTGCACATTTTCTCATCTTTGCACATTCATATCATGGTGATGATGGAAGTCAATCAGTTCAAGAGTTTATTGTGGAAAAGAGAGATGACTATACAGTAACTATATAAATATATAAAGATATAAGTGAGTTCATATACAAATATATATATATATAAATATATATATATATATTGCATATTGATGTATCAACTCATTAAGCACAATCTGATTATATGTTAGATTATATGTTAAGCATATTAGATTGTATTTATTTTTTATTGTTATGAACGTATTACGTATTAAAGATGTGGGAAAAGTGTTGCTATGGGACTTTAAAAAAAAAAAAGACCAAATCACTGTTGAGGCATATAGTTCATTTAGCTTCGTAATTCGGTAGGCATTCTCAATGTATTTTCATGTATTTGGTCATGTGGATTTGCACAGAGGTATTGTAAACAGTCCTATAAGGAAATGTCTTGAGGTTAAAGGCCTTGTTCAATATGTTTTAATTATCTGTAATATTTTTTTCTTCCTGTTTTTATTTTATTTTATTGTACTGGGTTCCCACACTCATTGAGAACTTGGAAATATCATTGAAAATTTGTAATCAAGCTTGATTTTTTTTTTAAATACTGGATTCCCACACTTGTTGAGAACTTGGAAATACCATTGAAAATTTGTTTTCAAGCTTGAATTTTTATTATTATTATTTTTTTATAAGGTTCCCACATTTGTTGAGAACTTGGAAATATCATTGAAATTCTGTTTTCAAGCTTAAATTTATTTATTTTTCTATTTAATTTTATTTTATACTGGGTTCCCACACTCGTTGAGAACTTGGAATTATCATTGAAAATCTGTTTTCAAGCTTGAAAATGTTTATTTTCTATTTTATTTTGTTTTATTTTATTTTATACTGAGTTCCCACACTCGTTGAGAACTTGGAAATGTCATTGAAAATCTGTTTTCAAGCGTGAAAATTTTTACTATTTTATTTTATTTTATACTGAGTTCCCACACTCGTTGAGAACTTGGAAATATCGTTGAAAATCTGTTTTCAAGCTTGAAAAAATTTACTATTTTATTTTATTTTATACAGGGTTCCCACACTCGTTGAGAAATTGGAAATATCATTGAAAATCTGTTTTCAAGCTTGAAAAAATTTACTATTTTATTTTATTTTATACAGGGTTCCCACACTCGTTGAGAAATTGGAAATATCATTGAAAATCTGTTTTCAAGCTTAAAAAAATGTTTCTATTTTATTTTATTTTATATGGGGTTCCCACACTCTTTGAGAACTTGAAAATATTATTAAAAAATTGTGTTTTCAAGTTAAAAAAATTGTCATGAAAGGATCATTAAAACAGATTTTCCTACAGAATCCTACAAAAATATTTCATTAACTTGAAATTGCTCTTTGCAAGTGCAATACAATGATTTATTATATCCATATCGAATAATCACAAATGACTTGAAAAGTCGTGAAAATTTAAGTTGTGGAAACCCTAGTTTCTGTCTTTTTCTTACATCTATAATTTTCCTTCCTTCGTTTTTTCCTATCTTCCTATCGATCATGTAGACTCCTGGCAGGCCTTAAATCGGGACGCATGTGAAGTGATGGATTATGCTTTATTTCTTCCTTGTTTATTTTGTGTGCTTATGTCTTGATGGGCATGCTAATAGTCTTTAAAAAATATTGAAAAATACAAACAAGCTTGATAGAATTTAGCCTACTTTGAAAGACTACTATGTAATGGTTCATGAGACTAAAAACCTACGGTCAAAGCACAGAGAAACCACCCTGGTCATCACCTAAAGAGAAAAAAAAAAAGAAATTTTCAGTATTTTGTCATTTATAAACCTGAATAATATTTTTGAAAGTCTTTGAAAATCAATATTTATGACTAAAATATATCATATAAAAAGAGAATTAATATGTAAACGGACATTTCTCCATATTTAAATATTCAGTATGTAGTCCAGTAAGAGGCAAACATCATTGGTAGACGCTCCTTTTCCCACTGTGCAAAGACCAACTGGGAATTAATAATTTTCATTTCAGTTTTGCAGATTTAACTCTACGCATTCATAAAAAAAGTGTTGCATTTACAGTCATTTTATTAACTAACATGGTGCTACTCAACATGTATGTGTGTGAATGTGTGACTGTCTGAAACCATCAATACCTTACAGCACTAAACTGAACTTAATCACATTTAAAGCAATTACAATGTGCAAGTTCTGTGATGAACTGAATGCAATGTGTATGTGTGTGTGTGTGTGCGCAATAGTATACCTCCCCCAGTCCCTATGTCGGTGCCATAGAGGATGTAATAGGAATGTAAACTAAATCTTACAGAAAGTTCATTTTTCATTTCATGTAAACTACCTGAAATCTAACGACATTATCATATCTTTTGTTGAAGATGCTGACACCATCTTTGTGATCCTGTCACTGAGGGATATGTATATTTCTCTCATTCTGTCTTATTTCTTTCTCTCTTGGTCTCTGCAAACTGCATCCCAGTATTTGATGTTTAATGTCTCTATATTGTTGTGTAAATTAAATAATAAACAATGTGCCGTCAACGATGTCTCTTTCGTTTCAGTGCTGGCCTGAACTCAAGAGAGTGTCATATTGGCATCACTGAACACAAACAATGCCACCAAACTGAACAAAACTTGCATATTTTGCTTATTATTGCTGCTAAATGGTCAATTATTGTAATGTTTTGGCCTGTACTAATTGCTCAGACCAGGAACAACATTTGGAGTACTACAGACTGCCAAAAGTTATAATAAATCAAGGAGAAGTGTGCAAAAAACTGAGGAACAAGAGGCTTTTGTGGTTGGCCAAACTGAAGCAGGATTTCCAGGGCGAGAATCTTGACATTCTTAACATTCGTGTTTGTTCTTATCTTTTCCTGTCAGGTAGGTGAAATATTAGGCTAATATCTTGATCATGCGTATCCGTAAGACCTGTTAACTTTTGTTTGTCAAAATATTGTGCCCTTTCCTGCTTAATCCTTCTCCATATGATTTAGCAGCTTCCACAAGTTTTTTCCATAGTTTAGACAGCATAAATTAGCATAACAACGTATTTAGTAGTACATTAACATGGAATCTATACTGTTGTTTACATCGGAGTACCGCTAGTATGGCCTTGCATCCGGGTAACTGACCAAATCTTGGTGTAGGTGCAAACCCTTTGTAGATCAAGATTCATATAGCCTACATGTAAAAAGTTTTTCATATTAACATACCTGTCCAGAAAGAGTGTGCTCGCTTAATATATATTTACCTGAAGGAATGTACAAGACTTCTTTCTAAACTTTCAAGATGAAATTTAGTACGTAATTTTGGCATTCAGTTTGAATGTTCACTGAAAAGATTCGACTCAAAAGAATCGTTCATTCACGAATCGGACGTCGCTACAGTTGCTAATTAATTGAATGTCGCCATTCAGGATATTTTTGTCACCCCTTGTTTGCCCAAAACCTGTAACATTACTTGTGTCTCCTGCCTAACAGGTCAATCGAATTGTATTGTTTCCTTTGAGGTGAATACAGTATAAACAGTGTCCACAGCTCTGTTTACAGGACAGGTCAGTAGTAGAGGAAGGAGAAAAGCTAAACTAAAACCAGTTTGTCCACTTTTACTAGGTTAAATAACCCTCAGTTCCTTAAATACAGCAAAGAAACCTGATCTTGGGTGTGTTGTCTTTAAAAAAAAAGAGACGTTGCCCTTTAAATGCTAAGCCAAACCCCTTATGCTGTGTATGACGTTGTTTACCTGTCGGCAGGTGTATTCGGGTGTTACTCCGGGAGAGGCTGATGATGCATCTTTTCAAATTTGAGCTTTAACATGTGTACAGAAACAGAATTTAGATTATAGTACAATCGTAATAGAAGCGTATTGGATTTCTAGTACTGAATTCTGGTGGACACATTTTATCAGCGCTTTGCTAGGCTTATTTGCATAAATCGCTGAGGTCTTGGCACAACCTGCGGAAATTCTCGAACAGGTGCCTGAAGGGGAAATACAAGTGCCCAAAAAGTGTGAAACGGGATGAGATGCGATGGGAAAACCGTCGACGTGACAGAGAATCGTGTTGACCACATCATTTGATGTTATAGTAAGAATTTCTTTTATTATTGTTACATACTAAGCGATTTCGTAATAAATATTTAATTTTGTACATTAGAAATGTGGTTGTAACATAAATAGTTAATACAGCACTTAAAAATACAGTATGCTGCTGAATTACCTTATTCATATACCATGGTATTTGCTTAGTAATCAAATGTATTTATTATATTATCATGGTAATTTTCCAAGGAAAAGGGTGTAACCATTGTTCATGTCCCACAAAACACATGGTATTATAATGGTATGTGTTCAGAAATATGGTAAATAATATGGTAACATGTCCAAAAACATGGTATAACCATGCTAAATGTGCAAAAACCATTTAAAAGCTATATTAAAACCATATTTTTTGTATATGTTAAATATACAAAAAAAAAAAAAAAACATATTTTGTATATGTTAAATATGTTAAAACAAAAAACAAACATTTTGTAAGTATTGTTCATGCCTTAAAACATAGTCCTGAAACAGATGTAGATGTAATAAAACATAGATTACATGGTACTGTGTCCAAAAACATAGTATAACCTAGTTCAACAAGTATATTACAACGTAATACATTCATTTAAAAATTTAAAAGTGACACTGAAGACTGGAGTAATGATACTGAAAATTCAGGTTTGATCACAGGAATAAATTACATATTAAAATATATTATATAAAAATCAGTTACTTTAAATAGTAAAAATATTTCACAATGTTAGTATTTTTGTTGCAGCAAGTAAATACAGGCTGGGTGAGCAGATGAGATGATTTTTTTTAAAAACACAAAAAATCAAAGGCATTGAATTATTCTCTGCTATTTTCTTTTGTTTGTTTTGAAGACTGAATTCAGTATATTAAAACGTCATACTTCCATTTTAATGTACTTTCCAGTGCCTGCTATTCAGGAAATAAGTGCAATTTTCAAACAGAATGGCATTGAAGCGTTCGTCTTCCATGAAGACCCAGCTGGTCGATGCCATCCAGCTTCAGGAAGTGGAGCTGGAGGATGAGATCAACACAAGTAGCAGTAATAACACACCTCCTGAAGTTCCCGAGGCTCCCAAGGCCAAAGGTGAAGAACATACGAACAAAACAATAACACAAAGCACATACACTACTGTAACTTTATAACAAATGAGGAAGCATCTCAAGTGATTTTTGACCTTTGTAGCCCAAACAGAACCAAAATGCTACACCGTGGAGGAGGCAGTGGAAAGCATCGGCTTCGGACGCTTCCATATATTGCTTTTTGTGATCATGGGTAGTGCCAATGTAAGACAAATAATGCATGTCTCGTCTCTGTAATTCATTAACCAGCATACTTTTTGTACTGTTTACATATTTTATTGCTAATTTATGTGTGTGTTTGTGTGTGTGTGTGTGTGTGTGTGTGTGTGTGTGTGTGTGTGTGTGTGTTTGTGTAGATAGTGGAGGCAATGGAGATCATGTTGTTGGCTGTGGTTTCCCCTGAGATCCGCTGCGAGTGGCGTCTAGAGGATTGGCAGGTGGCCCTTGTCTCTACGGTGAGGAGCTCGTCCAATCAGAGCCTTTTGTTTTGTTTTCGCTTTGAAGTTTACAGGAATGGAATGTTGTAGTGCGAGACGCGCACATGTGATCGCCAGACCTGTTTGGTTGATCATTTTGTATCTTTTCGACGGTGACATAAGGTGTAATTCATCTTGAAAAATTCCTTCTGTCCCAGATTTAGATGCAAAGGAAATGCATGCTTTTTTACACTATAAAAAGCAGAACTTATCATTAATAGCCTTATTTTGTTTGTGTTTAGATGGTGTTCTTTGGTTTTATGATTTGTGGGGTCCTCTGTGGATATGTTGCTGACAAATATGGACGTTGGAAGGTCAGGTGATGTCTTGTTTGCCCCTTAAGTGCTGTTTTTTGGGGGGTAAATTAGATCAAATAAATGTGTTTGTGTGCACAGGTGGTGTTTGGAGGCTTTATATGGGCAGCATATTTTTCTTTGCTCACTTCATTTTCTCCATCGTACGGCTGGTTCATCTTCCTGCGTTGTATGGTGGGCTGCGGTGTCGCAGCCACATCTCAAGGGTGAGATTACGCAAATATATTCACTGGAAATCTCAGAATTTGTTTTTCAGGCCTGGACAGTTATGCAAAACTAATAACACCTTTAAAGTCACATACATTTATACTTGTACAGTTTGTCAAAAGTTTACATACACCTTGCAGAATCTGCAAAATATTAATTATTTTACCAAAAGTGAGCATACAAAATGCATGTTATTTGTTAAGATATTTCACATAAACAATGTTTTAATTCACAAGAGAAAATAGTTCACTCTAGTCCCTTGTTTGTCCTAAAACTGCCTGCTGTTCTTCAGTAAAATCCTTCTTGTCCCACAATTTTTTAATTTTTTTTTTTTTTAGCATTTTTGTGTATTTGAACCCTTTCCAACAATGACTGTATGATTTTTAAGATCCGTCTTTTCACACTGAGGACAACTGAGGGACTCGTATGCAACTATTACAGAAGGTCCTAATGCTCACTGATGATCCAAAAGGAAAAATGATGCATTAAGAGCCTGGGGTGAAAACTTTTGAACAGAATGAGAATGTGTAAATTTTTTCTTATTTTCATTCGGTAATAGTCTCTCAGTTGTCCTCAGTGTGAAAGGACGGATCTCAAAATCATACAGTCATTGTTGAGGGTTAGATTACACAAAAATGCTGAAAACCAAAGAATTTGTGGGACCTGAAGGATTTCAGGTGGGCAGTTTAACTGTTCAGGACAAACAAGGGACTCATGAACAACTATCACTAAACAAAACCCCCCCCAGCTGTGGATCATTCGGATAACAACACAGTAATAAGAATCAAGTGTATGTAAACTTTTGAACGGAGCAATTTTTATACATTCAGCTATTATTTTCTCTTGTGTACTATATGCAAACGTCTTTTATGTGAAATACCTTATTCAAGTCAGTACTAAATAATAAAAAAAAAACATGCATTTTGTATGATACTTCTTATTTGGATAAAATAATTAACATTTTGCAGATTCTGCAAGGTGAATGTAAACTTTTGACTTTAACTGTACATACATTCATTAAAGCCATTAGATTCAAGAAAATACAAATACACTGAATTATTCTCTAAATTCTCTTTCTAAAGGTTTGTTTTGAAGACTGAATTCATCCCGGCCAAATACAGAGCATATCTTTTGCCTCTTGCCTCGGTGAGTGCAAAATCAGTTTTTTTGACCTTCAACTGGGAAACATTCAATACTGACCTTACCTGTGTTTGGTTGACAGATATTCTGGATGCTGGGATCTATGCTTATTATTATTCTCGGTATGACGGTGGTGCCCACTATGGGCTGGCGCTGGATGATCCGTTTTTCTATCATCCCCAGCATCATACTCATTGGACTCTTCTTGGTGAGTTTCATCTAAATAGTGCTGAAACATGCTGAGGTGGATGTTTGCCCTTGACTCACTTGCTCACTCTTTCCCTTTTCTTTTTAGTTAATTCCAGAGTCTGCACGGTTTCAGGTCTCAGCAGGGAACATACAAGGAGCTATGTCTACACTTAATTGGATCGCACAGATGAATGGCGCCAGCTTACCTGAAGGAGAATTACGGGAACCTGAAGTGGTATATATGAGAAATTCCTCTGCGTCCCTCTTGAGAAAGTCTTTTATGAGTTTCACTGGAGTAAAATAATTTTAGATTGCTTATATTGCTATATTTATATATTTTATTTTCATAACATAGAGACTTTATCTACCTTTTTCTTCCTGTAAGAGTGGGTGCAGCCATTTGTAAATTTCTGGTCTCATTCACATGAGAATGCAAACTCTACAGCTTGTTTTGCTGCTTGGTATTGCAAATTGGTGTGTCTTAAGATATATCTTAATGTACTATTTTAATTATGAACACTCTGTTTTGTAGTCCAAACAGTTTTACCATTTACTGCACATT
Source organism: Cirrhinus molitorella (assembly GCA_033026305.1). Classification (NCBI taxonomy): domain Eukaryota; kingdom Metazoa; phylum Chordata; class Actinopteri; order Cypriniformes; family Cyprinidae; genus Cirrhinus; species Cirrhinus molitorella. The sequence continues at coordinate 31,046,695 of CM065128.1, forward strand.
GTTATTTCCCTATAGCGGCTAATGGACCTTAAGTCTTGCCCATAGGCTTACTTCGGCATTGAAGAAAAAGGTGGATATATTAAGGATGCTCTGATAAACTCAATACATTTTTTTAAAAAGGTCTATATTTCTCACTTTTTTTCTCAGAATTGCGGGATATAAACTTACAATTCTGATTTCTTTTCTCAAAATTGCATTATGTAAATTCACAATTGCAAAAAAGTTAAATTTGTGAATTTTTATCTTGCAATTCTGACTTTATTTATTGCAATTGTCAGTTCCAGCTTTTTTCTTGCAAATATGAGTTTGTATTTCGCAATTTAGATTTTTTTGCAATTGCAGGTTTATATCTCGCAATTCTGACTTTTTCACATGATTCTGACTGTTTTTTTTTCTTAGAATTGCATGATATAAACCACAATTCTCTTTTTTTTCTCAAAATTACATGATATAAACTTACAATTGCAAAAAAGTAAAAATTGCACATTTTTATCTCACAATTCTGACTTTATTTATTGCAGTTGTGAGTTCCAGCTTTTTTCTTGCAAATAGGAGTTTGTATCTTGCAATTCTGAATTTGTTTCACAATTGTAGGTTTATATCTCGCAATTCTGACTTTTTCCACTTAATTCTGACAGTTTTTACTTAGAATTACATGATATAAACTCGCAATTGTCAGAAATTCTGAGAAATAAACTTGCAATTCTGAGAAATTAAGTTAGAGAGATATAAACTCACAAGTCTGACTTTTTTGTCACAAATGCAAGTTTGTGTCTTGCAATTCTGACTTTTTTTTTGTTTATATCGCATTCTGACTTAATTTCTCAGAATTGCAAGTTTATATCTCACAGTTCTGAGAAAAAAAGTCAGAATTGCAAGATGTAAACTCACAACTGTGAGAAAAAAGGTCAGAATTGTGAGATAAAAAGTCACAATTACCTTTTTTTCTTTTTTTATTCCGTGGCAAAAACAGGCTTCCATACATATCCTATACAGATGCTTAAAAAAAAGTTTGTGTATATCATATATATTTTTAATGCAATACTGCAGTAAAAAAAAAAAGAAGCACTCATGTCTTTATGGGTATACATCCATCTATGTTTGTATTCAGATAGAAAGAGGAAATGCCACCACTCTAATCAGCCCGGCTTTTAGAAGAACGTCACTTTTGCTGTGGTACTCATGGTAATGTCTAAAACACTTCCCTTTAATTTATGTATTGTGTGTGTGTAGAATCAGCAAATAAAGAGTTAATATCAATTTTGGTCAAAAATTAGATAATGATACTGAGTGAATGCTATTATACATCCAGCAAATACAAAAAAAACCCAGCCTCAGCTTAATCAGAAGTACTGGTACTTAGGTAGAAACCTATACATCAGAGCCTGATAAAAATGCTTTTTTTAAAGACGTCAGATGGATTTAGAGGCTTTTGAACTCTATATGAACTTTTTGACATACCGCATTGTTCATCCACAGGTTTGTGGCCTCCTTTTCCTATTACGGCTCCGTTCTGAGCAGCTCTGAGTTACTGGAGAAGAACCTTCTGTGTATGACGGACGCCGATCCAGAGCACCAGATCAAACACAACCAGGAGGAGGCGCTGTGTTACTGTATCCCATTCAACATGGCTGACTACCAGACTCTCCTCATCAGCTGTTTGGGCGAGGTGGCACGTGAGTGACCTTTGACCTCTCTCTGGACTAGTTGCACACATTCAGCTTAGTCAGATGTTAAAAGCTGATGTATGTTTTTCCATGTGTTTCCTCTGCAGTCATACCCCTCAATATTGGCCTGTTAAATGTATTTGGGCGAAAACCCAGCATGGTCATACTTCAGGTGCTGTCGGCCTTCTTCTTCTTTCTTGTTAATATTTGCACAACAATGTAAGTATATTGTAGTCTTGTTCTGTAAAATGATTTGAAACATTATTTATGTGTGTACTGAGCAGTGTTGGGGAAAGTTACTTTTAAAAGCAATGCATTACAATATTGAGTTACTCCCTAAAAAGTAACTTACGTTACTTAGTTACTTTTTATAGAAAAAGTAATGCGTAACGTTACTTTGGCGTTATTTTTTAAATCTGGGCAGGGCTTACTTGTTTGTTTTTAATAGAAAAAGTTATATTTTGGGCAAATGTAAAAACCTCAGGCTTAGAGAAAAGTAAATTCATGTCTGTACAGTAAACGCAGAAGAAAAATTGTCAAATGTCAGAAAATGAAAAGAAATGTTAGATTATCTTGAGTAATTTTTGCTTATTAGTATGGATGAATTTCATCGAAGGTCATATGTGTAATATTCTGGTTTGAATTTCACTGTTTTATTCATTTTAAGGAACATTGGATCAGTTTTTTTGTGAGTGAGATGAATTAATGCATGTTCACATTTATTCTAGCACTAAAGTAACATCTTAATCACGATTTCTCTTAACATGGGGACAGGAGAGGTTTTAATCAATAAATGGAGGGAAAATAACTATTAAAAGTAACTAAAGATATTTTCTTGTCAATTAAAAAGTAATGCGTTACTTTACTAGTTACTTGGAAAAAGTAATATTATTTTTATAACTCGTGTTATTTGCAACGCATTACCCCCAACACTGGTACTGAGTATATTTATATGTATTTTGTCGCCCTCTAGTGACCATGTTTCTCTTTCTCTGCAGGTTAGGTTTCACTGTACTGCTCTTCCTTCTCCGTTCTGTTGTTTCCATGAATTTTAATGTGGTCTATATTTACACAGCAGAGGTGAGACCCAACATATGGACACTCCACTTACTCTTAAAGCAGGAGTTTACCACAATATTAAAATTGTCACGATTGGTATGTGTTGCATAGGTTTATCCTACGGCTGTGCGCTCAATCGGAATGGGCTTTTGCACATCCTTCAGTCGAGTTGGCGGGATGATCGCGCCTTTTATTGCACAGGTGCTTTATGTGTTTGACTTTGCATTTGTTTGTTGATAAATATCTGTTCCAATGTGTGTTTGACACATTTGATTTCCACAAAGATGACACTGTGTTTGCATGTGTCTTAGGTGTTAATGTCAAAGTCTGTGATTCTGGCCTTATCACCGTTCGCCACAGTATGTTTGATTTGTGCGGTGGGAGTGGCATTTTTGCCCATTGAGACTAGAGGACGTGCATTACTAGTAAGCATTTTCACATTTTCTAACACAATTGTCAAAACACAGTTGAGGTCAGAAGTTTACATGCAGTTATTGTTTACCAAAATAAGAAGGATCATGCAAAAAACATGTTAAAACACAGCTGTGGATCATTCAGGTAACAACACGGTATTAAGAATCAAGTGTATTCTTTTGAACGGGGTCATTATTTTCTCTTGTGGACTATATGTAAACATCTTTTATGTGAAATATCTTGTTCAGGTCAGTACTAAATAAGAAACTCCATGCATTTTGTATGATCCCTCTTATTTTGCTAAAATATTTACCATTTTGCAGATTCTGCAAGGTGTGTGTAAACTTTTGACTTTAACTGTAGATTTTCGCTGAGGTCAAACTGGGACGTTTAACAACTTACCAATTTGTTTTGTTCATCTATTTCAGCAAGATGCCTGAAATACACCTGATGGAACAGATGAAGGACAACTGCACTTTTGTAACAAAACATGATCTCATATTAAAGCTGGAACATTTTTTCATATATCTTAATGTTGCCTGTGTTCTTCATGAATGATTATGCAAAAGCTGTTAAAACTTTTTCCATATGTTGACATATTTCCTATTTTAACAGGAAGTTGGATTAGGACATATCAAAGCCAGACAAAACCACAATTTAGTAGGCCTACTTAATATTAAACATATGTTCTATATGCTCTTATAAACAATTATTAGTCATTAATATTTTTAGTCATTTTTTCTTGAGTGTAGGTTATCTGCTCAAATATAGTTTTGTCCCTTAAGAAAATTATATTGTACTGTAGTAACCATGTTTTGTGGCAAATTATTATTTGTATGGGTCTGTCCAAGGATTTGTTGCCTTTTGTGTCTTTTGTATTATTGCCTTAACATTTTCAATAACATTTTTTTTAAAGTTGTCTTTGACATGAATAGCACCTTTTGACCTTTAAGCATATTAAAGTTTTTTTTTATATAATTCTAAACATTTTACAGCATTTTAAAGCACCAAATATCATAATTTGTCAATGTCCCCAGGCCTGTGTCTGCCATTTTGATGATGAATACAACACTTAATATTTTTTCTAGATTTTTTCACATTGTTTGATTTATCAGTAATAGTTTTCTCTAATGTATATAGTTTTTCCAAGTATTAAATTAAATTAAAAAAATAATAATAATAATAATAATAAAGTTTTTTTTAGCAAATTATTGTCCACCCTGTTATATTTGACTACTGGCCTTTTAAATGAAAGTTAGAAAAAGGAAATTACATCATATCAAATGGCTTGACATCATTTCATTAGAGGGAAAACAACTGGGGAAGGTGAGAGTGAGCCTCTGTTTTGTTAATTGTCTGTTTTTACTTATTTTATTTTTTCAATTTGATGCAGTCAACTCCAACATGTTAAGGAGAACATGAAAAAATCAATAGAAATTCTTATTTGTAAAAGCATTTAAAAAAAGCATTCAATTCTTTATTTGACAGACTTTCTGTGTTAGCATTTTTCTTTGCTCAGACTTTTTTGCTCGAAATGTCCACTCTGTTAAAAAACCTAACAGGGTGGACACATTTAATAAATGGATCCTTAAATGTATATACCTAAGATTGACCAAAATTATTTTTCACATGTTTTACATTTCTTCACATCATAATTACACAATAATTGGTTTTAAAAAATGTGTTTACTGTGATGTTATGATGTTCACTAAATGGCACTAAATACTGGGATTGACCCATTCCCCTTTAACAAGATGGACATGGAGAAATTGTGGAATTTAGTGGTTTAAAATGCTGTAAAATTTTTAGAGTTGTGACCCAAGAGAAATGACCCGTATACAGTTTTACTACAAATACCATGGTTAATATGTTTTTTGGCTTTATTTATAGTAAAACCATTGTTAATTTTCATAAGGGGTTAACATTTTGGAGTAAATTAGGAGAGAAAATTGCTTTGGTCATCATTTTTGTCTTTTGACAAAAATATCCTTTATATTTAGTCAAAACAATACCCTTTATAATTAGTTTTTTGTTCCATACAGCAAAAAATATAGATATTTTCAAATATATTAAAAAATATACAAAAATGACCAAATACGTTTCAAAATATATTTACGTACATATATTTTCTAGCAATATATTTTTAGCCATATATAAGTATATATTTTTAAAAGCATTTAAAAAATATATATTTTTTTACGTCTGTATATATCGTATATTTTGGTATACGATGGCTGAAACTAAATATATTTACTGTTTCAAATATATATTTCATTGAACTTCGCTATTTGCAACATATATTTAGCATATATTTCAATATTTCAAATATATTTTGGCCACAAAAATATATTTTTTTGCCATATAGGAAAATAAACCAAAAATCAAACATTTTATATGGTAATATAAACACAGCATATAACAAAACCAAAACTACATACCCTGCAATAACATCGTAATAAGTAAGCTATTGAAATACAATGTTGTTAATTATTATTCCTGCTTCAGTTTTTCCATTATCCGTGTATTGTTTACGCAAAGAGCATATTCCCAACGTCATTTACGCACTCTGAGCAAGCATGTAAGTGCGTTAAAGTTTACTTTTCAATTCGCGTCATATATTTCCCCATACAAGGTGTAATTACGTTTATGCTGAGAATATTTCTAGTTAATTTGGGTAAGTTAACTAACTATCGTACACTGTTTTCCCTCGTCGTTTCGTCAACATTTTGTATCTAACGTTAACTTATCTTACGTTTTCCGTAACAGTGGTCGCGGCTACCTGTGAATATGGGCCAGGCTTCCGGTCTCATTTTTAGCTACACAAAACGGCTTTTTTTTGCTGCTTGAAATTGCAAATTGACATGTCTTGCCATATTATTTTAATTAACACTGGCTTATAGTGCAAACAGTTTAACCGTTTACTGCACGTTGTTATTCTTCGTATTATACGGCTAATAAACCGGAAGTCTCGCCTATAGGCTTACTTCCGCATTGAAGAATAAGGTGGATTAATTAGAATGTAATTAATTGTCATGTTTAATTTCGTTTACTATCGGTTTCTTCCGACATGAACACTCTTTTACACCCATTGTGAGAGAAAACCATTCCCTGTACTCTCTTCAGGGACAGCACTCAATTAGCCCTCAAACACACCAATACTTTTCTGAATTACCCACTGAAATTATGAATTTCTAGGGTCTTTAATCTAAAGTACAATACAATAACCACTTGAGGGAGACATTACACTCAATTTGTGTGGAAGCAGTCTAAAGTGTTACAGTTTAAGGATATGTTCTCCAGATCTTCTTTCCTCCACCTCTCCTCTCTTAACCCTCCCTCATCTGTGATCTGTAATCTCTTTAAGAAGTCTCCGTCCCGGGGTAAATCAGATTAGATTTAGGGCTGCTTTCTATAACACCAGCCACCAGCAGATCCACCGCAGTACTGAATAATGAATCTCCACGATTAACATGCGCTGCCTGCAATATGGGAATCATCTAGGGTGTGTATATGACACAGAGATGCACATGTGTGTCCTGAAAGACAATGTTTGTGTTTGTTGAAAGCGTGTGTGTGTGTGTGTGTGTGTGTGTGTGTTTGTAGAGGAGGAGTCAGCATGTGCCTGGTAGCTCCTTCCTCTGACCTTGGCTACACAGAGATGGAGAGAGAAAGAGGACAGAGAGTGTGTGTGTGAAGCGAGGAGCTCGTTCCTGCACTGCAGCTGTGTATATGATACCAGAGTTAATGTGGCACCAACAGCTCTAGATCCACTTGGGAACTTGCCAGAAAGAAACAGGGCGAGAGAAGAGGAAGGAAAGCATGTCAGCAGCATGTACACACCGCAGAGAAGCAGCACGGTAAATCTCACTCGCATTGAATGCATTTGTGTGTGCATGTGTCAGTCTGGTGCAGGACTGTTGATGCTTTGTGACAGGATTCGAAGGAACCTACATTAGTTCACATACTCGATAGGATGTGGAAAGAGCTGAAAAAGCATACGACTCTGCAGCTGCTGGATGGTCATGCTTGGTGCATGCTTACATGGTAACACTTTAACATACTCAGTGAATGACTATAGTTTCATTAATATGTGCAAATGCTTCATATAGTTTGATAGTGTAATCAATATCTGAATGGCTGACTAAAGCTAAAACTGTGATCGATCCTCTTTCTGCAGCACTTCTCTTGCGTTCTGTAATCCTCTGCTCTCAAACTGCACAGCAGTCAATCACTGAGACATCTGAGAGGAGAGAAAAGGGAATAAGGATATTGATACAGGTCATTTATTTTTGTAATGATGCCTCAGGGCTTTGCCCTCCATTTACATGAGGACCATGTGTGAATGACCTCTGATAAAACCAGGGGAGTTTTCATTCTGATAGTAACTTCTTGCTTCTTCTTATACAGAGTTTCCATTAACTGTTTATGTTCAACAGAAACTTTCCTTCTTCTGTAAAGCACAAAAAGAGACGTTTATCAGAATGTTCACACTGTTCTTTTTTTGCAATGTAAGTAAATGGTGGCCAGGGTCCATCAAACTACATACAAAAATGAAAATAGTGCTATAAAATTAGTCTAAATGACTTCCAATGTGTCATCCAAAGTCAAAAATAGCTTAATGTGAGGAACAGACTGAAATTTAAAATTAAAAGTTTTTTTTGCATTTAGTATGAATATGTTAGCCTAAAGGTTATCTGTAAGCTAGTGTGCTCCAAAACAATGACAAAATTTGCATTTAGAAAATATAAGCATTCAAAACTTACAGTCTTTAACTTCCGCCAATATGGATCAATGATTCTGAAGACTGCACTTCAGCTTCTCATCAAACTTTCTGTTCAATCAAATGCTCTCAAAAATCCGAAGCATCCCGCCCCTTCAGCTGTGGCTGAAATTGGTCAGAATTTGTATTTTCTGTACAGTAAATGGCACATAGTGCACTATATAGGGGATAGGGAACGATTCAAACAATGTAAAGATGTATTCCGTTGGGAGCGGATTGTATGCACAAGTCTGTGCAGGCCACAAAACATATCGAATGCATTTGAATTCTACACAGAATGCCATTTTATATATAGACAATGCAATACGGATAAGATTGTGGCTGTCATACGCTGTCAAATGCGGCTTAAACTGGCTCAATGGCTCTGGCCCGAGCCCTGATATATTAATGAAATGCTATTGGCTATTTAAAAAAGGAGGCTAGAATGTAAAATGTAAGTCTGAGCTGTTTTAACTGAAAAACACTTGCACTAACTGATCTTAGCAGAAATATAGCAGTGGCTTTGTTTTATCTCAAGATGCACACCAGTAATGTTTTTTTCTAAGCACGTTTTTAAACATTGCTTAAATGTTCTAATTAAACTATGGCTTAACCCTGGCTTAGTCTAAACCCAGTCTGTGAAACTGGGCCTTAATTTTTTACTTCTAAACTTCTAAAAACTCTCAACTTTGTGTGAAAATTAAAATGTGGCACTTCACAAGCAGTTATGAGTAACAAGAACACAAAGTAAATGCGACATTGATGTCTAACTTGGCGTGACATGTCTTGATGTGGCATATGAGTTATTTTTATGAACACTATGAATAACAAACATGCATTTTGCTCTGTTTCTAGTGAAAATAGCTATTATACGGCCTTAGTCAACTTAGATTATAATACATTTATGATCCTTTTATGGTGATTTTGGGAACATAGCTCCTGGTCACCATTCAATTTTGATGACAGACTTTTCATTTCATCAAGTTAAGAGAAAGATTAGTTTGACAGTCACCTTGTCTCACCCATAATCCTCCTCTTTCTCCCACTGGGTTGCATTCCTAGGAGTTGACGCCAGGCTGACCCTGTTTCTAAAGGTCCCCCATTGTTTAGACACTAGATCAATATCTGCTTTAGTGGGTTTGAGCGATCTAAGCACACTTGCTGTATCATAATCTTAAAGGGGTAATTCACCCAAAAATTCTATCTTTAGTTACTCATCCTCATGTTCTTCCAAACCTGTAAGAGCTTTGTTCATCTTCAGAGCACAAATGAATATATGTAGGATTAAATCCCAGAGCTTTCTGACTGTATAGACAACAATGCAACGGAAACATTCCCAGGCCCAGAAAGGTAGTAAGGACATGATGAACTTTTTGAACAATGTCCTTACGACTTTTCTAGGTCTTGAACGTTTCAGTTGCGTTGCGGTCAGAAAGCTCTCAGATTTCATCAAAAATATCTTAATTTGAGTTCCAAAAATGAACGAAGGTCTTACAGGTTTTGAGCGACATGAGAGTAACTAATGACAGATTTTTTTAATTTTGGGTGAACTATCCCTTTAAAGACAAGATACAGGTGTGAACAGATTGTACTGTTATGAAAAGACAAAATGGGGAAGAAATTAGCCATTAAAAGGATTTAGACATCAAAATCAAATGTAAATAAACTGCTTATCATTCAATATAATCATGACATATCAAATCAAGCATTATCTGCAAGCTTATACTGTATAATGAGTCATTCTCATGTGGGTGCTTAGAGGTCAAACTATTCATCCAAGCTGAACTGCATGACTGAGTAATAGTGCTGAATGAATTGAATCAGTGCAGTTGCTGTAATCTTCTGTAATGTGCGTAATTAAGTGCTTTACTCTCTCTGTTTATTGATGACTCTATGGAGCTCTGTGAACTCCACCCCTTTTACTCAACAGCCAATCAGAATGATCATTGGAGTCAGTGGAGAAAACTCATTTTGTTTACCTGCCAGTGACAACTAGAGTATTTCTTAGGGTGTTTTATAATATATTATTGTTTAAACCAACTAAAGCAAACACAATCTGTCTTTTTTCAAAACTAGTGAAATTAAATATTTATTTTATTTTGTTTACTGAAAATTTACTGAAAACGGAGATCTTGTATTATCAATTGACCAAAGCTTTTGTTTTTCTTTGGAAATTACATTAATGTCCAAATATCAGCTAATTAATCACTCTGAATGTATATCTAAATTATATTCTATCACTAATTACTGTTGAGGTCAAAAGTTTACATACACAAAATGTTAATTATTTTACCAGAATATGAGGGATCATACAAAATTTAGTACTTACCTGAATATGATGTTTACATAGTCCACTAGTTGAATTTCTAAAAATGTATTCTTAATACTGTGTTGTTACCTGAATGAATGTTTTTTTTTCTTTAGTGATAGTTGTTCATGAGTCCCGAACAGGTTAAACTGCCTGCTGTTCTTCAGAAAAGTCCTTCAGGTCTCACAAATCTTCTGTATTAGTTGCATATGAGTCCCTCAGTTGTCCTCAGTGTGAAAAAGATGGATCTCAAAATCATACAGTTATTGATGGAAAGGGTTCAGATACACAAAAATGCCGAAAAAACAAAGAATTTGTGGGACCTAAAGGATTTTTCTGAAGTACAGCAGACACTTTAACTGTTCAGCACAAACAAGAGATTTATGAACAACTATCACTAAACAAGAAAAAAAAAAGCAGCTGTGGATCATTCAGGTAACAACACAGTATTAAGGATCAAATGTATGTAAACTTTTGAACAGGTCATTTTTATAAATTTTAATTTATCTTTTTGTGAAATATCTTATTCATAAAAATATCTCTTATATAAGCAGTGACACACTGAGTGTCATTGAGTTGAGGAGCTAATGAGAGACGTGTGTCTGGGTGGAACATGATGTGCAGATGGATAGCGAGAACTAAGAACGTGGCAGAACTTTTGCTGACGCGTCTCCTTCACAGCCTATCTATGCAGATTGCTTTCCTTTTTATCTCCATCAGAATGATGCAGATCAAATTCTCTGTTATCCAAGTGGGCAAAATCACCCTGCAGCAACTGAAAATAATTTATTTTCCTCAGATGTCCTGTGTCTTGTGCCTTCTGACTCCCGTGCGGGTCACTGGGGTCGTGTGAGGAGCAGATATGTGGGACGGCCAGTCTGAGTCGTGTCAGGCGCACGCCTTGTTCGATGCCTTCGTGCAGGCCGCCACATGTAGGGAGACCCTCAGGGCCTTCCAGGAGCTGTGCGAAGAGCTGAAACTGCATCCCGGCGGTCAGCCGCAGTTCTACCACACACTGAGGAGCAGACTGCACTACTGGAAGGCCAAAGCACTATGGGCCAAACTGGATAAAAGAGCCAGCCAGAGAGAGTACATGAGAGGCCATGCTTGCACCAGCACTACGGTACAAAGAGTCACCCGCAGTGCATTGCAAGAGAGAGTTCTCTTCAGTATTGTGTGCTGACAGATGTTTCACACCCAGGTTTTTGTTGTGTGTTTAGTGTCTGATCATAGGTGCCGGTCCGTGCGGACTGCGGACGGCTATAGAGCTGGGATTTCTGGGCGCCAGGGTGGTTCTGGTGGAAAAGCGAGATGCTTTCTCACGGAATAATGTTCTGCATCTCTGGCCGTTCACCATCCAGGATCTCCGTGGTTTGGGGGCCAAAAAGTTCTATGGGAAGTTCTGTGCTGGAGCCATAGACCATATTAGTGAGTAAATGTGAACTTGATTGTGAACTTTTGAACTGAGAATTGTGAGCTGAGTTGAATACACATTTGTGACCCTGGACCACAAAACCAGTCATAAGTGTCAATTTTTCTATATTGAGATTTATACATAGTATGAAATCTGAATAAATAAGTTTTCCATTGATGTATGGTTTGTTAGGATATAGGACTATATTTGTCCGAGATACAACAATTTGAAAATCTGGAATCTGAGGGTGCAAAAAAATCTAAATATTGAGATAATCACCTTAAAGTTGTAAAAATGCAGTTCTTAGCAATGCATATTACTAATCAAAAATTAAGTTTTGATATATTTATGGTTGGAAATTTACAAAAGATCTTCATGGAACATGATCTTTACTTAAAATCTGAATTATTTTTGGCATAAAAGAAAAATCTATATTTTGACCCATGCAAAATATTTTTGACTATTGCTACAAATATACCCGTGCTACTTAAGACTGGTTTTGTGGTCCAGGGTCACATTTGTGGTTAATTGCATGCAATTTATTAGCGCAAATTATTCCAAAGAACACTGCTTTAGCTCTGAAACGACTTCCTTTCCAAGTGACATCATCAAGGCCACTGAGGCTATTGGTCAACGCCCACTTTTCACAATCCAATCAATTACCAGTGAATCAATAAAAGTCCCAAGCTACTTTTTTCTCTTTTTATTTAATTTCTTTTTTATTTCATTTATGTTTTACTTAATTTAACATTTTAGAAAGGTGGCCTTTTTATAGTTTTTTTTAATGAAATTTCATATTATTATTAAATTAGCATTTCCTGTTTTTCCATCTACAATTTACTTTATATTTACCATTTAAAAATATATCTTTTGTCTTTTTTATTATTATTATTATTATTATTTTATTTTTTTTACATTTTAAGGTGACCTTTTTATAGTTTTTTTGTAGTATGAAATTTCATATTAGTTTTTTCATCCACAATTTACTTTACATTCACCATTTATTTTTATTGAATAATTAATACCTAGATTTATGTAAAAACGATAATGATATAATAATATAATGTAGTTTTTATTTAGTTTTATTTCATGGCCAGAATTTTAATATAGATGTAATTTGACTTGGAAATTTTTATCTTGTATTCATTCATTTTATTAATTTGTTTCATAATTAATTGTATTATGTTTTTTAAATAATTGTCTAAAAAATATATATACTTTGAAAACTAGTGAATAATAATTTTCTCTTTTAAGTTTAATCCTGTTTTAAAGATGTTTATTTATTTATTTTTTAATAAGACAGATTTTGGTATTGCTTTTTGAAAACATTTATGATATTATCATTTGTTGGCTCTGATTGTGGTGATTTCTGGTCTATTCACACTGTTTACCTACCATTTATCCCGTTTTACCTGTAAATATTACATTATGAAAGTACAATAGTTTTCAATGGCATTTAATCCTCATTGAGGCCATTTAAATTCCATTTTCATGTTACTTTGATTTTATCAGCATCTATGTATATGCAGGTATTCGTCAGCTGCAGTTGATGCTTTTAAAGGTGGCCTTGTTATTGGGTGTTGAGGTTCATGTGAATGTGGAGTTCAAACATCTAGTGGAACCTCCAGAGGACCAAGAGAAATGTAAGAACGCAATCAAATACACTTTCACTCTCATTTCAGCTGCCAACATAATTGACGATTTTCACACTTGTCTTGTTCAGGTGCTGGTTGGCGAGCAGAGGTCCACCCTAACTCGCATCCAGTCAGTCAGCTGGAGTTTGATGTAGTTATTGGTGCAGACGGTAGAAGAAACACATTACCAGGTATCTGCAAAAACACCTCAGTCTCAGGCCTATTGTGCTCACAGACTATCCAATCAGAAATGCATCAAACAGGTGCATCAGTCGGTGAATAATATGAACCCTTCTTCCTGGTTTCGCACCATTTTGTAACTTTAGTTACATAGTCATTTTCAATGGTCTTCCTTTTTTCTCTCTCTCTCCTTCTCTCACACTTGCGCCAAAACCCAAAAATGTCTTGTGCACAATTTGTTCTCTAATTTGCTTGAGAGGAAATGACGCCACTCATATTGTGGTTATTAGTGGCACATGCTAAAAAAATCCTTCTGCTTTAGACTCAAGATATTAGAGAATATATAGTGTAATACTAGAATGAAAAGCAACTTTATATGCAATGTCTCTTGTTTTCAAGCTGTTCTGTCAAAACATAACATGAAGACATATAATTGTTTAATAGAGCATGAAGCAATTGTTTTACTATTTAATTGCCTTTAATGAAATTGTCTTAAAAGTTGTCCAAATGAAGTTCTTAGCAATGTATATTACTAATCAAAAATTACGTTTTGATATATTTACAGTAGGAAATTGACAAAATATCTTCATTGAACATGACATTACCTTAATGTCCTGCTGATTTTGGGTATAAAAGAAAAATTGATCATTTTAACCCATATAATGTATTGTTGGCTATTGCTACAAATATACCTGTGCTACTTATGACTACTTTTGTGATCCAGGGTCACATATCATCTTGTGCAATGTCATCATAAACTGAGGAACATCAAATGCTTATTAAGTGACTAGCAGAGGCAAGAAGTGCGTCACATGCTCCCAGAGTTTCGCAGTCATTTTTAACAGACAGTTCCCCTATTCTAATTTTACCCTTTTTTGGACGTCACAATTCATTTTCTGGGTTTCAAAGCCTCTGGATGATGGTTTTATTCGTCTGGATCTGTTAGGGTTTCGCAGAAAGGAGTTTCGGGGGAAACTGGCCATCGCCATTACTGCAAATTTTATGAATCGCAACACCACCGCCGAGGCTAAAGTGGAGGAAATCAGTGGCGTTGCCTTCATCTTCAACCAGAGGTTTTTCCAGGACCTCCGGCAGGCTACCGGTACACATTTATTTCATTGTTACTAAAATATTAGGATACCAAAAGAACATGTATTGCACTCAAATGTATTTTAAGCAACTACTATACATTTTTATATAGTTAAAGGATTAGTTCACTTCCAGAATAACAATTTAATTTACTCACCCCCATGTCTTTCTTCAGTCGAAGAGAAATTAAGATTTTTGAGGAAAACATTCCAGGATTTTCTCCATATAGTGGACTTCAATGCAGATCAGCAGGTTGAAGGTCTAATTTGCCGTTTCAGTGGAGTTTCAAAAGGCCCTACACAATCCCAGACGAGGAATAAGGGTCTTATCTAGGGAAACAATCATTTTATTAAAAAAATATGAATTTATAGACTTTTTAACCACAAATGCTCATCTTGCACTAGCTCTGCGCATTATGTAATCACATTGGAAAGTTCTTCGTCTGTGTACTTTGGTTCGAAAAGGTAGGGTTGGGCGAAAAACTCCATGGCATTTTCTCTGAATTTCAAAACCGTCTGTCACCGTTGTTTTATCTTGTTTATGTGTGGGGGGTTAGTGGGGGGCTGCGTATTCTATATGAATAAAATACATCATCATATTTTAATTGAAAGGATTATTGGCGCTTTTTTTACACACACATGCATAAACTCATAACAAATGTCTTGTGCACAATTTGTTCTCTAATTTGCTTGAGATAGGAAATGACACCACTCAACATGTCATATTGTTTGTGTAACAAACTCACAAACATCATTGTGTATTTAACAAATATCTTTTTTTGCTAGTAATTAATTTAAATGACTAAAAACTATCTGTCTCAGTGCCAGACAAGGCGCAAAAAAAGCACGTTTAAATTTAGCAGTGAAAATTTAAATACGTGTGTGAAATCGTATTCCGGGGGTGAAGGGGTCGGTCCTTCAGATCATTGCGGGGGGGCTTCAGGACGTAATGGGGGGTCTTAGCCCTCGGTGCCGGGCCTGGTGTAGTCCCTTGGGCTTCAGCCCGTTAAAGCCTGTGCTTTAATGCTCCCCTGCCCACACCCCAGATGTTTCCTGTTCATACGCGAGAGCAAGTCAGCATTCAGCGTATGTGAAATGAATACCCACTTCTACACTCTTATTTATTTTTTTAGAAAATGACAAATCATTTAGCTAGATAAGACCCTTATTCCACGGCTAGGATCGTGTTTGAAGCTGGATTGAAACTTCAATTTGACCCTTCAACCCCCAATGAAGTCCACTATGTGGAGAAAAATCCTGGAATGTTTTCGTCAAAAACCTTAATTTCTTTTAGACTGAAGAAAGACATGAACATCATGACATGGGGGTGAGTAAATGATCAGGATACTTTTATTCTGAAAGTGAGCTAGTCCTTTAAGACGATGTAAACAATGAGTTTCAGGTTCAGTCAACGTCTTTTCTGTGCAGGAATTGATCTGGAGAATATAGTATATTACAAAGACGACACTCACTACTTTGTAATGACCGCCAAAAAACAAAGCCTTCTGGACAAAGGAGTCATTCTGCGGGTGAGTCTGATGCCAAGTGCATTCATCTGGATATTGCACACATTGCTTTGTGAGTGACTATTCTCTTGTGTTTGTTTTGCAGGATTATGCTGACACTGAGATGCTGCTGTCTAGGGATAACGTGGACCAGAATGCACTGCTCTCGTACGCCCGTGAAGCAGCTGATTTCTCCACTAATCATCAGCTCCCTACACTGGACTTTGCCATTAACCACTATGGGCAGCCAGATGTGGCCATGTTTGACTTTACCTGCATGTACGCCTCTGAGAACGCAGCGATGGTGCGTCAACGCAGGGGACACCCTCTGCTGGTCAGTCTGGTGGGGGATAGTTTACTAGAGGTGAGAATACAATTATACTATTATTCAGTGTTCTAATAGTGAGATTCCAAATAACCTTAAAATAAGAAAATATATTGCATAAAACTGCATAAGGCTTATATATATGCATGTCTATAATTACTAACATTATACTAATATTATATTATTACTAATATTATATTTCCCTTATTTTCACATTTAAACTACATTTGCACTACCTAACTTTAGCAAAATCATTAATAAATTAATAAATACTTATATTTATATTGAATGCATCATTTATTTATATTTATAAAACATTTTATTTAGATTGTTTTATTTTGTTTATTTGTATTTTTTAATCTCAAAATGAATATCCATATTCAATGCACATTATAATGTTTTGATGCCTAAATTCGCTTTTCAGCATTTCAAATTATGTATTTTATTTTATGTATAAATAAAAAACTAATTTAATTTGCCATCATTTTGACCATAATGATAATGATAATTTTCAAGTTAAGGTATCCCTTACTTTAAAGAATACAAACGTATTTTGACTCTCAATAATATATTTCATAACTAATTTTAGCAAGTTTTATGATTAAATGTAAAATGCTTTTCACTAAAATTAGTTATTGTAATATACTAGGCTAACTAATAATGTAATTTGGCATTATTTTGACCTTAATATCATAATTATCAAGTTTTTGGTATCCCTTGTTTTTTGACACTCAGAAAATATATTTTATTGACACTAAACAATGTATTTCATAACTAATTTTAATAAGTATTGTAGTCAATAAAACTAGTATTCCTATTTTAACAATGTTTCTTAATTTTTTAAATATTAATATTAACTAGTACCGCAATTAATCGCAATTAATCGCATCCAAACAAAAAATTTTTGTGTACATAATATATGTGCATGTACTGTGTATATTTATTATGTATATTTAAATACACACACACATGCATGTATATATTTAAGAAAAATATGTTATGTTTGTATATTCAATATTTAAATATTAAATATTTCAAAATATATACTGTATGTGTGTGTGTCTTTATATATACATAATAAATTTACACAGTACACACACTTATATTATATTAAAATTATTTTAGTCATGATTGATGCTGATTAACAGTTTTTGAGTTTTTTGCTCAGATTCAAGCATTTTAGTATATTTACACAGCTCTTTTTTCTTATAGCCATTCTGGCCAATGGGAACAGGAATTGCACGGGGCTTTCTGGCGGCCATGGACACAGCCTGGATGGTTCGCAGCTGGGGTCAAGGCAACACCCCTTCAGAGGTTCTGGCTGAGAGGTCAGAGCTAAAATTAATGAAGCCAGGACATATTTATGAATCTTGACAATGTAGGATTCTGTTCTAATATCCCGCTTCCTTCGTTTCTTCCTCGTTTCAGAGAGTGTGTGTATCGGTTGCTTCCTCAGACAACACCAGAAAACGTCAGTAAAAACTACAGCCAGTACAGTGTGGATCCTGCCAGCCGCTATCCCAACATCAACATGCAACTCTTAAATGCTGCTCAGGTTAGAATCTTGTGCTTCTAAATCGAGTCACAGTCAGTGATTGTGATAATGATGATGTTGAAAATGTGTGTACAGGTGTGTCATCTCATAGACACAGGTGAGGGTCCAGTTTTGAGCCTTGACGCAGTTAGCTCTCCACACCCAAGATTCACACGACAAGGTGAATGTGACTTCATATGTACGATCTTCCACTTATACAGTCATACACAATCTAACATGCTGTCTTTGTGTGCAGAGTCAATGGCTCGTTACAGTAAACTGCTGAGCTGGTGTCAGGAGCAGACACATGGTTATATGAACGTATGTGTGACGGATTTCACAACTTCTTGGAGGAGCGGCCTGGCCTTGTGCGCACTCATTCACAGATTCAGACCTGACCTCATGTGAGTTTAAACTCTTTACTCCAGGGAGTGGTTAAAGATCTAGACTGGTAACCTAGTTTATATTACGAGTTGCTACTAAAAAATATTTATGGAGGATTTGTGCCATATTAATAAATATTTTATTAAAAGCATCAAGAGCTAAATATATAATGAAATGTATATTTTTTTTACACATTTTCACATTTAGTCTATGTTTGCACTACCCAACACTCACAAAATCATTAATAATAATTAATAAATAAATGTATATTAAATGCATAATTTACATTTCAACATGTCATTAAAAAAAATAATAATTTTATCTCAAAATAAATATAAATATATATTTTGTATACATAGCAACATACATTATAATGTTTTGATGCCTAAATTCACCTGCAACATTTAAAATTGTTAATTTTATTTTATATAAAAATAAAAATATGTAAAAATAGTATAACATTTTAATTCCCAAGTTTTTGGTATCCCTTGTTTTAAAGAATATAAGTGTATTTCACTCAATAATACATTTTATTAATACATACAAATATTATATTTTTAATATTATCTATGTATTTTAAATTATATTTAATGATATCATAGGGTAAATATTTATTTATTTATTCATTCGTTCATTCACTGAGATGTATAGTTATTTATTTTTATATAACTATTATTAAAAATAGATGAAATACATTTATATTAAATGCATCATTTATTTATATTTATAAAACATTTTTTTTTTTTTTTTTTTTTTTCAATCTCAAAATGAATATCCATATTAATTTTTTTTTTTATCAAATCTCAAAATGAATATCCATATTTTTCATACATAGCAATGTACATTAAAGTGATTTTGATGCCTACATTCACTTTTTAGTGTTATGTAAATCTAAAAAAAGGTTTTAAAAAAATCCATTAGACTAGAGGTTTTGGGAGTGTCGAATTAATAAATCTTTTATTAAAAGCACCAATAAATAAATAGATAAGAATTTCATGATTTATTCATTTATATATGACATATATAGTTATTTTATAGTTATTTGCTGACACTATTTAGTTAATAACTAAAGAAGTAAATAAAACCTGAATGTTAATGTATTTATTAACATTTTACAATGCATTTATTTATTGACTTATATTTTTTAATTATTATTTTTTATATCTATTAACACTTTTAATTAAAAATGTATATATTAATATGGCACCCCCAGTCCTCTATAGGTAGTAATATATTGATAGGCTTAAAGAGATAGTTCACCCAAAAATTCTATCATTAATTACTAAATTGTTATTTTTGTTTTCTTTGCGCACAAAAAATATTCTCATACCTTCATAAAATTATGGTTGAACCACTGATATAGGCTATTTTAACGATGTCCTTACTAGCTTTCTGCACCTTAAATGTGGTAGTTCCCTTGCTGCCTATACAGGGTCAGAAAGCTTTTTTAAGATTTCATCAAAAATATCTAAATTTGTATTCCAAAGAAGGTCTGACAGGTTCAGAAGAACATGAGGGTGAGTAATTAATGACAGAATTGTAATTTTTGGGTGAACTATCCCTTTAAGCTACAACTTCCATGGGGTTTTTAAGTGCTTTCAGTCCTTCAAAAGGAAACTTAGTAACTAAAGTGTGGGCTGATGATTTTATTGCATTGAGGGTTTCTGAATGTGTGACTCTGACACTAGCGTCTTTGTTTCTTGCAGTGATTTTGTGTCTCTGGAGGAGAGTGAGGCGGAGCTCAATGGTCAGTTGGGTTTGGACATGGCGGAGCAGGAATTTGGTATTTGTCCTATAATGACCGGCAAGGAGATGAGCATGCTGGAAGAGAGTGACTCTCTCTGTATGGTCATGTACCTCAGTCAACTTCACGAGCTCCTCAAAGACACAGCGCCAGCTAGTGGTCAGGATAAGGCATCATCTGTAATATCTTTGACCTTCTGTCTTTATTTATATACATAATTTTTTTTTTCTCTGGACAGGAAACCTGAGCCCAGAAGAGAAAGCAGTTCTGTTTTCCAGCACCAGGTCACCCATCTCACTGCTCAGCAAACTAGGACAGAGTCTGTCCCGCAAACGCAATCCCAAGGTTCACACACACACAATTACAAAGCTGCGCTCTTTCATCAGCCGTTACCCATGTGTTAAGATGTGCTACTTTTTATCTCTATCAGGATAAGAAAGAGAAGGAAGCAGATAGTGTTGGAAAGAGGAGGAGGACAAGCCAGAATGGCCAGTCAGAAGAGGTGAGATGTTTTGAGATATAAATATATGTATATACATAGATATATAGACAGATACACTACCAGTCAAAAGTTTTTGAACAGATAGTTTTAATGGTTTTTAAAGAAGTCTCTTCTGCTCACCAAGCCTGCATTTGATCCAAAGCACAGCAAAAAATTGTGAAATATTTTTACTATTTAAAATAACTGTTTTCTATTTGAATATATTGTAATATGTAATTTATTCCTGTGTTTTCAAAGCTGAATTTTTAGCTTCATTACTCCAGTCATATGATCCTTCAGAAATCATTCTAATATTCTGATTTGCTGCTCAACAAAACATTTATTATTATTATTGTGTTGAAAACAGCTGAGTAGATTTTTTTCAGGTTTCTGAACAGCATTTTCTGAAATATAAATCTTTTGTAGCAGTATAAATGTCTTTATCATCACTTTTGAATAAAAGTATTAATTTCTATAAGTTTTGACTCCAAGCTTTTGAATGGTATTGTTACAAAAGCTCTTTATTTTACATAAATGTTTTAAATAATAATAATAAAAACGTTTCTTAAACAACAACTTAGAATATTAGACTGATTTCTGAAGAATCATGTGGCACTGAAAACTGGTGTAATGATGCTGAAAATGTAGCTTTGGTCACAGGAATAAATTACATTTTATTATATATTCAAATAGAAAATTGATATTTCAAATAGTAAAAAATATTTTACAATATAACTGATTTTGTTGTGTTTTGGATCAAATAAATGCAGGCTTGGTGAGCAAAAGAGACTTCTTTAAAAAATATTTAAAAATATTATGTACTATAATGTTATATTAGTATATACTATATACTGGCGTTTTTTTTTTTTTAAATTGTTAAACTTTTTTTTTTCTCAATATATGTTGATTATTTGTGATATTTTCCTGATATAGGAGGACGTTCCTCATGATACCAAAGAAAATAAGACTTCAGGAATAACTTCTGGGTCAGAACCGAAGGTCACTGAGGGTCACAGCAAGGTTCGGTCCATGGCAACGCTACTGCTGGCTAAATTTGAGGAGAACTCGCCATCAGCCTCAACCACTGCAACACGACGACAGGTGTGTGAGTATTTCTGTGATGCGTGTGTGCATTTACATGCATGGAGGTGTGTTTGCATGTGCATGCATATATTTGTTTTCAAGTTAAGTTGCACCATGCCCTTACGAGGTGCAACAATTTTTCTTCTTTTCAAATTTTCTTTCTTTACTCAAAAAAAAAAAAAAATTCACAAGCAGGAGAAAGAATTTAACATTTCATTGCATCATTCAGATTTGAGTAATAACGGTCTCGTTCGGACAATCTTATAGTCACTCAAAAAACCATCATTGATTTTGGTTGTGATAAAATGTCATACTGCTTCTGTTAGTCATGAGGTTTTGTGATATTTTCCTAATATATAGTGAATTAGCTCACCTTGCCCACTAGCAAAAGCTGCTGATTCATCCAGTGCCTGCTGCACAAACTTAGCAAAGACACTTTAACAGGCAGCAGAGCTAGAATTGGCAAAGCCTCTAGGCAGAGTTTATAGTTTTATTAGATTAAAAGCCATTAAGGTGATTGACAGTGACAACTGTGGCTAGAAGACTGCACCGGAAATTTTTACTCTACAGTGAATAACATTTTGATGTGTGCCAAACCTTACTTAAAGGGATAGTTCACCCCCAAATTAAATTCTGTCATTAATTACTCACCCTCATGCCGTTCCAAACCCGTAAGATCTTTGTTCATCTTCGGAACACAAATTAAGATATTTTTGATGAAAACCAAGAGCTTTCTGACCCTGCATAGACAGCAATTTACCTATCACATTCAAGGGCCAGAAAGGTAGTAAGGGCATCGATAAAATAGTCCATCAGTGGTTCAACTGTAATGTTATGAAGCTATGAGAATACTTTTTGTGTGCAAAGAACACAAAAATAACAACAACAATTTATTTTCTTGAACATGTCAGTTGCTTGCTGTCTATTCAGGGTCAGAAAACTCTTGGATTTCATCAGAAGTATCTTAATTTGTCTTCCAAAGATGAACAATGGCCCTACTGTTTTGGAATGACACAAGGGTGAGTAATTAATGACAAAATTATCATTTTCGGGTGAATAAACCCTTTAAGAAAAAGCACACAACACAGCAGGAGCTGATGTGTTTCTACTACAAGGAAAATGTCAGAGTTCTCTCTCTGACAGTTATAAGCATGAAGGTAAAAGGACACCTGTGCTTTAAGATAAAGTAGCAGTATACATTTTTATATACAAATGGCTAGTCTGGTTCTGTTTGTGGCTTCTTTGGTCTCTGAGACTGTTGGCCTTGTATAGAATAGGTTATGAAGGAGCTCTGTGTGTGAACAGGCCTGGGGCTCAACAGCTTATCAGTGACTGGAGGCAGTGGAACATGTGATTTGAGGGTCTTAACTGAAGAATCTCAGACAAGAAGATCCTCAAATCATTTATTATCTCCATCTTATCCTCTATGCTTTTTACTGATTTTGCCTTTGATTGACAGGTTGATTTGTATTGATTTATGGATGGATGGGTGGATAGACAGACAGACAGACAGACAGACAGATAGATAGATAGATAGATAGATAGATAGATAGATAGATAGATAGATGGCTACCATTTTAGATAGATAGAATCTACCATTTTGCATTGCTTGTTTTCCATGCTCATCTTTTGATTTGTAGAGCTACATTCAGATGTATACGGGCGGAGTGAGCTCATTGGCTCAGCAGATAGCCAATCAGATTCAGAGTCAACAGGAACAAGCTCCCAAGCTCCTTCACAGGAGGGAGTTGGTAAGAGTTCACCTGTAGTTCTGGTCACAAACCTTCCCTAACATTGTGAATGTTATGTGTCCCTTGTGTTGACCTTTGTTTGGTGTTATATTTACTAATTACCGTGAGTGTGCAAGTTCCTGCTGTAATCTAATTTCTCTAAGGCTTAATGCTTCATAGCTTTGATAGACTGATCACACCCAAAGTGTCGTTCCATGATAGTGCTGCAATCATGTTATATTAATATTAATAAAATACTAAATATATAAAAAGATCTATAATTTATTTAATGCAGTTTTCACCCCAGGTCTGTTCTGACAGCTGTAATTGCCCATGTTAAGCATCTTTATTTTAACTGTTGACCTTTGACTTCTCACCTGTAGGGTTCTCAAAAGGAGTTTCCTGTGAATATGGGCGGCAGCGATGTGTGTTATTTCTGCGGTCGTCGCGTTTATGTCATGGAAAGGCTGAGCGCTGAGGGAAAGTTCTTCCACAGGAGCTGCTTCCAGTGTGACCACTGCAGCTCCACATTACGCCTGTCCAACTACGCTTATGACCAGCTAAATGGTGTGTTTGTACGATTAAACATTACTTAATTTTCTGCTCATATCAAAAACAATAGGTGTTTAGCTTTTAATGGTTGTCACCAAATGGGTAATACAGCGTGTAAAAATGCCCCGTTGTTCTGTGTTGCTGTAGGCGACTGTTTTTAGTCCAAACAAACTGTTCTTTTGTTAACATTGCACAGTCATATGGTCTGAAATGTGTGTGTGTTGGGACAGGGGTTTTATTGTTGACCGAAAATGACAGTAGGCCACACACACACAAACTAAAGGCCCTCAGCAAAATGCTTTTTAGACATTTTTTAAAAATAGGAATCAAAACACCAAAAAGTGATAGGGTCGTATAGATCACATGATTCAAGCACTTCAAGTTTAAAAAAAGAGGCGGCATTTGGACCGGCTTCAAGCTGTGGTATAAATAAGACATTTACTCCCTGCATCAGCTACTTTTTAATTTTCCCACTCTCTCACGTCTTTTTTTCTTTTGGTTTGTATAGGAAAGTTTTATTGTAAGCACCACTTCAGCTACAGAATGACCAGCGTGGCTCAGAGAAAGAGACCAGCTCCACCTGTGGCCCCTCGACCTACTCAGGTAACCTTATCATATAACCATTATACTTCTTTTAGATCCTCTATATGCCTGTTTTTAGTTATATATACAATTTTAAAATGTATGTTTTATAGTACACATGCAATATCAGTATAATGACTACACATGTCAGACAAATTTGAGAATAAATGTATGTAAAAATAGGAAGATTTTCTTTTAAAATAGTATTTTTTTTTTTTTTTAGTTCATGTAATAAATATTATTATTATTATTTTTGTATATATATTTACACACATATATATGTGTGTATATAGTTTACATACACCTTGCAGAAATTGCAAAATGTTAATTATTTTGCCAAAATAAAGAGGGATTATACAAAATGCATGTTGTTTTTTTTAGTGTATGTAAACTGTTAAACTGTAACTCTGTTATTATCAATATTAAACATTATTAATTTATCAGTATTAAACTTTTGAACAGGGTCATTTTTATAAATTCAACTATTATTTTCTTTTGTGGACTATATAAACATCCTTTATGTGAAATATCTTATTCAGGTCAGTACTAAATAAAAAATAACATGCATTTTGTATGATCCCTCTTATTTTGCTAAGATAATTAACATTTTGCAAATTCTGCAAGATGTATGTAAACTTTTTAGTTAAACTGTAACTCTGTTATTGTTTATTCTGCACTCCAGATATGTGTATTTTATTTAAAATATTTTTATACACTGCAAAAAATGCTTTTCTTACTTCGATTTTTTGTCTTGTTTCCAGCCAAAATATCTAAAAATTGTAATAATGAAATAAGATTATTTATAAGATTATTTTGCTTACCCCATTGGCAGATTATTTTGCTTGTTCTAAGCAAAAACTCACTTAATTTTGACTTCTTTTTTTTTGAAAACAAGACAATAATTTTACCTGTCTAGAATTCTTTTTTGATTTAAGAATTTTTAGATATTTTGGCTGGAAACAAGACAAAAAATCTAAGTAAGAAAAGCATTTTTTGTAGTGTATAATTTAGTTTACCATTACAGTGCAAAAAATGCTTTTCTTACTTAGATTTTTGTGTCTCGTTTCCAGCCAAAATATCAAAAAATTCTTAAATCAACAAGGATTTTCTAGACAAGTCAAATTTTTGGTCTTGTT
This sequence comes from Cirrhinus molitorella, assembly GCA_033026305.1. NCBI lineage: Eukaryota > Metazoa > Chordata > Actinopteri > Cypriniformes > Cyprinidae > Cirrhinus > Cirrhinus molitorella. The sequence goes on from CM065128.1 coordinate 31,072,274, forward strand.
TTCAGAAAAAAGAAGTCAAAATTAAGTGAGTTTTTGCTTAAAACAAGCAAAATAATCTGCCAATGGGGTAAGCAAAATAGTCTAGTTTTCTGCTTGAAAGACAAAAAATTTGACCTGTCTAGAAAATCCTTCTTGATTAAAATTTTTTTAGATATTTTGGCTGGAAACAAGACAAAAATTCTAAGTAATAAAAGCATTTTTTGCAGTGTATATAAATAAAAGTTGGAATATCTATTTCTTATTGACATGTAATGCCGACTTGTCTGCGTTTCTCTCTCTTCAGACTCCCCCTGCTCCATCCTCGGCTTCTACATCTTTGACCTCTCTAGGCTCAGTGGGCACAGCCACTCCACCAGACTGCTGGTCCTCCAGCGGCCACCCAGACGTGGTTTCCAGCATGGCTAAGAGACTTTGTGGTACCCCAGAACGCATTGAGCTGGAGAACTACAAGCCCTGCCCGAAACAACAGGACAGCCCACTGCAGGAGGTCCCAGAGGAGACGCTTGCACAGCACAACCTCAGCGCTAGCCTACTGGAGAAAAACACAGAGGAGCAGTCTAGGTATCCAAACATGCTCCTGTTATTTGCTAGCATGTTTTCCCTGATTAAATTTGTCTCTTTTTTGGGTCTTCAGTAGCTCTGAGTCAGACCTAGAGGAGGAGGAGCTTGGCTGGAAGAAGGAGGAGGAGCCAAACGTCAGGGCCAATAGAGAGAGAGTGTTAGATGTGGGGGCAGGGCTAAAAGAGGAAGAGGGAGGAGAGAACCAGGAAAAACAAGAAGAGGAGGAGGACGCTGAGAATGAGGAGGAGGAGGAGGAGGAAGAAGGAGAAGTTTCAGAAGAAAAAGCACAAGACGAGGGAGATTCTAGTGATGGTGGGTGTTTGTCTCTATTTGTTTTCTTTATTAATGGTATTAATAAAATGGCCAAAGTTGATCTTGTCTGACTATATAGTTTGTTTATTCTAGAAGTCACTTTAGGATGAGGTATTGTTCGATTTAATGTCTCACTTTATATCTGTTTTTGTGTCATATTCCCACAATGTGTGTTTATCTGTGTGTGTGTGTGTGTGTGTGTGTGTATGTGTGTGTGTGTGTTTGTTTGTGAGGTGAATGCTGTCATGCTTGTTTGTATGTTTATTGTTGTGTGTTCACCACTGTATGCGTGTGTTGACATATGTATGTGTAGAGGGTGAATACTGCCCTTGGGAGAGGGAACGGCTCTCAGGGGTGTGGCTTGAGGAAGAGGAGGCGGGGTTTGTTAAAGGTAGCTCCGCCCCGGATGACCATTGATGGCCTTCTTTGGCTTTTGCTGCATTATTTTAACCTCAAAGATGTTGTTTGCAGGATATTTTTTCATTTGCAGGCTGTGCATGATTAATAATGTGTTCTATATTTTGCAATTTTATTGGCTTTTTTGTTTTTGGGTTATGCTATCCACCTTTTTTTCCTGTAAGAGCGGGTGCGGCCATTTGTAAATTTTATGGGTATGACGTCCGGTCTCATCTGAGCCCAGCTATTTTTAGCTGTACAAAATTTGCTGCTTGATATTGCCGATTGGTGTGTCTTACCATGTTTTTTTAATGTATTATCTTAATTATGAGTACACTGGTTTGTAGTACAAATAGTTTTACCGTTTACTGCACGTTGTCATTTTTCTAGTTATTTTCTTATAGCAGATAATGAACCGGAAGTCTCGCCCATAGGCTTACTTCCGCGTTGAAGAATAAGGTGGATAGAAATTATATACAGTTTTTTTAGTTTGCCTATTTTATATATTTTGCAAATTAGATACTAACTTAAGCCATGTCCTAACCAGGCATGATATGACAAGTTTTCATAATAAGTAATCAGCCCACACCGAAAGCAATAATGCCGCAAATGCAAACAATCACTACTAATCTGAACATATTTGCTACATAGTGTGAGATTTCACTAAGGGAAAAGGCTTTGTCGACAACTGAAATAATAAAAAGCAACTGTTACTTTAATGCACTATGCTTGGTTAGCACATAATTTTAATCACTGTTGGAGTTTATGAAGTATAAATAAAGAATTTAGCCTATTTTATAGATCTTAGACAGTAAAAATGTATGCGCAGCAAAAATTAAGAAGAAAAAAAAATTATGCATGTATTTCTAAATTAATAAAATTTTTATATTTAAATGAATATATATTTAATCTAAAAAGTTATTTTTTATTTTTTATTTTGCTATTGTACGTTTAATAATTGATTAGAAATATACACTACCAGTCAAAAGTTTTTGTACAGTAAGATTTTTAGTTTTTTTTTTTAAAAGAAGTCTCTTCTTACCAAGCCTGCATTTGATCCAAAGTACAGCAAATATTGTAAAATATTTGTACTAACAAATAGAAACCTATTCCTATTTGAATATATTTTTAAATGTAATTTATTCCTGTGATCAAAAGTACATTTTCAGCATCATTACTCCAGTCTTCAGTGTCACATGATCCTTCAGAAATCATTTTAATATGCTGATTTGCTGTTCAAGAAACATTTATTATTATTATTTTTCAAAATAAATTCAAAAGATTGGAATCAGTATACTTTTTTATGGGAAAGAAATTATAGAAATGAATACTTTTATTTAGCAAGGATGCTTTAAATTGATCAAAAGTGATGATAAAAGATTTCTGTTTCAGATAAATGCTGTTCTTCTGAACTTTCTATTCATCAAAGAAACCTGAAATAATTCTACGCAGCTGTTTTCACCATAATAATAAATGCTTTTAAGCAGCAAATCAGAATATTAGAATAATTTCTGAAGGATAATGTGACACTGAAGACTGGAGTAATGATGCTAAAAAATCAGCTTTGAAATCACAAGAATAAATTGTATTTTAAAATATATTTAAAAAGAAAACAGTTATTTTAAACAGTAAAAATATTTAAAAAATGTACAGTTTTTGCTGTACTTTGGATCAAATAAATGAAGGCTTGGTGTGCAGAAGAGACTTCTCTAAAAAACATTAAAAATCTTACTGTTGAAAAGCTTTTGACTGGTAGTGTAATTCCATAATATAGATCTCTCTTAAAATTTTTTCAGACTCCTTTTTTTCTGCTTGTTTAAGAGCATTTGAAAAGGTTGCACCGCTTCCCTCACAGAACTATATGTTAAGAAAATTCTAGAACTCTAGAATTCTTTCACACTCTAAATTTCATGCTTTTTAAAACCAGAGTCTTATGAAGAATACAGCGACAACACAGATATAGACGCCAGCTCGGTCAGAGAGCCCAAACCATGTGACCAACAGGAACAAGAAGAGTCCGTTTCATTGCACCAGTCACCTACAGAGTCTCCACCCTCCTTGAAACCCAAAGAATCAGGTCCCACACCCACAAATGAGCTGTCGACGAATCCTGAGAACCCACCTGTCAAAAGCTCAGAGGTCATAGAGGAGTTCTGGCTGAAGAGTGCCGAGATCAGGAAGAGTTTAGGCCTGACTCCGCTGTCCAGAGAATACGACCCCAAACATACGACAACCCAAACATCTAACGTTAAAGAAAGCTTTTATACTTCAGTCGCCTACATACCATCCTGCAATACAAATTCTGTCAACCAAACAAGAAACTGTGATTCCAGCAAACAAACTCAATTTCAAAGTACCTCCTCGCCTGAACCATCTCAAACTATGGACGGCGATGCAGGCGTCGCTTTAGAAGAGACGATAGGCCGCTGTTCTGTAATCCACAGACTGAGCATCACTGTAGAAGGTTGTGTAATGGGTGACAAGCAGGATTTGGATCTCAATTCCACCTCATTTGGAAATGAAAGCATTTTAAATCCAGACACAGGTCTTCCGACTCCTCCCTACAGCCCATCTCACTCCCCTCTTGTTGGTAAGCAGTGTCGCGCTCTTCACCATTCTGAACCGATTCTGGACCGAGAGGTTATGGTCTTCTCATCGACCTTCGCTACTCCTGTTCCACAGCGGGACTGTTTTAAACCTGAGCTCGATCAAGCTCGGAGTCTTCCTCCGGATGAAATTGAGATACTCTGTGGAGATGAGGCGGAAGGGGCGTCCAGACTGCCGGAAAGATCCAGTGTCATGGAGAGCCAGACGGACAACCGAAGACTGGAGCAAAGGAGGACGCTTCCAGACCGGCTGGTTGCTCCACTGCTGGCAGGGGGGCCGGAAGTCAGGCTTCGTAGGTCAGAGATGAAGCTGTGGGGGGCGGACACAGGTGGGGAGGAGAAGGAGAAAAAGCGCAACTCGTTGTTTTCCCCCCGTAAAAGTAGAAAGAGCGTGAACACAGCTGAGACCCAGCGGGAACCAGGGAAGCAGAAGTCCCTCTGGAAAAGTGTTTTTTCGGTGTATAAGAAGGACAAAAAGAGAAAAGAGGCCGCGATGGTGGCGGAAACTCTACCTGCCACAACTAACGCAGAGAACAAGCGGAAAGCCTCAGGAATCAACAGAACCTCAGGTGAGATGGATGAATAGATGGTTCTGTACATGAACTGTACCACATGAGCATGACTTTAAGGGTCTTTCCACATTGCAGACTTGTGTTTCCGGAAAAATCCCAGTTTCTCTGAAGATACCGATTTGTCCTGCCATGCTCTACTGGAACGATGTCCACTCAGGGCTCAGGTAGAGTAAAACATTTCATATTTAATGTTATTCTGCATGTTTTCAAAGGCAAAATGCAGCCATTTCAATAGGAATCCACACAATTGGAAATAGGGTAAAGGATGCCCCATGCAAATTTCGCAATGGGTTCAAGTAGATTGTGCAGATTTGTATGGAAGCCCGTTTCCCCCACTGAAAAAAAAAGGTTATTGCGTAGTTTTCTCAGAATTGCGAGATATAAACTCACAGTTGCAAGAAATAATGTCAGATGTTGCAACATAAACAAAAGCAATTTTTCTTGAAATTCCAAGTTTATATCTCACAATTCAGACTTTTTTTTTCATCACAATTCCGTTTGTCTCACAATTAAGACTTTATCTCGCAATTCCAAGTTTATATCTTACAATTCTGACTCTTTCTCGCAATTCAGATTTTTTTTTCTTGAAATTCCGAGTTTTTTTTCTCTGAATTCTGACTTTTCTCTCATAATTCCGAGTTTGTATCTCGCAATTCTGACTTTCTTTCTCACAATTCCAAGTTTATATCTCACCATTATGACTTTTTTCTCGCAATTCTGACTTTTTTTCTCAAAATTCAGACTTTTCTCTCACAACTCTTGAGTTTGTATGTCACAATTCTGACTTTTTCTTGCAATTCTGAGTTTATATCTCTCAATTCAGAATTTTTTCTAGATCTGAGTTTGTATCTCACAATGCTGACTCTTTCTCGCAATTCCAAGTTTGTATCTCACAATTCTGACTTTTTCCTTACAATTCAGTTTCTCACAATTCTGACTTTTTCTCTCATAATTTCGAGTTTGTATCTCACAATTCTGACTTTCTTTCTCACAATTCCAAGTTTATATCTTGCAATTCTGCCTTTTTTCTCGCAATTCTGACTATTTTCTCAAAATTCAGACTTTTCTCTCACGATTCCAAGTTTATATCTTGTAAATTCTGACAATTCTGACTTTTCTTGCAATTCTGAGTTAATATCTCTCAGTTCTTCCTTTTTTCCAATTCCAAGTTTGTATCTCACAATTCAGATTTTTTTCTTGCAATTCAGTTTTTCTCAGAATTCAGATTTTTTCTTGAAATTCCCAGTTTTTTTTCTCAGAATTCGGACTTTTCTCTCATAATTCTGAGTTTGTATCTCACAATTCTGACTTTCATTCTCGCAATTCCAAGTTTATATCTTGCAATTCTGCCTTTTTACCCACGATTCTGAGTTTATATCTCACCATTATGACTTTTTTCTCACAATTCTGACTTTTTTTTTTTCAAAATTCAGACTTTTGTCACAATTCTGACTTTTTTCTCGCAATTCCACGTTTATATCTTATAAATTTGGACAATTCTGACTTTTTTCCAGTTCTCAGTTTGTATCTCACAATTCTGACTCTTTTTCGCAATTCCAAGTTTATATCTCACAATTCTTCCTTTTTTCCAATTCCAAGTTTGTATCTCACAATTCTGACCTTTTCTCGCATCAGATTTTTTTTCTTGAAATTTTTTCCTCAGAATTCTGACTTTTCTCTCATAATTTTGAGTTTGTATCTCGCAATTCTGACTTTCTTTCTCGCAATTCCAAGTTTATATCTTGAAATTCTGACTTTTTTCTCACAATTCCGAGTTTATTTCTCACAATTCTGACTCTTTTTCCAATTCTGAGTTTGTATCTTGCAATTCTGACTCAATAACTCTTGCGTGTTTGCATCAGACAGTTCTGAGAGAAAATTTTATTGTGAAATGTAAACTCGCAATTGCGAAGAATGAAGTCTGAATTGTGTCATAAATAGTCACAATTACGTATTTTTATTTTTATTCAGTGGTGAATAATGGTGCTTCCATTAATTCGCCATGCTGACCAACAGAAAGCTGCTTGGTTTGAAGTGACTTCTGTATGAGCTGTGCTTCATACGTTGCAACAGACTTTGACAATTCTGCTACTTTTAGATTTAAATGGCCGTTTTTTTCTGTTGTATCTTTAAGACTTTTATGTAACCAGCCTTTTCACACATGATGCTTTGTATCAGAAGTCCAAGGACTTCAGAGTGAGTCATTTTTGCTGCTTAGTTCTAATAAATAGTTTTTATCTGCCATGATTTATTAGTTCAGTGGAATCAAAGAAAGTTTGATTTCTCACAATATTACTCCATTGCTTATTGTCTTTGCCATTTCCTTTTGTATTGATTTTTGACCGTTACATTTTCTTATGGCCCTCATCAGTCTTGTATACAACAGTTGACCAAAACTTTTATCTGTGACTCCTTAGAGCTGAACTACTGGAATCATTTAATGCTTTGTGACTTTTATTATTGAACGCTGGTGGTAATTTAAAGTCTTTTTTATGGCTGTGCTCTCAGCTGTGGGAAGACCTGTCTGATATCAAGTCAGACCTTCTGAAAGAAACAATATATGAGGAGGTACATGAAGGAGATGAGGTATCAAATATAGCATTGAATTGTTTTTCAAATTTTAGATCATAAAAGCTCAAAGTAGCTTGTGGTTGGTAGCACATAGACTAGATTTTGTAAGAGTGTGTAGCACTGTTTAGCTGTTGTGCTCAAAATACAATTTAGATTAATTCAGTTTCTGCCTTCTCTTCCCCGAGTCGCTTTACGTGCCTCATGCGTTGGCATTCAAGAGGGCATATGCTGTTAAGGTAGCATCTTTTTATTTCACACATGTTGAGACTTTTTAACCTGAATCAGCAACACTCAGCATCTTGTTCCTCAATAGAAACACAGTGTTTTGCCAGAGCTGCCGACCAAGGCGGACACCCCGGTGTCGTCATGTCCGTCAGAGGTGGTAGGTGTTTTGGTGGTGTTCCCAGACCCTTCCAGTATAAGTTACTGTACCACGCTGTTTCAGAGAGTAGAAACGGAGGAGGAACTCAACGCAAAGCTGACACGCCGAGTGCAGAGAGCAGCGCGCAGACAAGCCAAGCAGGAGGAACTGCGGAGGCTGCACAGGGCACAGGTGTGTGTGTTGTGATTTGAAGCATGCTTGTTTACAGTATGTGCCTTTTAAATGATACATATTTTTTGTATATGTTGTCTCAGATAATCCAGCGTCAATTGGAGCAGGTGGAAGTCAAGCAGAGGCAGCTGGAGGAGAAGGGTATAGCTGTAGAGAAAGCACTTAGAGGAGAAGCAGGTACCTGTGAATTACATACCAGTCAAGTGGATGAGCTTTAAGGATTATACGATTTTATAGAAACCTTTAAATTGTTAATACATTTGGCAATTTGAAGATTCAGAACTTATTCCATTTTACTTAAAGCGTTATATTATGTACATCGCAGTTCAAAAGTTTGGGATCAGTACGATTTTTAATGTTTTTTAAACAAGAATGCTCATTAAAGTTCCATTTATTTGACTGAAAATAAAAGGGAAAAAAGTCATATTATAAAATATTGTTGCAGTTTCAAATAAGAGTTTTCTATTTTAATATACTTTCAAACAGAATTTATTTCAGTGTCACAGTGATCCTTCAGAAATCATTGTAATATTCTGATTTATTACCAATGTTTGGAAACAGTTGTGCAGCTTAATATTCTTTTGGAACTTTAATGAATAAAAGGTTAAAAAGAACAGCATTTATTCAAAATTGAAATCTTTTCTAACAAGTCTTTACCATCACTTTTTATCAATTTATCACATAGTAGCATATATTGGTACAAAAGATTACTATTTTAAATAAATAGTAAATAAAGAATCCTGAAAAAATTATCACAGGTTTAAAAAAAGCATTGATAATAAATATTAGTGTGACACTGAAGACTGGAAAAATGATGCTGAAAATTCAGCTCTATAAATTAAATTTTAAAGTATATTAAAATAAAAAACACTATTTTAAATCACAATAATATTTCAAAATATTACTGTTTTTTCAGTATTTTTAATCAAATGAACGCAGCCTTGATGAGCGGAAAAGACTTCTTTAAAAAACATTACGAATATTACTGATCCAAAATTTTTAAACGGCATTGTGCATATTATATTATATTTTAAACATCATATTAAACATTACATCACTCAAATTGTGATGCACAATTCTGTACTTAATCAGTTTTTGTCTCATAAATAATACAATAATAAATAAAAATAATAAATATATCATTTTATACAATAAAATCAAATACGTAAATATCTAAATATTTTTTTAAAAGTTGTATGAGGTTAACCTTGCTGAAAAGACTGCTTAAACTAGCCTAATCTGGTTTGCTGGTTTTAGGTGGTGTAAGATGGTTGAAAACCATAATGGCCAAGCCTCTCCCAGCCTGACCAGTTATAAGAAGCCCCAAACCACTCTAAAACAAACCAAAGCTTTAAGTTTTAAGCTGTATTTAACAGATGACTTGTTTTCATTGAATGTGTCTTGAATATAAGTGTATTTTGTGTTTTTTTTATAATTTAGCCATATTTTAGCCATTCTTGCAATATATATGATGTACTATGAAATGTCATCATCCCTCATTGTTCATACCCATTATATGTTTGTTTACAAAGTCATCAAAAACATATTCCCTATCATCTTTTATTGCTATGTTCACTGCATTAGCATTTTTGCATACTTGCAAAACAGTGACAGAACAGTGCAGGATATTCTGTTTTCTTTGACTTTTAATGTTTGCAATCCTCATGGCGTGTCGTTCCTCATGATATAGACTTCTGGGGAGACTCTAGTACATCTAACCTTTTGGACATACACCTGGGTGGTATGTACGACACATTTGACTTAGTGCTTATGCTAATGACACTAACAAACACGTTTACTGTCTTAATGTGTTAACACAAATTAAACAGCCGTTTTAGTGTCTTTATGTTAACATAGCAGTGTAAAAACAGGCTTTCCTGCTTTTTTTTTTCGTGCTGTGGACGTCTGCTTGCTGTTAGCTTTGTGTCTGAATTGAATCTAGATGCTAGCGGTTGTATTAGTTGGTTTATATCATCTGGTGGATGTGACTTTGTAAGATGAGGTTCAGTTGGAAATAGATACAGCTGCCTTCTGTTCTTCAGAAAAATCCTTCAAGTCCCACAAATTCTTTGGCTTTTCAGCATTTTTATGTATTTGATCCCTTTTCAACGACTGAATGATTTAGAGATCCATCTTTTCACACTGAGGACAACTGAGGGACTTATATGCAACTATTACAGAAGGTTCAAACACTCACAGATGCTCACTGAAGGAAACACAATGCATTAAGAGCCAGGGGGCGAAACCTTTTTGAATTTGAAGATCAGGGTAAATTTAACTTATTTTGTCTTCTGGGAAACATCTTCTGTAGCCTCTGAAGGGCAGTGCTAAATGAAAAAAATATGATATCTAGGCAAAATAAGAAAAATGTACACATCTCCATTCTGTTCAAAAGTTTTCACCCCCCGGCTGTCAATACATGTTTTGTCCTTCTGGAGCTTCTGTGAGCGTTTGAACCTTCTGTAATAGTTGCATATGAGTCCCTCAGTTGTCCTCAGTGTGAAAAGATGGATCTCAAAATCATCCAGTCATTGACATGAACATCCACCTCGTCCCATTTCAGCTTCGCACCTCTCATTCCTCCATTATTCCCATCCTCACTATGTTGCATCCCTGAATTCCTGAATCCCTCCTTTCCTTCTTTTTTTTCTGCCCGTCTCTGCGGTCTATAGTCGAGCCCTTTCTAGGTTCCCCTCGTAGAAGGCCTGTCTATCTCTGTCCTTGCTATTCCTCAGAAGGTAACACCTTCCCTGTCTCCTTCCTGTCTCACACCTCTAGTGTGGATTTTGTAATAGCATTCATTTCTAAAACCTTTTACCTTTCTCTCCTTTCTTCTCTTCCTTCCTTCGCCCTGCTGTATGCCAGCCAAAGCTAAAGGGACAGAACACGATCATTCAGTTTATGTCTGTACAGTCTTTTTTCTTTATGTAGTGCAAGAACCTCCACTTCACCAGCTAAGTACGTTATTCTCTCCTGTAGTCGCATATTTTATTCTGGAGTTGCATGGACATGGCACATTATTGATCTGCATGGCTGTTAGTACATCTGAAATGTCACATCCTGTCTTGTTTGGGAATTGACACTGTGTGTGCACGCACAGATGTTTTTGTATTATTGTCCAGTCTTGCTTTTGTCTGCTTGCACGTTTCTATGAATTTATATGCACTACTGTTCAAAAGTTTGGGGTCAGTAAGATTTTAACAACAATAAATTTCCTTTTTTTTAATATATTAAAATATATATATTTTTAACTGTAATAATGTTTCACAGTTTTTAATGTATATTAAATTATGCGAGCATATTAAATGCTCATTACATTAAAAGGTCTTGCTGACCCCAACATTTTGAACAGTAGTGTAGTTTATAAGCAAGGTCCAAACATAGCTTTAAATAATTTAAATAATTTAAATAATTAATTTTTGATGTATTTCATTTGTCTTGTATGTCTTTCTTTCTTTTTTTTTTTTTTTTAAAGTCAAAAGCCAAAGCCACGTTTTACTAGAATTTTAGTGCAAAATTAGCTTTTTATAGTATTTTTAATTAATATTAAAATAAATAAATAAAAAACATATTTTATAAATAAATATATATATTTTTTAATTATTATTATTATTATTATTTTACAAAATATTTGTATGTTTTTTATTTGACTCATTCTTATAGTTTAGCCATGTTATATTGTGGGACAAAATCCAAAGCCAATTTTTAATTCAATTTTAGTGCAAAATTAGCTTTTTAAAGTGTTTTTAAATTTAAATAAATAAATAAGTAAAATACAGATATTTTATAGATGAATTAAATAGTTTTTAAATAATTGTATTTATTTTTAAATTAAATATTTTTATATTTTTTAAATATTGTTTTTAAATTAATATTAAGATAAATAAATAAACAAACATTTTATAGTTAAATTACATTTTTATTGGTTTTTTTTGTTTTCTAAAATAATTTAGTTTTTAATTTGACTTAAATCTTTAATTTTAGCCATATTATATTGAAGGACAAAAGCCAAAGCCAATCTTGACTTGCATTTTAGTGCAAAATTAGCTTTTTAAAGTGTTTTTTAATTAATATTAAAATAAATAAATAACAAACATATTTTATAAATAAATAAATATATTATTATTATTATTTTACAAAACATTTTTGTGTTTTGATTTGACTCACTCAACTTAATATTAAAATAAATTAAATACAGATATTTTATAAATAAATATTTTTTTTAAACATTTTTTTAAAAAATGTATCAAATATTTTCAGATGTTTTTTATTTTACTTGCATGTCTTTCATTATCTTTCACAGTATCATTTTTACAGTTTAGCTTTGTATACTGAGGGACAAATTCCAAAGCATTTTAAAATTAATATTAAAATAAATAAATGAAATACAAATATTTTATAAATAAAACAAATGAATTTTTGTAATAAAATATTTTCTGTGTTTTTCATTATCTTTCTCATAGTTAACCATGAAAAAATCCAAAGCCAATTTTTACTTGCATTTTAGCACTTAAAGTGTTTATTTGGACCCTGTTTGTAAGCATAACCATGCATATGCATGTTAGCATGTGCATCAAATACAGCGTCCCATCCTCCTCTTCCTCTCTCTCATAGGAATGGGAAAGAAAGACGACCCTAGCTTAATGCATCAGTGGTTTAAACTGGTGCAAGAGAAGAATGCTCTGGTGCGCTATGAATCTGAGCTCATGATATTGTGAGTATTCAACCGTTTGAATGTTTAATGATCTGGCATTATGTGATTACATCAGGTGTTACATAAGTGCTGTTTCTCAGAGTGCTCTAGTATTGTTTGATGACTCTGTTCACATCTGTGTGCTTTGCCTTCAGTGCACGTGAACTAGAGCTGGAGGACAGGCAGAGCCGACTACAGCAAGAGCTGAGAGAGCGCATGGCGGTGGACGGTTAGTACACGCAGAGGATATTAATAGTTCAACTTCCTCTTACTCCTCCGAGGTTTGCTCTCGCAGTGGTTTTCAATTAATAGGAATTTCACAGCACCTCTTTCTCTCTCTCAGACCATCTAAAGGGGGAGGATGAGCTGGCGGAGGAGAGGCGAATATTAAGCGAGATGCTGGATGTGGTGGAGCAGAGGGATGCGCTGGTGGCCTTGCTGGAGGAGCAGCGAGTGAGGGAAAAAGAGGAGGACAACGACCTGGAGGCCGTCATACTTTCTAAGGGCTTCAGTATGCACTGGGACTGACTCGCATATGCACGAATCTCATCGTACCGCTTGAAGGGCTACTCTGTGTCTGTTTGTGCAATCCAGATACGCAGCTGCTGTCTTCATCGGCCCAAACCGGCCTGTTCACCTGCACTCCGGGCCATTTGTGCGACTACATGTGTCTAAATAATGATTTCCAGGGACTAATAAGGATAAATGGCAATGTCTTGCTGCCAAATAACGCTACTCTAAGACTGCTACGCTACTATGCAAAGGAACATCTTTTTGTTGATAAAGTTAAGGTACATCTGTAATTTTACCCAGAATTGAATATGGAATGGCATACATAACCACATTGTACGGTACAGACTGACGCATGTAAACCTAGATATACAAAATAAGGCCTGTCTTTATGTATGATTGAGATGTTTTTATTTTTTGGGACCAGAAACAACCGTTTCTGTTGTTTAACCTGTATAAGCTAACCTTAAATACAATTGTCCATTCTTAATATTAAGACACATTCATTTATTGAATGAAATGTGTTTTGGTTTTTTTTATTACCTTGATTTTCTCTTCATAAAATACGGTACTTGCAAAGAATTTATTTGGCATTTTATTGCTGTTGTATTTAATTCTGTACAACTTACTTGCATTAAACAACCTTTATTTTGAGAAAAATGTATGGGCTATTACATTTTCATTTGTAGTTTGGCCACTGTATTTTTTTTTTTTTTTTTTTTTTGTGGCATGAAAACCATTAATGTGACCCTGGACCACAAAAACCTTGAGTCTTAAGGTCAAGACTTAAGGTCAAAAACTATTGATTTTTCTTTTATGCCAAAAATGATTAGGATATTAAGTAAAGATCATGTTCCATGAAGATATTTTGTACATTTCCTTCCATAAATATAGCAAAATGTAATTTTTGATTAGCAATATGCATTGCTGAGAACTTCATTCGGACAACTTTAAAGGCGATTTTCTCAACAAAGCTTTTTTTATTCAGCTTCAGATGATGTATAAATCTCAGTTTCAACAAATGACCCTTATGACTGGTTTTATGGTCCAGGGTCACAAATACGGCATATTTGGTGTCCTTAATACCAATACTAATAAGCAATAAAATATGAAATAAAAACATGTCAGAAAATGACATATCATGTCAAAATGTTAGTTTATGAAAAATATATATTATTAATTATTAGAATTATTCTCTGTTAAAAATTCAGTTAATAAAATTCAAAAAATAAAATAATTTAGGGAAATTTTTTTTTAGATGTAATTGCTAAAATGATTATTAATTACTCAATTATTATTATTATTTATCTGTTAAAAATGTATGTATAGGAAAAAATGAAAGTTGTTAATATGCCTACTTTTATATAATAGTATTATTTATTTATTTTTTTTTTGTATATTTAATTGTAATGCTTATTTGGAAAATATATGTATATATATTTTTTAATATAATATATCATTTTTATTAATGTATTTATTTATTTATACACACACACACACACACACACACACACACACACAAACACACATAAATCTCAGTTTCAACAAATGACCCTTATGACTGGTTTTGTGGTCCAGGGTCACAAATACGGCATATTCTGTGTCCTTAATACCAATACTAATAAGCAATTAAAAAAAAACAGCAAAAAAAAAAACATGTATTAACATGTCAGAAAACAACATATCATGTCAAAATGTCAGTTTATAAAAAATTATATTATTAATTAATAAAATTATTATCTGTTAAAAATTCAGTTTAGAAAAAAATAAAAGAATTTAGATGTAATTACCAAAATGATTATTAATTACTCAATTATTATCATTTATCTGTTGAAAATGTATGCATAGGAAAAAACTGAAAGTTGTTAATATGCCTACTTTTATATTATAGTGTTGTTTTTATTTTTTTGGTATATTTAATTTGAATGCTTATTTTCGAAAAAAGTGTTAAAACATATCATAATGTAGATATAATTACCAAAATGATTATTAATTATTAAATTATTATTATTTATCTGTTAAAAATCTGTTTAGGAAAAATGGAAGTTGTTAATATGCATAGTTTTATAAAAAAAAAAAAGTACATTTAATTGTAATCCTTATTTGAAGATTTAAAACAAACAAACAAAAAATACAGTTTAGTTTTTAACTGTATTTAGACCCAAATGTCTAAAAAATGATGTACATAACAATACACCATATTTTAGACGCGGTCGTAAGCCTATGGGCGAGACTTCTTGTTCATTCGCTGCTATAAGGAAATAAGGAGAAAAATTACAACATGTGTGTTCATAATTAATAATAATATGGTAAGACACACCAATTTGCAAAATAAAGCAGCAAAACGAGCTTCCTTGTACAGCTAAAAATATCTGGACGCAGATTAGACCGGAAGCCAGAGAATATTTACAAATGGCCGCGCCCGCTCTTAAGGAAAAAATAAACAAGGTAGTGGATATATATAAAATAAACAGCTCTGTGTTTGATATCTTTAAGCCTGTCAGTCAACATAAAAAGCATACGCATCTTTTTTAACAGATAGAAATGATTCAGTGACTAAAAGTGACTTTTGCACTCTTACGTCTACATTTAATATATTTTTTTAGGAATTACAAGCCTTTGATTTTTAAATATTATTAATTGATAACCTTTGTGTGGGATTGCGTGTGGACGCGGCGCCCCCTGCTGGAAAACGCCGGAAGTGCTTTTTTCCCAGTGGATTTACAGCAGTCCTCGCTCTGACCGTAAACGGGAGTGAAGTCACGCCTCTCCATCTTTCCTGCTACACTGTTTCCGTTCGTGGGAAAACTTACTGCCATTCCGAGTTTTTCGAGGTCCGGAACTTTTTTTTGGGGACTACCATGAAAGCCGAAGTCTGCTTACCGATAGTTTATATGCGTTTAACTTCTATCGGTCACAGTTAAAACAGACTTTACGTTGCGTCTATTTAAAACAATAGCAAACGAAAGTGAGGAAAGTTACTCGGGAAGAAGAAGAAAGCAAGTCGGAAAACCTAAGTTGTCCTTCCAAAAAGGTGAGTAAGGCTTAAAAAGCGACAGAAGTCTCTGTATATGTTTATATTTTTTAATATTCGCGGTTGCTTAGTGGCCTATGGCAACATAGTTTGTGCTGTAAGCTTATTTTACTGTTGATGTTTATCAAAAACTAGGGTATGTTTATATCAGCTTATGGAAATACTTTCAGTTTTGTTTTGTGTTCATAATGTGGTATTTAAACAAAAACAAACGTATATTTAAGTTTAAATGTGTCAAACTTGAAGAGTAAGAAATCTCTGCTACAACGGAAACTTCTTGATGTGGAAAGATACGTGACTTACGCAGATGTTGACGTAACGTTAGGATACAGTAGATGGAGTAGATTTGGCCCTATTCATATGCGTTCAAAGCCTACAGTTTAATTAAACCACACTTTTAAGCGTTCATTAAACTTCCCTTCGGTATTCAGGGGTATTGTGTGTGTGCGGGAGCCGCAGGCTGTGTGATTAGCGCTGCACTGGAATGTGCAGAATTGGCGCATCTAAAAAGCGCATCTCTGAAAGAAAGCAGCTGCTGCGTGTCTGCTGCAGACTCATGAAAATACTGAGCATATTTACATGCATATCATTTGCCTATTAAGGTCCGTCTTTTGGTTACGCCATTAATCTGAAAACCCTAACCAGTAAAGTAACACATTGCTTTTTAATTGGTAGGAAAATATCTGAGTTACTTTTTCAAATAAGTAACTCTTTCAGTTATTAAAAGCTCTCCTGTCCCCATTTTAAAAGAATTCAGGATTAATATGTTACTTTAGTTCTAGCATTAATTCATCTCACTCATACAAATAACAGACTTTTTTTTCTTCAGTGGTCTACTGTACAGATGTGAAAAGGCTTTTACATTTGCCAAAAACTTTTTATATTAAAAACAAACAAGCAAGCCCTGCTCAGATTACAAAAGTAATGCAAAAGTAATGTAGCGCATTACTTTTCATAAAAAGTAACTATGTAGTTAGTAACTCAATATTGTAATGCATTACTTTTATGACCACTTTATTACACTACCAGTCATGCGTTTTTGAATAGTAAGGTTTTTTATGTTTTTTATAGATGTTTACAGTAAAATTTGGAAATAGTTTTACTATTTAAAATAACTGTTTTCTATTTGAATAGATTTTAAAATGTAATTTATTCCCATGATTTCAAAGCTGATTTTTTAGCATCATTACGCCAGGCACATGATCCTTCAGAAATCATTCTAATATTCTGATTCGCTGCTCAAAAACATTTATTATTATTATAATTTTAAAAACCGCTGAGTAGATTTTTTTTTTTCAGGTTTCTTTGATGAACAAGAAGTTCAGAAGAACAGCATTTATCTGAAATATCGGTCTTTTGCAACATTTCGGTTCTTTCTTTTATTAATTGTAAGCACCCTTGCTAAATAAAAGTATTAATTTTTATCATTCCAGATGAAGTATAAATTGAGATTGATACATCATCTGAAAGCTGAATAAATAGGCTATAAGGATAGGACAATATTCGGCCGAGATCCAACTATTTGAAAAACAGGAATTTGAGGGTGCAATAAAATCTAAATATTGAGAAAATCACCTTTAAAGTTGTCCAAATGAAGTTTTTAGCAATGCAAATCCTTCTTCTTCTTCTTCTTCTTTTTTTTTTTAATTACAAATTATCTTGATGGAACATGATCTTTGCTTAATATCCTAATGGCATATCCTTTGGCATAAAAGAAAAATCAATAATTTTGACCCATACAATGTATTGTTGGCTGCTACAAATATACCTGTGCTACTTTAAACTGGTTTGTGGTCCAGGGTCACGACCACAAAACCAGTCATAAGGGTCATTTTTTTACATCTCAAAGCTGAATAAATAAGCTTTTCATTGATGTATGGTTTGTTATGATAGGACAATATTTGGCCGAGATACAACTATTCGAATCTGGAAAAAAAAAAAATTAGAGAAAATCACCTTTAAAGTTGTCCAAATTAAGTTTTTAACAACGCATACTACTTATCAAAAATTAAGTTTTGAAATATTTATGGTAGGAAATTTACAAAATAGCTTCATGGAACATGATCTTTATTTAATATCCTAATGATTTTGGCATAAAAGAAAAATCTATCATTTTGACCCATGCAGTGCATTTTTGGCTATTGCTACAAATATACCCCAGCGACTTATGTCTGGTTTTGTGGTCCAGGGTCACACATGTGATGACCCTTTAAATTAAATTTTTTTGAAGTCCAGAAAAGTGTAGTAAGATAAATGTATCAATGTAATAAGAGCATGCACTCATCGCTCTGACAATCCGTTGTTGACTCAAGTCTACTTTACATCCATAAACATACTTTAAATAGTTCACCACTTAAGTATGCATATCAGTCTGGCCAAGCTAAGTCTCACACACAGCCAGATAGTAGAGATAGTAGCTTATCCTGTTTTAATACCACTAGAGGGCAGTGCATCCAAAAAGTCATTGCACCTCAAAGAGGTCACACGGTTAATGCTAAGTAGTTTTATTAAAACGTAGGACAGACGTCAAATGTGTGAACTGGAGCAGGTCAGAGCACAGCCTCTTTTGAATGGAGAGCAGAAAAAAAGCTAATGACATAATTAAGGAATGAAACAGCAGCAAATGCCCTCAGGCGGCCATACACAGGAAGAGTACATCCTGTGCTGAATGTTTGTATCATAAAAGGGCATCTTTACAATAGCTGAACCTAGCCTTAAACACATGCAATGTACATTGACTTGCATTTCGGTCAGGTTTCGGATGCAGAGGCAATTAATTCACCTGTCGTTAAAGCTAATATCTCATCCATCAAGGGCCAACTTTTTGTTTTGACACTGAAAATGTAATTTTCTGCATGGACGGAGTTTTTAATATTCATGCATGCGCGGGGAAGCTATTAGAAATGCCATTGCTTGAAACAGTTGGTCTTATGAAAATGCCAGTTGTTATAAAAATATCAGACAGGCTGTTTCCTGTTTCTGCTGTTGCTTTAGTCATGCCGCATACAGTCAGAAGTTACCAATTCAATGTGACTCGGGATAATATTACACGTATTATTCTCTAGCATGGCGGCGATGTGTGTTGACAGATATTTCAACGATACAAAAGCTCATTACTAATGTAAAAGGTACAAACCCAAGTGAATGGTTTCAAGAGCTTTTATGTGTGAACGAAGTGAGTGTGTGAAGTATATTGCACAATGAAATGATATCACAGACATCTGTGCTGCATAATTATATAAGTTAGCATCAGAAGAACTATCATTAAAACATTTTGTAGGAGTTGTGGGAAATATTAGCCTTAAAAGCATGCATATTTCATTATTTCAGTAGTGATTCAATCTGAGTATGCAATGCAGAAGAGTTAAATTGTAGACAAATACTGCAAAAGAAACACAATCATGGCATTTACTGACTGTAGCTACTTTATCATTCTTGGAAAGAAGCAGCGTGGCAGATTCAAAAGGCTTTTTGCTTGCTGGAGGATGAAATCAGCACTAATTTGGTTCTTTCTTTCCTGACACACAACCATTTCCCTGGAAAGTGTTAGAATGTGCTTTTTGCCAGCGAGTCAACCAGCATTCCCTGGATGGAGAGTTAATGGTAGTTGATTTACATATAGGGCAGACTGTTTGGGAATACATCCCTCTTGAGTGCCCGAGAATGCGGTTTACATGCAAGCCGGCGCGTCCAGCTGAACGAAATGGCCTCTTTGAAACCACAGTCATGTACGATGAGAAACATTCCTATAAAAACACAAAAAGCATGTTGTCTCGGAAGGATCTACTTTGTCGACGAGTAGCGCACAAAGAGAAGGCGTATCTTGGTGTGTGTGTGAAGCGCTGAGCAGATTGGCAGGCAGATGTTCATTATAGTGTTGTACGAGGTGGCAGACTGTGCTTCCTCAGAGTCTGTTTAATTAATACTCCTTAAACACACATCTGGGCAGCATTTACTACATACACTGGAGTCCAAAAATCTGAGACCACATTGAAGATCTTAAAATTCAAACTTGGAAATAAACAACTAGGTTTAGACTTTTAAGAAAAAGGCTAATGTATTCTGTAAACTTAAAGAGAAATATTAAAGATTCTACACTATTCCTGCACCAATATTGTAATACATTTTAGATTTTTCATGTTTTTTTAAAGAAGTCTCTTCTGCTCACCAATCCTGCAATTATTTGATCCAAAATACAGCAAAAGCAGTAAAAGTTTGACATTTTTAATATTTAAAATAACTGCTTTCTATTTGAATATATTTTAAAATGTGATTTATTAATGCAATGAAACTCAATTTTCAGCATCAATAGTCCAGGGTTCAGTGTCACATGATCCAGGATTTCAGGATTCATTCTAATAAATGATTTGCTGTTCAAGAAACACACACACACACACACGTATATATATATATATATATATATATATATATATATATATATATTATTTTAAAAAACAATATATAGATTTAATACTTTTATTTAGCAAGGATGCTTTAAATTCAGAAGTGATGATAAAGACATTTCTAATGTTACAAAAGATTTCTATTTCAGATAAATGCTGTTCTTCTGAACTTTCTATTTATCAAAGAAACGTGAAAAAATTCTACTGATGTTTTTAACAATATTAATAAATGTTTTTTAACAGAATGATTTCTGAAGGATCATGTGACTGGAGTAGTGATGCTAAAAAGTCAGCTCTGAAATCACAGGAATAAATTATGTTTTAAAATATATTCAAATAGAAAACAGTTATTTTAAGTAGTATAAATATTAAAACTTTTGACTGGTATAATATAATTATTATTATTGTTATTATTATTATTATTTTTAATTTAAAACAAGGAAACACTGAATTGTTCAAATGTGACAGAAAAGACATTTATAATGTTACTAATGCGGTTCTTTTCAAAAGAAAACCAAGTTTGCACAACAATATTAAACAGCACAGCTAAAAAGCTAAAAAAAATGTCAAAATTAAGAATAACAAGGGCTATGACACAAATTTTCTTCTTTATATGCCAAATGAATACAGTTCTTTTGAGAGAAAATCGGTCAGGTGTAAAAATGAAAATGAATGTCAAAATGAAAAATAGCAAGGGCTCTGACAAAAATCCATTTTTAGTATCGGTGCTGATAATCGCCCTAACCTGATTTCTGAAGAATCATGTGTCATGTGACATGATGTTGGAAATTCAGCTTTGCATCACAGGAATACATTTGAAAATACATTCAAATAGTTACTTTACATTGTAATAACATTTCACAATATTACATTTTTTACAGCATTTTTGATCAAATAAATGCAGCCTTGGTGAGCATCACAGACTTTTAAAAACATCATTTTATGGCCTAAAAATGTAGAATCATGATATAAAAATTATATAACTGTGCTAAAACATTTTTTGTATCTCTTGTAGAAGTTCTTCAGTACATTTTCTGGCATGATTTACAAAATATCTCAGAACCAGTACACGCACATACTCAAAGTTTTTTAGAAAGTGTACTAAAAACAGCAACATTATGAAATACACGCTCAACAAGGTTTTGGCTAACATTAAGCAGATGAAACATTAAGAACGCATCTTTTACTCTCTCTTTGTCCCTCTGTAGCAGATATCTTGCAATCCTCTCTGTCATCTCGTCTCTGTATGTATTATAAATGAGAGCTGTTCCTGACAGTGGATGCATTAAGTACCTGTGAACAGATATTCTCCACTGCTTTTTCTGTTATGCTCTATTCAGGAACCCAGACATCAGCCACGTGAGACGCACAAGCCATAAAATATTCCAGAAAAGTATCCCAGGAGTGTTACATGTGCCGCTATTCAGGCCTGACGTGTAGTACTACATGTGCTGTTCCCGCAAGATGTACCGAACAGAATCAGAGTTTAATTTTAGCAAATAGTTTGCCCAAAGCAGGTTGTAGTGTACTTGTTTTGCAATACCCCTGAGGGACAAATTTTGTACTCATAAACACATTTCCATTCAAACTATGGTGGAAAAAAATTATATTGATTACTATACAGCCCAGTTATAGCTATCTGTCAGTCATGACTGGTTATATAACTATTAATCTATAAGAATATGAATAAACAATGAACAATAGTATATCTAGAAATATAGGTAATGCATTAATTTTTGACCTTATTACAGTTTTTTATTTAATAAAAATTAGTACCAAAAAAAAATGTATCATATTTGTGGCAATAGCAACAATACATTTTTTAAGTCAAAATTATCGATTTTTCTTTTATGTCAAAAATCATTAGGATGTTAAATAAAGATCATGTTCCATGAATATATTTCGTACATGACCTACCCTAAATATATCAAAACTTATTTTTTGATTAGTAATATGCATTGCTAAGAACTTCATTTGAACAACTTTAAAGGTGATTTTCTTAATATTTAGATTTTTTTGCACCCTTAGATTCTAGATTTTCAAATAATTGTATCTCAGCCAAAGATTGTCTTATTTATTCAGCTTTCAGATGATGTGTAAATCTCAGTTTAAAAAATTTACCCTTATGACTGATTTGTGGTCCAGGGTCACAGTTGACTTGTGAGGGGAAAAACTGTGACCAAATAGGTTAATTAAAAACTGAGGAACAATATATGTTTATGGGAGGTCCTCAAAAGTATAGGTGTATAAATTTGCTACCTGTTTGTGCAGCTGTGGGAAAGTATTGTCCACCCTTGCAGCAAAAGAAACACTGTTCAGTTAATAAATCCTGTCTAATGAGTTTCCTGAGAACATCAGATCTCACAAAGCCACCGCAGGGTGAAATACTCAGTCAGCACCATACACACACACATAGAGTTACACAAGATCACAATGCCATTTAATTAGAGTGGAAGGAGCACCGGAGGGAAAGAATTATAGCTAAAAAAGCATAAAAACAGTCACAGGAGGATCGCTACAGAAATATCCCTATGTTTAGTTACATAAATAGGCACATACCATGATTGTATTGTTTTTTTAAATTATAATACTTCAGGCTAAGCCTAAAAAAAAATTCTTTGCATTTTAGAATAAAAAAAAATAAAGAACTATCATATACCCAGCGGAATATTTAGTCAGATTTAGCTCAATTTTATATGAATCGTTGAGTCGTTATTAAAAACACAGCTGTGAGGTATAGACGTACAGTCTGTTCTGTTTCGTTACACAATTGTGTACCAGAGTGTCAATCATTCAGCTGATGCAACATTGAAAATTTGTCGTCCCAGAACACTCACTGCTGCTAGAAAACTCTAGAAACATGAGTTGTGAAAATTAAATGTGACATAGAACCTTGCAACAGTACAATCTATTGTAGGACTGTACTGTATGTGCTTAATTTAGACCAAGTCTGTTTTACAAGCTGTCTTATCCGTGCTTCACTGCAGCGCATGTTAGAGGTCCTAGCCAGTGGTTAAATCAGGATCACTAGCAAGAAGAACGACTCTTATTGAATGTGACTTTGGTTTAATAGATTAAAATAGGAACGAGACTGCTGTGTGAACTGACATCCAAAAGTTTGCAGCGTTAAACTCAACAAAGCTGAAGGTGATTTATTTTATTCATTGAAGCTGTTCAAGATAGTTTATATGGCAGTTGCTTTTGAGAGGTTGTTGGAGGCTGGTTGGTTGATTTCTTTAAAAATAACTGCATGTACATGCTTTTTTTTTTTTTTTCAATTTGCATATCTGTCTAGCTTAAAATATCATCAGCACAGACCAAATTGTTACCCCAGTATGAAAGCCTTGGATTGAAGGGATAGTATAATGAAAATTAATGAATAATTACATACATCTTACAATCATACATCTTCAGAGCACAAATTAAGATATTTTTGATGAAATCCAAGAGCTTTCTGACCCTGCATAGACAGAAATGCAATTGACACGTTCAAGGTGCAGAAAGGTAGTAAGGAGATTATTAAAATAGTCCATGTGACATCAGTATGAAAACTGTCTCGATATTATCGTGGTCACATGATGATATGAAACGATAGGTCTTCTGGGCAAAGAGTGTAGTTTTTAAAATATATTTAAACTACTTATTCTAACATAAAACATCTTTAAAGTTGTTTTTTGGGCCATCATGCTTTGACACAGTATCTGTCAAATGAACCAAAATCGAAAATGCAATATGGCTTAATCATGTCTGTTTTCGCTGCGCATTTTAAAGTGAAGCACACACATTGTTGAGGCGTTTAGCTTGTGATCCGGTGTTTTCTGTGCCTCAGAATGGCTTAGTTCGAGACTGTCCTCAAAGAAAATACGACCCAGTTGTACGTTTTTGAATCGACCAAATACGATCCATTCTTACGTTTTAAAGTTAAGTGCCCTCTAGCGGTCGTAAAAATAATGACAGTGTCGCGTTGGATCTGACGTCATCGAATGACGTATGAGTTTTTATACGATTTCAGGGTAATTTAAACGTGTTTTACTAGGTGTAATTCGTATATATGACCACACCTAACCCTACCCTAAACCTACCCCTTACAGAAATAGTGCAAAATCATGATTTCTAGTGCATATTTAAAAAAAAAAACATACAATGAAAACATATGCGTTCTCTGGTATCGAACCTGTGTTTATATGATTATACCACTCCGCAGTTCAACGCGCTACTAATTGACCTACACATAATGCTAAGGTTAAATTAGACACCTGTTACTGATAAGGGAGCAAATGTTGAATACGCTTTACAGAGACGTATTTGAGGATTTGTGAAAACGACTTTAGTCGGTCGTATAAATTGGAGGACATGTTGCTTAGTTCACAGTGAATGTAGCAAACTTGTTTATTGCATGTACTGTGAGTTTAGCACACGTTTAGGAATGCAACGTCCACCAGATGATTACAGCATTTCACTAGATTTGTTTTCCTTCAAAATAAAAGCTCTACTGCCGTTTCCATCAAAATTAGCTAAAAGGCTAAAAGTGCAGTATGAATATGAGTTTAAATAGGTAAATTTACTGCAGTCCAAATTCTAAATATCTCTTTAAAGGGTAGAAATTAGGAAAGAAGCATTGTTATTTCCCCGCTGTGGTGTAAAGCAAAAATAATATACCTATGAAATCAATTTCAATTAATTTATGGCTATTACTGTCAATGTTGTTGTCATTATTGTTATATTCTAATTTGTTTGGCTTTTTAAAACACTAGTGTTAATGTAATTTAGACTGAGACAGTATATTACAAATAAGTTGACTCCTCTTTAAATACTAACTTTTAAAGTCAATTCACAGATTTTTTCTGACGTAAGATTTCATGGTTAAGAAAATGGGTTAGAGCTCTTCATTTTGAACTCTCAAAGTGCATTAGATAGAATAATTAAACTTTAAAATGTACAAAAATGTATTTTTTTATTCCAAATCTTCATTTGTCTTTTTTTGAAATATAACAATAAAAATTGTATCGTAGACTTTATATCATGATATTATCGCATACCTAAAAATAATTACTTTATTTAATAATTTCTTCTCATCCATGTCAGTTTTCGACATGCGTTTACAAGAGTACCACAATACTTTTCTCCCATGAACGCGTGGCAGAGATACAGAAGAAAATTGTTGAATAAAGTCGTTATTTTTGTTTTTTTGTGCACAAAAGGGTATTCTCATAGCTTCATAAAATAAGGATGAGCTACTGATGTCACATGGGCTATTTTAACAATGTCCTTCCTACCTTTCTGAGCCTTGAACAGGGTAGTTGCGTTGCTGTCTACAGAGTCAGACAGCTCTCGGATTTCATCAAAAATATCTTCATTTGTGTTCCAAAAATGAACAAAGATCTTACGGGTTTAAAACGACATGAGGCTGAGTAATTAATGACTGAATTTTCATTTTTGGGTGAACTATCCTTTTAAAAGATTGATATTTTCATCAGGCTGTAATATAAAACAAATGCATGTTTTGTGCATAAAGTGTGTTTTAATGTATAAATGTGTTTAAAGGTCATGAAGGGCACCATCACAGCACCAAAAACAACAAATCACATGCACTCTTTACACTTGCATGGCATGACAACAGAGAAATGACCTGGAAACATTGGCACTGCATCTCTCTGCAGAATTGCTCTGATTAAGCAATATTACAGGGATAAAACATGTCCTAAGATCTGATTTATTCCATCAGTCAGCTTTCATTTTCCCGCTAGGCTACTGCTACTTTCAAAGGTACATGGGAAGACAGATAACGCATCCATTGACCTGCAAACAGATTGGCCGGAGTGCAGTAGGAGGAGCCAGAGAGAGAGAGAGAGAGAGGGATGAACGAATGAAGGTAGGAGGATGCAGAGAGAGGGACAGAGCGCTAGTTGGGATGGGAAGAGCCGGCAGAGGAATCTCTAATAATAGCACTGCAGGAAAGCAAGAGCGTGCAGGGAAAAAAAGTGATACATGCAGCAAGGCGAATCATGCCGACGCAGAGCAATGAAAGTGTGCGATGGAGCGAGAGCGGGGAAAGTTGAAAGCTCTGCTTTCCCGCATGCATGACAGGAACAGCGTAAAGGAGAAAAAGACAAATAGGAAGCGCAGGGAGTACGGCGTCTGTTTAAGTTAAATCTGTCCCTTTCAAATGGCAACTTTGGACTTGTGTGTTAAGTTGCAGCGTGTGTAAGTGTGTGTGTTAAACATGCACTCCGCTCGGCCTTTATCCGATGATGCAGAGGTGTGAGAGCCACGAATCCGAGGTCCAGCGGAGCCCCTCATTGGACAGCACCGAGTCAGAATTCACCCGAGCGGCCCGTCGGGGTCACCGCCTGGCCGTGGGGGCCTTCTACGGCTCCCGGGGGTCAAATGTCAAAGATCAAACGGCGCAGAGTGATGGAGCCGTGGTCCCGCTCACACCAGGGGTGAAGCCTCAGGATAAGCGCGTATCTGCCGGTGGGAAGTACGTTGTGTTTTACCTGGACTTGTCGTTTGTGTTGCTCCTAGAGTTCGAGAAGCTGAAGATGGCTCGTGGATGCCTGTGCTGTGTCAAATACATGATGTTCCTCTTCAACCTGCTGTTCTGGGTGAGTATCAAAGTGCAGCGTGAATTATCCACTTACTTGTTGTCATAATGCATTCTTTTGTCAAAGTTTAATGCGCAGAGACTGCTGAAAGTAAGTTGTTTGTACAATGATTTACCCTAAAAGTGAGCATGGTGTCTCTGTGGGGCTTTCAAAACAATGTGCTGTTTGTTTGAATGGTTCAACAATGTTTGTTTCTGGCTCAGCCAATTCTAGGAGTTCAGGGTGGATCATTAGCGACATTTGCTGAGATGAGCATCACTGTTATTATTGCTCATACTTAGGGCTGGAGAATTGTCTGAATCCATAAATGTTAATCCTGAAGTATTAAAGGAATTTAAAAAAGAACATTTGTGGAAATTTACTTGAATTTAAAGGATTAATTCACTTTCAGCATTTCTCTCCATATAATGGATATGAATGGTGTCCCAAAGTTTGAACTTCCAAAATGCAGTTTAAATCCAGCTTTAAAGAGCTCTAAACGATCCCAGCCGATGAAGAAGGGTCTTATCTTGCTAAATGATATTTGATGTTATTTTCGAAAACAAATTGACAATTTATATACTTTTTAACCTCAAATGCTAGTCTTGTTTCGTCTCTGCGATGCGCATGCGTAGTCTGTGTCAATACAGTTAGGGTATGTCAAAAAACTCCCATCTCGTTTTTGAAAACTTCAAAATCAAAGATGTACATGAGTTTGTTTTTTTCATGTGAAAAGATCTGAAGAAATTTAGACCACTTGCTCACCAGTGGATCCTCTGCAGTGAATGGGTGCCATCAGAATGAGAGTCCAAACAGCTGATAAAAACATCAGTAATCTACAAAAGCTGCGTGTTTGTGAGAAACACATTAGATGTTAAGACATTTTAACTTTTAACCATTGCTTTTGGGAAAAACATGAGTCCCTTATCTATAATATTGATAGTTAAAATGCTCTTGTCTGAATCAGGAGGGTAATACAGACAGATCAAGAACTGTTTATATGCGAAAAAAGGTCAGAACAGCTTTAAAGTTTCCACTACGTTGGTGGATTTTGATGTGAAAGGACAGAAGCAGACAATTTAAATGTGGATTATTTAGATGTTTTTATTAGCTGTTTAGACTCTCATTCTGATGGCACCCATTTGCTGGCAAGCCAGCGATGTACTGATAAATGTACACTACCGGTCAAAAGATTTTGAATGTTTTTTTAAAGTCTCTTTTTACCAAGGCTGCATTTATTTGATCCATAGTACAGCAAAAACAGTAACATTTTGAAATATTTGTACTGTTTTTAAAATAACTAATTTCTATTTGAATATATTTTAAAATGTAATTTATTCTTGTGATCCAAGCCAAATTTTCAGCATTATTACTCCAGTCTTCAGTGTAACATGATCCTTCAGAAATTATTTTTTCAGTCCATTATTAGCAATATTTAAAACAGTTGAGTAAATTTTTTTCAGGATTCTTTGATGAATAAAAAAATCCAAAGATTAGCATTTATCTGAAATAAAAAGCATTTGTAACATTATACACTACACCATTCAAAAGCTTGGAGTCAGTACAATTTTATTTTTTTACTTTTTTGGGAAAGAAATTATATAAATGAATACTTATAAAGGATGCTTTGCATTGATTAAGATTAATGATAAAGACATTATAATGTTACAAAATATTTCTATTTTCTTCTAAACTTTATATTCATCAAAGAAGCCTGAAAACATTCTACACAGCTGTTTTCAACACAATAGTAATAATTTTTTTTTTTTTTTTTTGAGCAGCAAATCAGAATATTAGAATGATTTCTGAAGGATCATGTGACTGGGGTAATGATGCTAAAAATTCAGCTTTGAAATCACAGGAATAAATTACATTTTAAAATATATTCAAATATTTTAAATAGCAAAAAATATTTCAAAATTGTTCTGTTTTTGCTGTACTTTGGATCAAATAAATGCAGGCTTGGTGAGCAGAAGAGAATTCTTTAAAAACATTTAAATGAAGAAATTCATGTGTCTTTGATTGCCTGAGGGTACATTTTTGCCAAATTAAAATTTTGGGGTTAAATTTTACCTACCGAACGTTGTATTTTAATTATCTGATGATTGTCAGAGTCAGTGTGGTGGTAAGATGCGTGGTGTTTGTGTTTATGTGCATAGATAGATACTGTGTGTTTATTTTCCCATGCTGCACGCAGCAGGGTCCCACAATCATGAAAATATCAGATAAAATAAAAATAGCAGTTTTAACCTAGAAAAAAATGATAGATATTAATTAAAATCCCAAGTCGTGAAAGTTGCTAGAGAAATCTTTTTCTAGTTTAGCTCCACAATACATCAGTGACTATAAACTGGTAATTTTGAATGGAATATGTTAAAACATTTTAAAAGATGCCAAAAAAACTGGAAACTCTTGCATATGCACATCCCTCAAAACATGCAGGATATTCCAATTACACCACCCGTCTTTAATTTTCGAAATGTATAAATTATTGTTATTTACTTATTTATAACATTACATTCAGAATCCAGTTCTGGTAATTTTGGTGAAAATAGAAACCACAGTCAGTGTTTGTGAAAATGTCACGGCACGTATACGTGTGTGTGCTGCAGTGAGAGGCTGAAGCAAGGAGGTTCATCGCGAGGTGTTAAATGCTCTTAGATCAAAGGCAGAAATACATATTCATCTAAACCAGAACACTCAAACAAATCCCCCTCCTTTCTTCTCGCTCTTTAATTCTAACGTCTCTTATAGGCCCCCAGTTTAACTTTTTTCAGTCATCTGTGTCTATGTTGTTGTTGTTGTGTATCTGCAACAGGAAGTCTGTGTGTCAGATTACGGGTCTGTGAGTTGTGAGATTTCGCTCGTTTGATCTGCGTGCGTGTTGTTGTTTGTTTGATTCTGAGCCAGTTTAATGACGGAAGCAGGAAACTTGAGAAAAAACTCCCGACTGATCTGAAATCTCCCACTGCACACACCCCCACATATACACCCATATAATGATGGAAAAGGGAACATAAAAGAATAAGGAAATTATGGATTGCAAATGCCTGGAGATTTTACACTGTACACTTTAAACAGCGGGGCGGAGAGGGAATAAAAGAAAGATGGAGGAGTGAGATAAAAGTCATTCGAAAGCTTTAGATAGAATTACCTTGAGATGAAATGATTTGTCAAAGCGGTTGTGCGTTTTTTTTTTGCTTCACTGGAATTTAATTTCGGAGTTCGGTTCTCCATTGAAGGAAAATTACTTTCCTGTTATGAATTACAAGGTTTAGAGGCGTTAAATAAAGTCTTCTCATAACATAATACAAACACCCTTGATCCTGCTGCTTGTGCGAGAGACAGTTGATGTATTGTGTGCATTTTTATTATATTTTTGTATGCAACGTAAATGGGGTGGTAATGATGTTTCTGAGTGGAGTTGAGGAGGTGTTTTAGGTCGCTGGTAATCTATATTTTATGTGTTTGACATTACTGAGCCTGATGGCTCTCAGCTCCATGTTTAATACATGAGTCAGAAAGTTAAGGCCAGACTCGCTTCACTTTGCACAAGGTCACAAACACACAGTACACTCATTAGTGGGTGTGAGGTCAGTTTTTGCATGTGGGATCTGTTATTAACATGAACGACTGACTCAACTTTCTAGCTGTTCTGGTATATTCTTGCGAATACTTATTCATCGATGCTGCCTACATTTTGTAAGAAGTTTTTCCTGTTCTTTTCCTTTCATTTTTTATAGATTTCCTTTCTTTTGTCATTTAATTTTCTTTCCATTCTACTTTTCTTGTCCTTTTCTATTACGTTCTGTTCTTTCCTTTTCTTTTTAAATTTTATTTCCTTTCCATCTATTGATTTCTTTTGTTCCTTTCCTTTTTAATTTCCTTTGTTGTCCTTTTTCCTGTACTGTCTGTACATTTCCTTTCTTGCCCATTTCTATTCTTCTCTTCTCCTCCTTTTCCTTCCTTTCCAAGCTCTTTTCTTGTCTTTCATACTTTTTCATTTTCATGTTTTTTACTATTCCTTCCTTTAACTGAATTCCTTTTCTTTTAATTTTCTTGTAATTTGTCCTTTCATATTTCCTTGTTTCCATCTTTTTCCTTTACCTTTCCCTGTCATTTTCCATTAACTTTCTTATTTCCTTTGCTATCACTTTTCCTGTCATTTCTTTTTCCATTTCCTGTCTGTCATCTTTCCTTTTCCATTTCCTTATTCCTTTTCCGCCCATTTTCTTCCCTGTCCTTTTCAGATAATTTCTTTTTTTTTCTATTATTTATTTTCATACCCCTTTATTGTCCTTTCTCTTTTTCTTTTCCCTTGTCCTTCTTGAGCAATTTACATTGTTTTGGATTTTCCTGTCATTTCTCCTTTCCCTTATGTATTTCTTGCTTTTTCTTTTTGCCTTGTTCCCATTTTTTTCAGTTAATTTTCCTGCCCTGTTCTTTTTCCCCAATTCCTGTCTTTCCAGTCCTTTTCCTGTTTGTTTCCCTTTCTAATTTATGCTCCATTCTGTTCCTTTCCTGTCTTTTTTCTTTCCATGCCTTTCCTTTCCTTTTCCTGGTCTCATCCTTTCTTTTCCATTCCTTTCCTTTTCTTTCCTTTTCCTTGTCTTGTCCCTTTCTTTCCTTTTCCTTGTTTTTGTTCCTTTCCTTTCCTTGTCTCGTTCCTTCTTTTCCTTGTTTTTGTTCCTTTCCTTTCCTTGTTCCTGGGCCCGTCGTTTCTTTTCTTTTCCATTCCTTTCCTTTTCCTTTTCCTTGTTTTTGTTCCTTTCCTTTCCTTTTCTTTCCTGGTCTCATCCCTTCCTTTCCTTTTCCTTGTTTTTTGTTCCTTTCCTTTTTCCTTTTCCTTTTCCTTTTCCTGTTCCCATCCTTTAATTTCATTTCATTTCCTGTTCCTATCCTATCCTATCCTATCCTATCCTTTTCCATCCTGTCTTTTCCTTTCCTTTCCTTTCCTTTCCTTTCCTTTCTGTCACGGGCCGTATGGAGAGACGAAACGAAGACTCAAATGCAGGACAAAATGGGTTTTAATGAAAACAAAAATAAATCAAAACTACCCCAATGGGGGAAAAAAACATGCAGGCAGGCCAGGACACAGTACATAACCAAACAGAGAAACACCGAAACAAAACCCCCCCAATAACAACAAACACGAACCAGCACAAGACTACAAACACAGGGAGAATAAGTAAGGCCGGAAATAAGGGAGACACAGGTGGAATCACTGAAACAATAATGAGGTAACAAGATGGGTGGGGTCAGACAATAGACAGGGGGAAAGCACATGGCACCAAACAAACACAACACAAGCCATGTGCCAATCAGACAGAGTGTCCTCTGGTGGCCATGCTGGGCACATCAGCTGATGAATCTGACAGAACCCCCTCTCTAAGGAGCGGATTCCAGACGCTCCACAGTCCAAGGCACAAAACAAAAGTTCAGGCGGGAGGTGGAAAGGAAGAGGAAAAGGGGAGGGATGGTGGGTCAGTGTCAGAGCCAAGAAAACAGTCCGGAGCGGGTGGGTTAAGCCAGGGAGGATCGGGAGGCTCCGGAACCCTGACAGATGACCAGGAAGGGACAGGGCAGGGTTCAACAGCTGACGTTGCTGCCTCAAGGAAAGTGTGAGAGGGCACCGCCGCGGGAGGATCGTGAGCGGTCGCCGCCGCCTCGGGAGGATCGTGAGCGGTCGCCTCGGGAACTGGGTGAGCGGTCGCCGCCACCTCGGGAACTGGGTGAGTGGTCGCCGCCACCTCGGGAGGATCGTGAGCGGTCGCCTCGGGAACTGGGTTAGTGGTCGCCGCCACCTCGGGACGATCGTATGCGGTCGTCGCCGCTGCCGCGGGAGGATCGTGAGCGGTCGCCGCCGCCTCGGGAGGATCGTGAGCGGTCGCCTCGGGAACTGGGTGAGTGGTCGCCGCCACCTCGGGAGGATCGTGAGCGGTCGCCTCGGGAACTGGGTTAGTGGCACACGATCCTCGGGAGGATCGTGTGCGGTCGCCGCCGCCGCCTCGGGAGGATCGTGAGCGGTCACCGCCGCCGCCTCGGGAGGATCGTGAGCGGTCACCGCCGCCGCCTCGGGAGGATCGTGAGCAGTCACCTCGGGAACTGGGTGAGTGGTCGCCGCCACCTCGGGAACTGGGTGAGTGGTCGCCGCCACCTCGGGAGGATCGTGAGCGGTCGCCGCCGCCGCGGGAGGATCGTGAGTGGTCGCCGCCACCTCGGGAGGATCGTGAGCGGTCGCCTCGGGAACTGGGTTAGTGGTCGCCGCCACCTCGGGAGGATCATGTGCGGTCGCCGCCGCCTCGGGAGGATCGTGTGCGGTCGCCGCCGCCGCCTCGGGAGGATCGTGAGCAGTCACCTCGGGAACTGGGTGAGTGGTCGCCGCCACCTCGGGAACTGGGTGAGTGGTCGCCGCCACCTCGGGAGGATCGTGAGCGGTCGCCTCCGCCGCGGGAGGATCGTGAGTGGTCGCCGCCACCTCGGGAGGATCGTGAGCGGTCGCCTCGGGAACTGGGTTAGTGGTCGCCGCCACCTCGGGAGGATCGTGTGCGGTCGCCGCCGCCTCGGGAGGAACGTGAGCGGTCGCCGCCGCCACCTCGGGAGGAACGTGAGCAGTCACCTCGGGAACTGGGTTAGTGGTCGCCGCCACCTCGGGAACTGGGTGAGTGGTCGCCGCCACCTCGGGAGGATCGTGAGCGGTCGCCTCGGGAACTGGGTTAGTGGTCGCCGCCACCTCGGGAGGATCGTGTGCGGTCGCCGCCGCCTCGGGAGGATCGTGAGCCGCCGCCTCGGGAGGATCGTGAGCGGTCGCCTCGGGAACTGGGTGAGTGGTCGCCGCCACCTCGGGAACTGGGTGAGTGGTCGCCGCCACCTCGGGAGGATCGTGAGCGGTCGCCTCCGCCGCGGGAGGATCGTGAGTGGTCGCCGCCGCCTCGGGAGGAACGTGAGCGGTCGCCGCCGCCACCTCGGGAGGAACGTGAGCAGTCACCTCGGGAACTGGGTGAGTGGTCGCCGCCACCTCGGGAGGATCGTGAGCGGTCGCCGCTGCCGCGGGAGGATCGTGAGTGGTCGCCGCCGCCTCGGGAGGATCGTGAGCGGTCGCCTCGGGAACTGGGTTAGTGGTCGCCGCCACCTCGGGAACTGGGTGAGTGGTCGCCGCCACCTCGGGAGGATCGTGAGCGGTCGCCTCGGGAACTGGGTTAGTGGTCGCCGCCACCTCGGGAGGATCGTGTGCGGTCGCCGCCGCCTCGGGAGGATCGTGAGCGGTCGCCGCCGCCTCGGGAGGATCGTGAGCGGTCGCCTCCGCCGCGGGAGGATCGTGAGTGGTCGCCGCCACCTCGGGAGGATCGTGAGTGGTCGCCGCCACCTCGGGAGGATCGTGAGCGGTCGCCTCGGGAACTGGGTTAGTGGTCGCCGCCACCTCGGGAGGATCGTGTGCGGTCGCCGCCGCCTCGGGAGGATCGTGTGCGGTCGCTGCCGCCGCCTCGGGAGGAACGTGAGCGGTCGCCGCCGCCACCTCGGGAGGATCGTGAGTGGTCGCCGCCGCCTCGGGAGGATCGTGAGCGGTCGCCTCGGGAACTGGGTGAGCGGTCGCCGCCACCTCGGGAACTGGGTGAGTGGTCGCCGCCACCTCGGGAGGATCGTGAGCGGTCGCCTCGGGAACTGGGTTAGTGGTCGCCGCCACCTCGGGAGGATCGTGTGCGGTCGCCGCCGCCTCGGGAGGATCGTGAGCGGTCGCCGCCGCCGCCTCGGGAGGATCGTGAGCAGTCACCTCGGGAACTGGGTGAGTGGTCGCCGCCACCTCGGGAACTGGGTGAGTGGTCGCCGCCACCTCGGGAGGATCGTGAGCGGTCGCCGCCGCCGCGGGAGGATCGTGAGTGGTCGCCGCCACCTCGGGAGGATCGTGAGCGGTCGCCTCGGGAACTGGGTTAGTGGTCGCCGCCACCTCGGGAGGATCGTGTGCGGTCGCCGCCGCCTCGGGAGGATCGTGTGCGGTCGCCGCCGCCGCCTCGGGAGGATCGTGAGCGGTCACCGCCGCCGCCTCGGGAGGATCGTGAGCAGTCACCTCGGGAACTGGGTGAGTGGTCGCCGCCACCTCGGGAACTGGGTGAGTGGTCGCTGCCACCTCGGGAGGATCGTGAGCGGTCGCCGCCGCCTCGGGAAGATTGTGAGCGGCCGCCGCCTCTCTCACTGACATCAGCGGGGGATCCTCCACGCTGCGCCTCAGCCCGGGATGCTTGGAGAGTGACCAAGAGAACCTGGAAGTGGCCGGCATGACCTGAAAAGGCTCTGGAAAAGCAGCCTCAACTGGGACAGCACACTCAAGCAGTTCCATCTCCTTCAGATAAATGACATGGTCGACCATCTCCCAATAGGACCATGTATGTAGATCCCCCAGCTCCTCCCAGTTGACAGGCTTGTCCAAACCCGTTAAAAACAGATGGACGAGGGTGCTCTCTTCAAGCCCTAGCCACCGGCCTGCATTAAAAAGCTCCTCGGCATACAGTCCAAAGGGACGATTGTCCTGTGGGCAGGGATGTGGCCCATTGGCCAGGGTCTGGTTCCCCTGTAGTGTGGGAGCTGGATACAAAAAAATTCCCATTGCCGCTGAGTCTTCAAGTGGCTGGTTCGTTCTGTCACGGGCCGTATGGAGAGACGAAACGAAGACTCAAATGCAGGACAAAATGGGTTTTAATGAAAACAAAAATAAATCAAAACTACCCCAATGGGGGAAAAAAACATGCAGGCAGGCCAGGACACAGTACATAACCAAACAGAGAAACACCGAAACAAAACCCCCCCAATAACAACAAACACGAACCAGCACAAGACTACAAACACAGGGAGAATAAGTAAGGCCGGAAATAAGGGAGACACAGGTGGAATCACTGAAACAATAATGAGGTAACAAGATGGGTGGGGTCAGACAATAGACAGGGGGAAAGCACATGGCACCAAACAAACACAACACAAGCCATGTGCCAATCAGACAGAGTGTCCTCTGGTGGCCATGCTGGGCACATCAGCTGATGAATCTGACACTTTCCTTTCCTCTCCTTTCCTTTTCTGTTCTTTTTCCTTTTCCTGTTCCTTTCCTTTTCCTTTTCTTTGTCCTGTCCCTTCCTTTTCTTTTCTTTTCCTTTTCCTTCTCCATCTCCTTCTTTCTCTTTCTCCTTTTCCTTGTCCCTTCCTTTCCTTTACCTTGTTCTTGTTTCTTTTCTTTCCTTTCATTTCATGTACTTTCCTTTTCATTTTCTTGTTCCTTTCATCTTCTTTTCCTTTTCCACACTCTCCTTTTCCTGTTCCTTTCCTTTTCCATTCCATCTTTTCCATTCCTTTTTCTGTCCCTTACTTTCCTTGTACTTTTCCGACCCTTTTCCTGCTCCTTTCCTTTTTCATTCCTTTTCCAGTTCCTTTCCTTTTCCTTTTCCTTTTCCATGTCCTTTTCCCATCCTTTCTTTTCCTTTTCCTGTCCTTGGTCATTTTTAGCCCAGTTCTTTACTTTCATCCAGATCCAACTTCCCCGCGTCTCCTCTGTCTTTTCCGCAGTCTCTTCTCCCTGCACCTTGTTTGTGTTGATTGCTGCCACTTCAGACCCTTTATCTAGTAAATGTGCACCTCAGTCTATGTGTGTTTGAATGCAGTGCACTGTAAAGAAAACCTCTCGACGAATAGTCCCCCAATTTGAAATGCAGGATTAGATTAAGAACAAACCCATTATGTAGGATTTTCCAAAGGCAGAGAGAATAGATTGAATTCAATTTGTTTGTGTGTGTGTCTTCATTCTGGTAGTGCGTCATGAATACTAAAATTTGGGTTAAAAGCTGTCTGCTCCTGTGGACAGAATAGACTTACTCTGAGCTCTTCCTGTTTATGTTTTATTCTGTTATTTTCTCGTTTGTGTGCTCTTTGGCTTATTTTTCTTGCTTGCATTTGCTCCCTAATTATTTCCTCTCAGACTTTCTGATTACTGTGCCATACTTTTCATTTTCATGGTTTTTAAAGTTTTCATCTTTAACCTATTTTTCTGGATTGCTCTGCTGCTCTTTTCTTTCTCTCTCTCTCTCTCTCTCTCTCTCTCTCTCACACACACACGCACACGCGCACGCGCGCACACACACACACACACACACACACACACACACACCTGTTTTATCTCTTATTTTTCATACTCATCATTTTCTGAGTGTAAGGATTCTGTCTCATTTCAGATTCTTCATAGTTCTCAGTGGTTCTCAGAGTGCATGCTGGGTATTTTCTCGAGGGAACTGAATGACACAGCTTTTCACCTTCAGTTACACTCAAAAGACGAAGTGTGTGGGGAGCCAGACCACTGCACTGTAGGGCATATCTTGCAATGACACACGTTATGTGCGGGAGGATTAACAGAGAACATCTTGCCCTGCTAAATTTTTCATGTAAAAACCTTTAAAATATTTCAAAATATATTTACACTTATATATTTCACTTATATTTTCATATTACTTATATTTGTATTTATATACAAATTAAACTTTAAGAACACTAATAATTCTATAACACAGTTAAATACAATCTTTAGCTAGAATATCCATTTTTTTAATATTGTGCATTATGATGTGATGTCTAAATTTACTTGTTGCAAAAACAACTGATTTAATTTTTTCTTTATTAATATTCTGTAAATATTCTGTATTTGTGTGTATGTTGTATATAAATTATAATAATTATAATTATGAGCATAATTTAATAAGAAAAACACTAATAACTTAACATAAATGTTAGATGTAGCAATAATAGTAAGATCTTTAGCAATAATATACGCTTTTGATATAATGATCATATAAATAATCAATTTTCATATGATGTTCATATATTTTATTTTATTTATTAACATTGCCTAAATTTGCTTGTAGCATTTAAAACAAGTGATTTTAGTATTGTTTATGTTTATTGATGTAATTATTGATGTTTGTTTTTATTTATATAGTTTTTAATATATATTTATACATTTTCGTATTTATTTATATATAGGCATTTATTAGATTATTATTACATTTGTTGGTCATCTGCCATAACATCAATTAAATTATATTATAATTATTATTGTTATTATATTATTATAATAATTCTAACAATTATAATTATGAAAATATAATCTAGTAAGTAAAAAATTAATATAATGTTTATATTTTATAGTGATTTTAGATTTAAATCATTTTTGTTTTTATTTATATATTATAATTATTATATTAAAAAAAGAATTGTACAAAACTTTTAGATGTAATCTTTAGCAATAATATCAATAAGATTTTGATATAATGTTCATATAAATTATCCATCTTCCATGTAATGTTCATATATCATTTTTTTGTGTTGTGGCATTTAAAACAAATGATTTTAGTTTTTAATTATTTATTTTTGTTTTCATTATGTATTTGTTATTATTTATCCTATTTATTCATACAAAAATAGTCTAGCATAATAGCATAACATTAGACATTTTTTGGTCATCAGCCATACCATGAAAATAATTATTAGTTAATCATATCAGCCAGTTTAAGTTTAAATATCCATGCATTTTTACTTTACTCTTGAGTCAGAGGTTAAGAGAAATATAGCATTACTGAAGTTTTATATGCAA
Organism: Cirrhinus molitorella; assembly: GCA_033026305.1. Lineage (NCBI taxonomy): Eukaryota > Metazoa > Chordata > Actinopteri > Cypriniformes > Cyprinidae > Cirrhinus > Cirrhinus molitorella. The sequence continues at coordinate 31,110,692 of CM065128.1, forward strand.
ATGTGAACTTAAAATTGTAAATTAACCTACAAATGACGTACTTATAGTTAACTCCACATGGTAAAATGGGATAAAACAATGATATCAAATTTTTCAGGTACACCATGATCTTGTGCCTCAAATACAGCATATTCTGGTTTTCAGTTTGGAGACAGTCCAGGTGTGTTCGCTAACTTTCTCCTCTCCTCCTGGCCTTTAGCAGCCTGGACTACTGTTACATTTCGGTTACCTGAGCATGAAATTACAAGAGTTTCTCCCCCAACAAGCACACCTTCCACTCTCCTACGCTCTAGACACACACTAAATTCGCACTTCAATACTCAACAACAACCTTTATTGCGCTTCCATTAGCATTTATATTGCTCTCACAGCAGGGAGAGCTGACACAGGTATCGTTTTGTTGGTCCGGCATTCGCGCACATACCCACCTCAGTCCTGAAACAGTAAGTACACCTTACCTTGAGTGAACTTGAGTTTGCAAAGTGTCTCTCAGGTCCTCCTGAGACCTACTCGACTTTGGTGAATGAAACCAAAGAGTCAGTTTTACACTTTGGGACGCGTAAAAGCCTGACAAAACACAGTTGAAGTGATGTTAATGCATGTTTGATCTATAATAAATGAATTTGTGTTTATTAACATGATATGCTCTCCGCTGTGTTTCTCTCCTCAGTTGTCGGGCTGCGGGCTGTTAGGTGTGGGCATATGGCTGTCCGTTTCTCAGGGCAGTTTCGCCACATTCTCCCCCTCCTTCCCCTCCCTCTCAGCCGCCAATCTGGTCATTACCTTGGGCTCCGTCGTCATGGTAACGGGCTTCCTCGGTTGCCTCGGTGCCATCAAGGAGAACAAGTGCCTGTTGCTCAGTGTAAGTCGACACCTACAACTCCCACAATTCACTCTGCATAAGGAATGTGTTATTTTGTCTTATTGGGTTATTATGTGTTAATGGGTTATTTTAACCCTGGGTTAGTTTATTCCTGCGTTAACAGGTTTTGAGATTTAATATTTGCAAATTCTGTGTTAATTATGCATATTATGACTTAATACAGTCTCTCTGGTTGTCTTCTAAAAGTAAACTACAAAAAACTTCTTAATTCACCACTTCAGCCATTGTGCATTTTTAACTTTTTTTCTTAGGCGTTGAAATGAATGTTTCTGTGCTGCAACAAAGCATATGAATATTTAATTGTTTAGTTTAGGGAGTCGCAAAAACTTTTTTTTTGTCAGCCAAGCCTCTTTGACATAAAATAATTACTCAAATTAAAAAAAAATCAAAAGTCCTCAACAAAGTAAAATACTGATATGTTATAATTTTTAGTCGGATGGCGACAAGAGAAGCAACATAAGTCTTCACTGCTTTCCTAAATGTTCCTAAAGACCTGCGTCTTTGTTCTCTCCACTTTAGCCCTGATGCCTTTGAGGCTTTTAGTAAACTACAGCTACTGAAAGAGCTTACAAACGGCAGAGACAAGAAACGCTTGATGCCATCCTGGCAGGACGTAAACATGCAGACGCTTGTCATGACACTGCAACCAATTAAGGAGTTTCTCAGCGGAGATTTCACACGATATCCAGGGCGTTTATGGGGAAAATTGATGGAATGGCATTTGGTTTAAGCTTATACTTATATCCATCACCACCTGTGAGCTCTTTCAGTAGCTGCGGCCAACGTATCAGTATTTCTCCAAGTTGTGTTGCGGTAAAAATAGCAACTGGTACACTCTAAAAATGGTGGGTTAAAAACAACCCAACTTGGGTTATTTGGCAACCCAGCGCTGGGTAAATATTGGACAGAACACATGCTGGGTTATTTTGACCCAGCTGGTTGGGTTAAATGTTTTTGCTGGGTTATTTAAGTCAATTATTGTTTAAAAATGATTATATTGCTGGCTTAAAGTGGGATGGAAATTGAAAATCACACTCAGAATTATAGAGGCAACAGCAATAATCAAAAGATGAACATTTAGTATTGTAACGGAGTGAACAGGACATGAATATTTTAAGTGCAAGCTTTTATTAAACATGGTCAAAACACAGGCAGGGTCGAACACCGGCAAACAGGTATACAGAGGGCAAGACACAACAGTAATCCAGAGACAGGCGAAGGTCGTTCAGCGGCGAACGTAATCCAAGGAGCAAGGCAAATGGGTAATCCAAACAGACAAAACAAGATAAACCAGACCAGAATCAGAACACAGAGGAAACAGACTAGAACTAGGAAACAGGAAACTTCGAATGGGCTCCGTAGAGTAGCTAACACTGGGAGAGGACTGAAGGCCAAGGAGCAGATTCGTGACTATTAAGTATTAAGCAACAATGGCCATGGAAAAAAATACAAGACACATTGAATTTATTTGGGTGAATACATGCCAGTGTGTCAATGAAATCTAAGCCAGGGGAACTATGAACCTCAGACTGCTTTGCGTTTCACTCGTAGCTAAAAAGATGACGTGACTGACTCCATAAACTGCTCATAAACAAATGGCACTGAGATTAGAGACTCATTTTAACATCAAAATAAATTAAATTCAGTATTATAACGAATAAAATCAGTTTACCATATGTTGTGCAAGGCAAAAAGTGTTTTTTGCAATTTATGCAAAATGGCTGCTGATGACTGACATCTTCATCCTTGTATGTTGCGTTGTGCAAAATAATATAATTTACAACACAGTAAAGACTTTAGAAATTAATTGAAGTGTATACAAACCTTTATTTCGCTGAAGAAGTGCGCCAAATTGGCTGCGCTATGAACCGCACTCGCCTGTAAAGGACTCAAACAGCTTGCGCTCTGACTGTAACTCAACATCTGGGTTGTTTCGTCTGAGACAGGCTCAACCAAGCTGGTAGAAAAAAACAACAATGACCCAGCATTAAAAATGACCCAACAGCTCAGTTATAGATTACACGCCATAGATTGGCAACTCGGTGAGGTGCAACCATTTGACATAATTGAAATAATGGTGCCCTACATAGTCCAAAATTATGTATAAAACAATGTGGATGTTTTAAATAACGTAAATCTTTCATGGGTTTGCTACTATGTATTTCAGTAAGAGACGTCATTTATGTTATATTAAGCCATACACGTCTTAATATCTGGGGTTCCTTAAAGAAAAAACGCTACAGGTGTTTAAATGTAACGATTGGTTATTATCTCATATCACATCAAACTAGCAAAATATTATTACTGTTATACGTTGTTCTCAATTTGTTCATGTTAACAAAATCAGCATTGTGTAACTATGTGTATGTAGTGTGCAGGCCTATTAGCGTTTCTGTTTCTGTAGAGTCCAATCTCTGATTGACATAAAATTCAAATTTCATATCCAGAAATTTGAAAAGATAATCATTCTTCCTTAGGACCGGTGTTCTTTAAAATACAAAACTTGTGTAATCCCACATAGGCTATCTGCAAACAGATGCACATTTAAAACTGGAGTTATCTAATTTCAGTCACTTGTGTTTCATAAACACATACATTTTCTGGATCACAATCCGCAACCAAAAAAAAAATAAGTGTAATTATTTCAGCCGCTGTGAGAAAAGGCTATAAACGATCCGGCACCTGCAGTGTTCTCACATGCGATTATGTTACTAACCGGGACGCCTTCTTTATGTTACGTGACGTAATGACGCAGTGGCATGCTTTAATTTCCCACGAAAACCTACCCATGCCACTCAGTTTAAAAACATTATTATAAGCTAACCGTTTTGAATCGGGCTAAAGTAAGGAGATAGTTTTGAACACTGGCTGGTTATGTACTTGCTCAGAAATTTATATTGTATAATTTTGAACCAAAAAAGTTACAGACTGCAGCTTTAAACAAGCAGTTTTTTCATACATTTAACATAAGCTTCTATATGTAAAGATGTAAATGAGTTTGTCTGTATAGTAAAGCACTTAAACTAGTCGTCCAGAAGAGTAAGCAACTAGTAGTTGGCAGACCAGTGTGTGTACTTGATGTAAATGATTCACAATATGCCACATAACACCAGGGTTTTTTGTAGAGCTGTGTTGGAGATGGAGAGTGTGGGAGTGCAGAGAAACGGCTGCGCAGCTGAGATGCTGCGAGCGAGAAAAACAAAAGCATCTCCATTCCCACATTCAAACCGCTTCCGTTGTCATGAATAGTGCAGAATCATGCCATATCCCACTCGCTTATAGTTTCTGTCAGCCTTTGGGCAACATTTGTAACTGTTGGTTATATTTATTTATATTCATTTATTAATATATATACACTATGTTGCCAAAAGTATTGGGACACCCCCTTCTAATGAACAGGTTTGACTACTTTAGTAATTTCTGTGAGTACTAATCTTAATGTTTAATCATATAATGATGTTCTTGGGGATTGTGTGGTTCTAATTTTGTAGCAGCAGTTTGGACATAACCCTTTTTTATTCTAACATGACAATCAGGGCTCCAGACAAAAAAATCGAGTAAGGAGCCATTGGCTCCTATAAGAATCAAACTTAGGCGCCAAATTATTTTTTTAGGTGCCACAGAATAAATGTGTTTTATTTATTTATTTTGTAACACTTTAACATTTCAGTAATAGTGTCATGTGTTTATGTCTCATCTTTATCAGCTTTTTATCAGCATTTTAATCCATCTTGTCGATGACATTGTCATGTTAGAATAAAAAAGGGTCCTGTGCAAACTTTTGCTATAAAATTAGAAGGGCACAATCCCATAGAATATCATTATATGCTTAAACATTAAGATTAGTACTCATGGAAATTACTAAAGTAGTCAAACTTGTTCATTAGAAGGGGGTGTCTAATATATATATATAATATATATAATTATATATATATATATATTATTAAAATAGTTTATTTGCTTTTATTTTATTATTATTTGATTAGCTTCTTTGGTGTAAATTTATTTTATTTTGTTATTTTATTTTCTTAATTTCTCTGTATTGCAATGTTTTATTGCAATAGTTTTTTAAATTTAATTTAAGTTTCTCTGATTTGTATTGTCTTGCAATAGTTTCTATAATTGAAATATGTTTTATTGTAATAGTTTTTATTGCTTTCATTTTATTTCATTAATATTTGATTAGTTTATTTTGTGTAAATATGTTTTATTTTATTATTTTGTATTATATTTCTCTGATGTAAATGTTCTTTTATAGTAATAATTTATTTTAATAGTTTTTAAATTGACATTTTTATTCAGGTCTGATTTGTATTGTATTGTCTTTTAGTAATATTTTATTTGAGTAGTTTCTCTAAATTAAATTAATTTATTCTAATAGTTTCTTTGCTTTTATGTTATTTTATTATTATTTGATTCATTTCTTCAGTGTACATTTATTTTATTTTATTCTTTTCTCTGATGTAAATGTTATTTTATTGTAGTATTTATATGTATAATTTAATTTAAATTTCTCTGGTTTGTATTGTATTTTACTTTCAGTAGATTATTATTTTAATAATTTCTTTGGTGTAAATGTTATTTTATTTAATTTTGTTCTATTTGTTTCTCGAAAACCAATCAGAATTAAGTATTCCATAATATAATAAGTACTTATATGACTTCTGTAAAGCACTTTATTGTTGTATGTACCATATATACCTACTTCTACTCTCTTTTTTCTTGTAGTTCTTCATTGTACTGTTGATTATTCTGCTGGCAGAGCTGATTTTGCTCATCCTTTTCTTCGTGTACACAGACAAGGTACAGCATGAACACCAAGCATCACACACACCCACTCAATCTAAAACATCACACACACAACTAACCCCCCACCACGCATAGACTTTCATTACCCACACGAATACTGACAACAACAACAGCCCACACACCTCTCAGTATTGTGAAAGTTTTATTTATTTCCCAAAAATCGACTCTGTAACTCATATTGGGATTACAGAAGCTTCATGTGACTTTAAACTCTTGTGCAGGTGAGCGAGAACGCGAAGCAGGATCTTAAAGACGGCCTGAGGCTCTACAACACGGACAATAACATAGGCCTCCGCAACGCCTGGAACATTATCCAAGCTGAGGTGTGTGTGTGTGTGTGTGTGTGTGTGTGTGTGTGTGTGTGTGTGTGTGTGGACGAGTGCAGGTGTGATATACGCTCATCAGTGACAGTAATGGCGGGTCACTGTGAGTTCAGCAAGTTGATTGGTCCACAGCTGCTCTCTGCAGAATTATGGAAGATAACTCACAAAGCCCTCCAGGAGTGAACAATGTGCAGGCGTCTGCAAAAATTTTCTTTGCTCAGTGTGTGAAAGATGAATCTGAATATATTCACTCTGTCTCTCAGTGGCAGTGTTGTGGTGTAACTGGACACACAGACTGGCATGATGCCCTGCAGGAGAAAACAGTGCCAGACAGATGCTGCCAGGAACACTACAGAGAGTGCGGCCGCAACACCACTAACATCTTCTGGTCACAGGTATGGCTGTTTATTTTATTTTATTATTTATTTTTTTATTTTTTTATTTTATGTAGTTTTAGTTTTATATTAGTTTCTCTGATGTTATATAATTATAACATTAATTAATTTTATTTTATTGTGTTATTTTATTTTAATAGTTTCTCAAAACTTTAAGTTTCTCTGATTTGTATTGTATTGTATTTCATTATATATATTTTTAATTTTTTTCAGTAGTTTCTCTAATTTAAATATATTTTATATTAATATTTTTTTTACTTTTATTTGATTATTTGATTAGTTTCTTTTGTGTACATTTTATTTTTTGTTTTGTTTTATATTAGTAATTTCTCTGATGTAAATGTTATTTTAGTGTAATATTTTATTTTAATAGTTTAATTGATTCTCTGATGTTACATAATTATAAAATTTATATTGATTAAATGTTATTTTATTGTATTATTTCATTTTAATAGTTTCTCAAAATTTTAAGTTCTTCTGATTTGTATTGTATTGTATTTCATTATATTTTTTATTATTTTTTTCAGTAGTTTCTCTAATTTACATTTATTTTAATACGTTTTTTTACTTTTATTGGATTATTTGATCTTTGATTTTTCTTTTGTGTACATTTATTTTCTTTTATTATTTATTTTATTTTATATTAGTAATTTCTCTAATTTATGTTATGTAATTGTAAAATCTATATTGATTAAATGTTATTTTATTGTATTGTTTTATTTTAATAGTTTATCACAATTTTAAGTTTCTCTGATTTATATTGTATTTTATTCATATTTAATTTTATTTCAGTAGTTTTTATCATTTGAATTTATTTCATTTTACTTTTATTTGATTGTTTCCTTGGTGTAAATTTATTTTATTTTATATTAGTAATTTCTCACATGTAAGTGTTATTTTATTATAATATTTTATTTTAGTAGTTTAATAGTTTCTCAAATTAAAATTTTAAGTTTCTCTGATTTGCATTGTATTGCATTTTATTAATATTTTATTTTATTTCATTTCAATAGTTTCTCTAATTTAAATGTATTTTATTCATTTCTATGATGTAAATGTTATTTTAGTGTATTACTTTATTTGAATAGATTCTCATAATAATTTCTAAAATGTACATTTTATTCAAGTTTCTCTGATTTGGATTGGATTGGATTTTATTAATAATTTATTTTATTTCAATGGTTTATCTCATTTAAATATTTTTTTTATTTTAATAGTTTCTTTGCTTTTATTTTATTTGATTATTATTTGATTAGTTTCTTTAGTGAAAATGTCTTTTATTTTATTTGTTTCTCTGATGTAAATATTATTTTGTTGTAATATTCTTTTTTACTAGTTTCGCAAATTAAAATGTTTGATTTCAAGTTTCTCTGATTTGTATCTTATTTTATTATTATTTTATTTCAATAGTTTCTTTGCTTTTATTTCATTTTACTTTATTTGATTAGTTTCTCTGATGCAAATGTTAATTTATTGTATTATTTTATTTGAATAGCTTCTTCTGTGTAAATTGTATTTTGTTAATTTTTTTTCTCATTTCTGGCTCCTAGGGTTGCTATGAGAAGGTTGAGGAATGGCTGAACGACAACAAACATTTGCTGGGAACCATTGCGATGTGTGTGCTGGTCTTACAGGTACAAATATTACATTTAAACTCCAAAGTGTTTTGGAAAATAGTTTTGCCTCCAATGATGTCACATCCTGTCTGATGCACAAAAATATTAAAGTCATTTTCTCTCTTTTGCAGCTGCTCGGGATGGCATTCTCCATGACCCTGTACCAGCAAATCCACAGAGCAGGAAAGAAGTATGATGCCTAGAGGAAACCCAAGTGTTACACTATAAAAAACTCTCTGAACACCTTATGTATTATTTCAAACCTTGCTTCATGCCATCACAAACTATTACCACTGAAAATGAAGCTGTATTTTTTTTCCCCATGAGTCCATCAGATGTAATTAAGTAGAACAGACTGTAGATATTTTTGCTCTGCTGCTGAGTGGCTAATTTTTTTTTTGGCCTGAGGTTTAACAGCAACAGTAAGATGAAAACTAATGATGGGAATACATTATGAGAAGCAATTATGGATGTTTGCAGCCGCTAAGTCGAACGGTCCTGGAAAAATAGTCTGTGTACAAAAATGCCCACGTCATTTAAAATCGGAGTTTGGAGATCTGCAGCGCTCATAAAAAGGATACGTTCGCTATTTCTTTATTGGACACTTGTGTACACATAGACGCAGTTCCCTTTGCTGATGTAATATATCAATCGCATGCTGTATATATTTCACATTCACCCAAGCGTACTGTACAGTTGCACACAAACAATCCTTTATCTGATGACCTAAGTGTTAGGGAGAGTGGGGTAAGATGTGTCACCTCCTTAATCTACCAAAAAATACTAAATTTTGTTATTGGATATTATTTGGACATTCAAAAAGGCTCTAAATGTTATGTAATATTTTTTTTAGATAGATTTAGTTTTAAAATTTGTTATATAAGATATTAAAATTAAAATATAAAATTATGAGAAAAATAATATTATTATAATACATTTTATGTATATATATATATATATATATATATATATATATACACGCACTACCAGTCAAAAGTATTTGAACAGTAAGATTTGTAATTTTTTTTAAAAGCCTGCATTTATTTGATATTTATTTATTTCAAAGTACAACAAAAATTGAAATATTTTATTATTTAAAATAGCTGTTTTCTATTTGAATATATTTTAAAATGTAATTTATACCTGAGATTTCAAAGCTGATTTTTTAGCTTTAAACATTTTAAAAATTAAAAATTAATTAAAACAGTACATTCTTTTTCAGGATTCTCTGATGAATAGAACGATCCAAAGATCAGCATTTATCTGAAACAAAAAGCTTTTGTAACATCATACACTATACCATTAAAAAACTTGGAGTCAGTGTTTTTTATACTGAAATTATACAAATTACAGAATTACAATTTTAGAAATTCATATAAATTAATATTTTTATTTAGCAAGGGTGCATTAAATTGATCAAAAGTGATGATAAAGACATTTGCAATGTTACAAAAGATTTCTATTTCAGATAAATGCTGCTCTTCTGAACTTTCTATTAACTAAAGAAACCTGAAAAATTCTACTCATCTGTTTTCAACATAATAATAATAATAATGTTTTTTGAGCAGCAAATCAGAATATTAGAATGATTTCTGAAAAATTCAGCTGTGAAATCACAGGAATAAATTAGATTTTAAAATACGCTGAAATAGAAAGCAGTTCTTTTAAATAGTAAAAATATTTCAAAATTGTACCGTTTTTGCTGTACTTTGAATCAAATAAATGCAAGCAAAAGGTGAGCAAAAGAGGCTTCTTTAAAAAACATCACAGATCTTACAGTTCAAAAACTTTTGACTGGTATTGTATATATGCTAAATTTTGGCTTGAAATATTCAGATTATTTTTTTGCCATTTCACAGTTTACCCCAATCTCCCCTGCTTTCATTTGTTAGAAGTATGAATGTGTTTATTTTTAAAAAAAAAAAAAAAGTGTGTTCCATGTATGAGAGAAAAAGAGTCTGGACTAGTCATCTGCTCGCTCGGGGCCTTTGTGTCCTGGTGACTCTGTTCTCGTCTCTGTCTACTCTCTTTGTTTTCTCACTCACTGATCTTTTCAAAGTGCATCTGTACTGCTGGGAGGCAAACGAGCTGTCCTACTCCGCCTACCGTCAGGGAAGAGAGGGAGATGAGATCAAAGGATGCAGGATATAGAGGTTAGGAAATAGAGGGGGAGAAAGACCTAATAACGGCCTCTCTTGAAAACAAACAGCATCATGCAATGGCACCTTAAAGCGTGCAATGAGACTTATAAGCCATAACCTCGGTGAACCGTTTGTCGCTCCTGTCATACATTCCTACTCAGTTTGTGAGCGCTTTAGGTATATTTTGATCCTCAGATTAAGTAGTTACATCATTACGCAGTATTGAATTATCAGGATAATTTATTACCAAGTGACATATCTGCATCACTGTTTAACCAACATGTTATTTTAAATAAAGAGAAAAATGTTTTAAATAACTTGGTCTTTCCTGACATTAATATTACAGAATTTCTAAAAACTAGGTAAAATATGCAATATTCATATTTCAGCATACATTATAGTTAAGCACTGGCATGCTGAATAAGATTAATGATTTACATTGGAAATGCATTGTGCAGACATGTTAAATTAATGCATATTAGTGGCAAGTTTTATGCATTTTAATGCTAATGTTATTGGCTGTCTAGTAGCTCACACAACCATGGGACATGCAGATAATTGGTCTCTTTCTCAAACTTGGACTGCACTCATGCATTTAGGAGTCACCGATTATTTTAGGTAACCAAGGAAGAAACCAGGTGAGTCACATCTTGTTTACATATGATGTTACAATATTTAGTTTTTTGCTATTTATTCTACAAGACTTTACTGTGGACATTTGCTTATATTAAGTATCTTAGTGAAATGTTGTTCGGCTAAGAAGAAGCATTCTCAGAACTTTCTGGCAAGGTTCTCAAAGTTATGAACAAACGATCTTTTAGTAATGTTAATAGAATGTTCGTTCAGAGTCTTACGGAAGCCTGTTTTTTTTTTTTTGTTTTTGCGACTTTTTATCTCAATTCCGAATTTTTTTCTCAGAAATGAGTGATACAAACTCAAAATTCTGACTTTTTTCTATTTTTTTTTGTATCTCTCAATTCTGACTCTTTTCTCTCAAAACTATGAGATATAAAGTTACAAAGTCCAAATTTTAGGGGAAATTCTGACTTAATAACTGTTGAAACAATTGTAAGTTATAAAGATATAAACGTTCAATTTTGAGGAATAAAGTCAGAATCATATCTCACAATTCTGACTTTATTTGTCAGAATTGCAACTTTATTTCTTCTTTTATTTAAAAGTGTTTACATCACGTAATTCTGAGGAAAAAAGTCAGATTTGCGAGTTTATATATTGCAGTTCTTACTTTATAACTTGGATCTGCAAGTATATGTCATGCAATTCTGACTTCATTTCTCAGAATTATAACATTATTTCTCAGAATTGCAAGTTTATATCTTACAATTCTTTTATTTCTCAGAATTGCAACTTTTTTAGTATTGTGGCTATTTCTGAAAATTGTGACTTTATTTCTCAGAATTGTGACTATTTCTCAGAATTGTGACTATATGTCAGAATTGCAACTTTATGTCAGAATTGTGACTATTTTTAAAAATTGTGGCTTTATTTCTCAGAATTTTTTCAGAATTGTCTTTCATTTTTAGGATTGTGACTTTATTTTTTTAAATTATGTCTTTATTTCTCAGAATTGTGACTTTATTTTTCAGAATTGTCTTTAATTTTTAGGATTGTGACTTTATTTCTCAGAATTGTGACTTTATTTTTCAGAATTGTCTTTAATTTTTAGGATTGTGACTTTATTTCTCAGAATTGCAACCTTATTTGTCAGAATTGCAACTTTGTCAGAAGCGAGTTTATGTCGCAATTCTGACTATAACTTGCAACTGTGAGATTATATCATACAATTCTGACTTCATTTCTCAGAATTGTAACATTATTTCTTGGAATTGCGAGTTTGTATCTTACAATTTGACTTAAATTTTTAGAATTGCAACTTTATTTTTCAGAATTGTGACTATTTCTCAGAATTGTGTTTATTTTTCAGAATTGTCACTATTTCTCAGAATTGTGACTCAGAATCAACTATTTTTCAGAATTGTGACTATTTTTCAGAATTGCGACATTCTCAGAATTGTGAGTTTATTTCTCAGAATTGCCACTTTATTTTTCAGAATTTTGACTTTATTTCTTGGAATTGCGAGTTTATATCTCACAGTTCTGACTTTATAACTCGCAATTGCGAATTTATATCTCACAATTCTGAGAAAAAAAAAATCTGTATTGTGAGTTCATATCTCACAATTGTTGTTAGAGGTAATTTAATTTTTTTTTAAAAGAACGTTTAGAACGTTGTAAAAAAAAAAAAAAAAAAAAAAAAAACATTCAAACGTAAAATTCCAGTAATATTTAGCAAGTTATAAAATAAAATTATATCATTAATTACTCACCCACATGTCATGTCGTTCCAAACCCGACATAAATTAAGATATTTATGATGAAATCCGAGAGCTTTCAGACCATTTTATGGCCCAGAAGGGACATCAATAAAATAGTCGAAGTGACATCAGCGGTTCAACCGTAATGTTATTAAGCTAAGAGAATACTTATTAAAAATAACGACTTTATGCAACAATTTCATCTCTTCCGAGTCAGCAAACGCGCACCAATGGAGACTATCACGACGCATGCATGGAACACGAAAGAGAAGAAATTGCCGAACAAAGTCGTTATTTTTGTTTCCTTTGCGCACAAAAAGTATTCTCGTAGCTTCATAACATCACAGTTGAACCACTGATATCACATGGACTATTTTATCGACGTCCTTACTACCTTTCTGGGCCATAAAACGTTTCAGTTGCATTCTTAACATGTTCTGAAGATGAACAAAAATGTCTTACGGGTTTGGAACGACATAAAGGTGAATAATTAATGACATCATTTTCATATTTTGTTTCATTTTGGATCTTATGAACGGTGTTAGCTTTTCTGTATGTGTAACACACTAGCTCCATGTTTAAAGCGCTCTTAAAGTTTATTAAAGCATAACAAGGGAGTAAAACAAAACGTAATTTCAACATAACTTTGTACAGCTCGAAATACACAACAATACAAAATACAAAGTAGAAAACGGTAATTGTCTCTTGTTCTCCTCAGAGGAGAGATGCGGAGAGAGGACGGACCTCTCTGTAATACATAAAGGAAGGGTCTTTCTTCTCTTTTCGGTCTGTTGTGTGATGTTTGGCATTGAGAAGAAACTAAAGAAGCTCTGTGTGGCGGTAAATGTCTCTCTGTCTCCATCTGCTGGCCAAACACTAGATATAATTGTATGAATTCTAGTGTGTGAACAACAAGCAGGATAAAAATCTATCTTAAAAATGAAGAAATTCTCTTAAACATACTCTTACTCTCACACATACGTTTTTTCAGGCTCATTTTGCAGTATAGTGGTTTCAATGGTTCACACACACCATGATGCAAATGTCTCTGATGCCCCTGTGTCTGTGGGTGTATACTTAGTATAGCAATGCTTTGTAACTTTTGACATGTTTTTGCTGTATACATGGCTAATTTTATTTTACCAAGAGAGATTTCCTGCTTTTTTGACTCTACAGACCCTACAGAGATATGTTCTGAGACACTTGACAGGGGACAGCTGGAAATATTGAGAAACTGAAGAAGGAGTGTCAAAACACTGAAAACTCCATTGGTGCTTGTCTTTTTCTCTCTGTCAGTGGTGGTCCGCTTTTTTCCCAGTTATCCCCAAACCCATCTCTCTGACTGAGAAGACTTCAGCTGTACTGACTCACTGTTGTCTCCATCTGCCTGCAGCCAAACACAGGTAAATAAAACATCAGATGAAAACACAAAAACTATACAAAATTCATTTTAGTTAAGCTCAATAAGCACTTGTGGCTTGGTGATTACCATAGAAAATATGTTTGTATCATCTCCAAGTTATTACGTTAGCCTTTAGAGGCCATGCATTATTTTTTAATGTCTTGTTTTTCGTTTTCTCATGATCTCATCTCGGGAAAAGTTGTTGTAACGAAAGCCATTTTGCAGAGTACACAACTGTTCAAAAGTTTTTGGAAAGAAGTCTCTTATGATCACCAAGGCTGCAGTTATTTGATCAAAAATACAGTCAAAATATTGGAAATATCATCACTATTTAAAATAGCTGTTTTCTATGTTAATATATTTTAAAATGTAATTCATTCCTGTGATGCAAAGCTGACTTTTCAGCATCATTACTCCAGTTTTTAGTGTGACATGGTCCTTCAGAAATCATAATAATATGCTGATTTGGTGCTGCTTAGTTTTTATTTATTTATTCTTTTTTTATCAGTTCTTAAAAAAATTTGTGCTGCTTAATGTTTTTTTTATATTTAGAATTATGTGTTACATATAAATTTAAAAAGAACATAATTTATTTGAAATAATCTTTTGTAACATTATACATTTTAACTATAATTTTTGATCAATGTAATTTAAATCATTTGATCATTTGATTTAAATAATAATAATAATAATATTTAATTGTGTACTGTATAGTGTACTCTGTTCACTGGGTGAACAAATTAGTTTTTATTTTAATTAAAAATATTTACTGTTAATTTTATTATATAATATTACTGTTTGTGGCAAACTTATGTTGTGCAGCCAGTAATTTATTAATAATATCTATATTTATAATATATATTTTAAAAATTATTATTTAAATTGTTTTCCTGTGATCAAAGCTAAATTTTCAGCATCATTACTCCAGTCTTCAGTGTCACATGATGCTTCAGAATTCATTCTAATATGCTGATTTGCTGTTCGAGAAACATTTTTTATTATAATTAATTTTTTTTTTTGTCAATATTTAAAACTGTTTTTTTTTTTTTTTCAGAAATCTTAGATTAATAGAAAGATCCAAGGATTTATCTGAAATAAAAAGCGTTTGTAACATTATACATACCATTTTACCATTCAGTATAATTTTATTTTTAATTTTTTGGGGGGAAAGAAATTACAGAAATGAATACTTGTATTTCGCAAGGATGCTTTAAATTGAATGTTACAATGTTAAAATGTTACAAATTTTTATTTCAGATAAATGCTAAACCTGAAAAAATTCTACTCCACTGTTCTCATCATAATAATAATGATAAATGTTTTTTGAGCAGCAAATCAGAATATTAGAACGATTTCTGAAGGATCATGTGACTGGAGTAATGATGCAAAAATATTCAGCTTTGAAATCACAGGAATAAATTAAATTTTAAAATATATTCAAATAGAAAGCAGTTATTTTAAATAGTAAAAATATTTCAAAATTTTACTACTTTGGATCAAATAAATGCAGGCTTGGTGAGCAGAAGAGACCTTAAAAAAACATTAAAAAAACTTACTGTCCAAAAACGTTTGACTGCTAGTGTATAAAGTGAACATATATAATCTGGTAGTGGAAGGTAACTGACCTTGCTTGCGATAGCTTTCAGTTTACCCAGTAACGAAGGAGTATTTGAGTAAACAACATCGTCCTCATTGTCTTCGCCCTCTCCCTCTGCTAGCGCACAGCTGTCCGCTGCTGGCAACTCACAGTCCTTATTGGCCGACATCACTAGTCTGGAGTATTTATATTCAAGCCTGTACAAAAAAAGAGAGGTCAAAGAGGTCAAAAATCAGAATGCACTTTTTGCATCTCAAGCTGAATTTCCAGTGACAGCTTGTTACCTTTTGTTCTTTTTCCAGAAATAGCATGTGAGAGAAACCAAGAGGACAGCCACGAAGGCTCCGCCCCCAATTCCAGCCTTCACCCATAGGCTGACCACCTCACAGTGGGCAGAGGTCTTGTTCGGGAGCAGTACGCCTTTGGTGCAGAGTTTCGGTTCGTTCCAAACATAGAGGGTGTCCTGTTATGAAAAGGATGCATGAAAAATCCGAAAGATGCCACATAATTGTACTAGATGCATTTGTGGAAAAAAGGGGTACCTGCACTCCTCCTTTGCACGCTCCTTCTATTGAATGGTAGTCGGTTTCAGTGCATAGAGGACAAGCGCTAGAGCTCTCCCAGAGGAAATGAAACTCACAGCCATTACATGTACCTGCTGGGCACTTGCTAAACACACAATTAAGAAATAACACAGGCATTTTTTCATGAATAACATTAGCATATTGTCTTTTCTGTAAGGAAGGAAAATAGTTTTTAAATGTAATTAATCAGTCCGACATTCTGTAACAGAATGGTTAATTTCAGTGCATTCCTTATTAACATTTCTCATTTCACAAACAGAAAACGTAAAAATGCAAATCTGCAAGAAATCAATATTCATTGCACATTTGTAACTGGCCTGCAAACATTTGAATGTTATTTGTATTAGCATTTATATTAACAGCGATGTTTCACTCATGGGTAATATTTCAGTTGGTAATTCAGGCAGTCGATGATAATTCAGTTTACAAAGAATGCAAATGATGCAAATTTGAAAAATGCAAATTTTTGTGACACCTCCCGTCTGTGTTTTATTAAAAAGTGAATTGTCCATCAAGAGCATTGGTCTCCATTTACTGAGACACTCTGCTATGGACATTTAATCAGTTTTTAAAAATGCAATGCGTTAAACATAATTTATGTTTGCTTGGTCCTATAATATAATGTTGTTCAAAAGTTTGGGAACAGTAAGATTTTTAATGCTTTTAAAGAAGCTCATAAAGGCTGCATTTGATTTAAAATACAGGAAAAAAAAAATTAATATTATGAAATATTATTGCAATTGAAAATATTTTAATATACTTTTAAATATCATTAATTCCTGTGATGCAAAGCTGACATTTTCAGCATCATTACTCCAGTCTTCAATGTCACATGATCCTTCAGAAACCAATGTTGGCAGCAGTTTTGCTGTTTAAAAAATTTTTGGAACCTGTGATACTTTCTTTGATGAATAAAACATTTAAAAGAACAGCATTTATTCAAAATAGATATCTTTTCTAACAATATAAGTTTTCATAATCACTTTTTCCAATTTAACACATCCTTACTGAATACAAGTATTAATTTCTTTCAAAGAAAAATTTACTGACCCCAAACTTTGAATGGACATTGTTCTATTTTGCTGTTCTTTTAATGTTTTATTCATCAGAGAATCCTGAAAAAATTAAGCAGAACAACTGTTTCCAACACTGATAATACATCAGCATATTAGAATGATTTCTGAAGAATCGTGTGACACTGAGAATCTTGGAGACTGGAGTAATGATGCTAAAAATTCAGCATTGCTTCACAGGAATAAATTCTATTTTAAAATTATATTAAAATAGAAAACCACTATTTTAAATTGGAATAATATTTCACAATATTACTGTTTTTGATGTTTTTAATCAAATAAATGCAGTCTTGATGAGCATAAGAGACTTCTTTAAAAAACATAAATCTTACTGATCCCAAACTTTCGAACTTTTACAAACAAATACAGATACTAACAATAGAAACACACGCACCTTGGCACAGTGAGCTCACCGCGTGGACTCTTTTCAGGATTGCAACGCAGAGTCACGACTGTGCTACGGCCGTTCAGACAGGATGCTGTGGGCTGTGGAGAGCTGAGGTGATAAAAATATACATAAAATATCATTGCTCACATCAACTACCTATTTTAAGTTAAGTTAATCTTTCTTTATTTACCGATAGAAGAAGTTGATATCTGGAACTTTCCTTGAAGACTCAGAGAAGAGATCTGAGCTGACGGTGACCCCATCCAGACTGCTATCAACAGACGCTCCTGAGAAACGGAAGCATGAAGGAAGTGAGATGAGGTAAGCAATAGTACACCTTTCCCCAAAATTGTTTCCAAAAAATGTATTTCAAACTTTCTGTTCATGAAAGAATACAAAATGTCATGTCTTTCTTTTTTCAGTCGAAAAGAAATGATGTTTTTTGGAGAAAAAAAAAAAAACATTCCAGGATTTTTCTCCATATAGTGGACTTCAATGGGGATCAACGGATTGACAGTCCAAATTGCAGTTTCAGTGCAGCTTCAAAGAGCTCTACACGATCCTAGATGAGGAATAAGGGTCTTATCTTGCACTAGCTCCTGTTGGAAAGGTCACACATGACATATGCAGATGTACCGACCCAGAAAGTCAAAGAAAGGCCTTTACAAAAAAAGGTAAAAAAAAAAAAAAACAATGTCGGATGATTTCGAAGTTGGAGGAGAAAATGCGTCTTTTTTTTTGCCCAACCCTACCTTTTTGGACCGTTGAACCATAGATATGCATTGCAGAGCTAGTGCAAGTCAAGCATTTGTGGTTAAAAAATATATACATTTTAATTTATTTTAGAAAATTACCGTTCGTTTTACTAGATAAAACCTTCATTCCTCATCTAGGATTGTGTAGAGTCCTTTAAAGCTGCATTGAAACTGCAGCTTGGACCTACAACCCAATGGCTCCCATTGAAATCCACTATATGAAGAAAAATCCCGAAATGTTTTCCTCAAAAGCCTTAATTTCTTTTCGACTGAAGAACGAAGGACTCTTGGATGACATGGGGGTAAATTATCAGGATTTTTTTATTCTGGAAGCAAACTAATCCTTTAACAGAGAAAAAAGCTCTTCAAATTCAAACTGTGATATTATATTGCATATATTTTCAAATATATGCAGCCTTGGTAAGCATAAGAGACTTCTTTTAAAAGCAATTAACAGTCTTATTGACCCCAAACGTCTGAACAGCAATGTATGTTAAATAGCATTAAAGAAATAAGCTTACCAAGGAAAGTGTCAGCCAGGCTGATGGACTGGGACGACAGGGATGATCTAAAGCCCCGTCCGTCTGCAGGGATGATGGTTGATTGGCACACAAAAGTCTCAACGAAATTGTTAAGGTCAGCAGATTCATTTTGCAAGTCCTTACTGGACAGATCCGTCACATTGTCAGTGCACACCGCCACTTTCCTCCCCTGCGACAGAAAGCAAAAAAAGCAAGATGACTTTGTAGATGACCTTAAAGGAGAAGTTCATTTCCAGAATTTCCTCATAATTTACTCACCCCCATATCAATCCAAGATGTCCATGTTTTTATTAATTCAGTCAAAAAGAAATTAAGTTTTTTAAGGACAACATTCCAGGATTTTTCTCCATATATAATGCCCAACGAGTTCCAAATTGCAGTTTCAATGCAGCTTCAAAGGGCTCTATGAGGAGAGCCCACAATATGTAGAAAAATCCTGGAATGTTTTCTTTAAAAACCTCATTTCTTTTCGACTGAAGAAAGAAAGGCATGAACATCTTGGATGACATGGGGGTCAGTAAATTATCAGGACATTTTTATTCTGGAAGTGAACTTTTCTTTTAAGAGCTAAAAAAAGCCATTTCTATTTATATTTCTATCTACTTTTAGTCAGCTAAAAATAAAGATCAGTGTATGTGAGAGTACCTCAGCCCCACACAGACTGATATTAAACTGGTGGTAGTATTTAGTTCCCTTGGAGGTGAAACTAGGCCCGTTCATGATTGACCCCACTGTACTCAAGGCACTCAAGTCATAAGTCAGCGTTCGGTTCTGCTCCATATGCGAGAAGCTGCAGTCATTATAACACACAGAGTGCTCCTGGACACACAAATAAAACACATTAAATAGTGTTAAAAATCAAAATAGTCATGCATTTGCTTTTTGGCTTTACTCATACTTTGTTGTTCCTGCTTTCAGGACCGCATGGCTGACAGGCCTCGTGCCCATAAATGTGATGTCCAGAGAGGAAAGTTTTTGGCGGGCACTCCTGGCACTGGTTGGTGTCTTTGTTGATGAAGTGTCCAGCAGGACAGGGGACGCAGGAAGAGCCATCCTGCTGACTCATCATAGCACAGGCGTGGCAACCAGACGCTGAGCCATCCATTGCATTAGTCACCATGATCGAGTAGATCTTTGCAATGTCATTTACATACTGACGCACCTGGGAGAGACAGACGCAGAGAATGAGAATTTTGAGGTATGTTACACTCATTTCTAGGTGATTTTTAGGTGAATACTTACATCAGAGGCTTTGTTGGTGCGTTGGAAAGCCCATGTGTAAGACACAGAAGCGTTTTTGTTCATGATGTGGGTGTACGCTTGTCTGATTTTACTCCCTACCCATGATTCCACAACATTTGTGCTCTTCCTGTTTACATCCTATGGAGAAAATGCACTGATTTGTTAAATAACTCACAGATTAGAATATATTTGTGACCCTGGACCACAAAACCAGTCTTTAACGAGTATATTTGCAGCAGTAGCCAAAAATACATTACATGGGTCAAATGATAAATTTTTTTTTTATGCCAAAAATCATTAGGATATTAAGTAAAGATCATGTTCCATGAAGATATTTAGTAAATTTCCTACTGTAAATATATCAAAACTTAATTTTGCATTGCTAAGAACTTCATTTGGACAACTTTAAAGGTGATTTTCTCAATATTTCGATTTTTTGCACCCCTTGTAGATTTTCAAGTAGTTGTATCTTGGCCAAATATTGTCCTGTCCTAACAAAGCTTATTTATTCAGCTTTCAGATTATGTATAAATCTCAATTTCGAAAAAATTAACCCTTATGACTGGTTTTGTGGTCCAGAGTCACATTTTTAGCTTAGGCAATGTTGTGAGATGACAATGTAGCATGCGACTTTTGTCTTTATTGTTGCATAGGGTGACCATATTGTTATATGTAATTTAAAGATTTATGTAATTTTCGCACATCATAGAGTCGCTATCAGTATGCGAAGTATTTGCATTGCTTTGGATACAGCTCGTGTTGGATGTAAGGTTGCCAAATCTGCATTTCTTTCCATGGAATTGGGCTGATTTTAAACTGTTGTGGCGGGTTGATTTTCTCCTGTGGGTTAAAAGTTTGAAATATTGCATAAATTCCATTTGACTGAAATGCTTGTATTGAAACATTTTGCATTCTACCTGTGATAAAACTCTGGTAGATATTAATTTTGTGAAGGATGGCCACTATGTTAGGAAGCTCTTTTTTAGCTGTGTTTATGATCAATCTGCATAACGGTGTCTGTTAAATATGTAGTTTTGGTATGGAAATGACATATTTTGATAACTAAGACTAGCTAAGACTAACTAAGACCCTAAAACCCCCAATCCCCCCCCCCAATTCTGAGTCTTCTTTTTTGAAAACTAAAATATGGTCACCCTATTGTTGCATACTGTTTCACATACTAGCATTTTGACAATTTTCGTCTTACTATCATAAAATAGAGCTCGCAGTCTGCGCTGCAGCTGGTCTCGAAGATAAACGTGATTCGGCCAAACTCAGTAGCTGAAGCATCGTCCACAGAAGTAGGAAGTCTGAGAAAGACAAAAAGAGGCCACTTGTAAATATTCTATGCAAAATCAACATTTAATGCTTTAATTGTAGATTTGACTCACTTGAATCCAGGCACTCGTAAATTTAAGATGAGGTAATCATTATCTGAGCCTCCCACCCCGCTACGAATGTGGTCGCCAGCCACCTCCCAACCTACAGAAAATGAGCAATGGATAACATGTTTGACCATTCACTTCATTGGTGTAGTTTGCATGTGTATGTGCATGCTATATTTCAACTAAAACTCATTGTGTAATTAATATATAGATGCCATATTAATGTCTTCATATTAATTGAAAGACTACACTGAAAAAATGGTTGTCTATGCAGGGTCAGAAAGCTTTCGGATTTCATCAAAAATATCTTAATTTGTCTTCTGAAGATGAGCAAAGGTCTTACAGATTTGGAACGACACGAGGGTGAGGAATTAATGACAGAATTTTTATTTTTGGGTGAACTATCGCTTTAATTTTTTAGAATCTTAGTACTTCAGCTTAATTATTTAAAACATTCTAAAATGTATTTTTTAAAAGTTTTTCTATTACTCTTACCATTCATTTCATCACATTTGGAGTTGCCCACATTAAAGCAAGACGTTTTCATATTCCTCGGCAGGATGTTCCACCACTTGTATTCGTATCCCAAAGAAGGTTCAGTTCCTCCCGGACATCTTTGACATTCTGTGCCAGAAGAAGTCTTCTTCGTTACACACCAGTGCCGGTAAACCAACAGTGTTGCATAATACATGAGTATGTATCTATGTTAATGTGTGTATCTATATACCTGTGGTGCCATCAGAATAGGTGCCTTGAGGGCAAGGTAAACAAGTGGAAGTGTTGTGCATGTAAAAGCCAGGGTTGCAGGGTGGACATTCCTCTTTTTCTCCAGATGGGGGCAGCGTCACAGCACCGGTCACATTCTCCACACACACCTGAGGCTCTACCCACCTGTACAGTATCTGGGTCTAAAACGATATGCAATATGAAAATTAGCAAATTATCCACATATAGTTGACAACAAATTTAGCATTATATCCTACCTTGCCGTCACTATCACAGGCTGTGTGGATTTGAAAATAGTCTTTCTCTGAACAAGGAGGCCTCTCTTTACACTGCGACCATCCCTCCTCTAGAACAACACACATGTAGAGAAGCATTAGGATGACAATACGTCCTTTTTTCCAAATAATATCCAGATTTTGGCTTTGTTTTCCTATTGACATGCTCAGAGTATGATTGACAGGTGATCATAGTGCTGAATCTGCCATTTTGTCAGACAAACGAACCAGACAGAGGAGTCGATTAATGTTGGTGGACCTGAACTTGAAGAAAGGTATGTATTGATGTCTTTCTGCATTTGAAACAAGACACCTTTTGATATTCTTTCCAGTGTTGAGGGTAACTTGAGTTGTGTAACTCAAGTTACGTAATAATATTACTTTTTTCAAGTAACTAGTAATGTAACACATTATTGTTTCATTTCCAAGAAAATATCTGAGTTACTTTTTGTTTTATGTATTTAATCCCATTTTATTAACCATTGTCTTTGCTGCTGACCTTTGTTGATCCAATACATCAGTACACTGCAAAAATACTTTTCTTACTTAGATTTCTTGTCTTGTTTACAGCCAAAATACATAAAAAAAAATCTTAAATGAAGTAAATAATTATTT
This sequence comes from Cirrhinus molitorella, assembly GCA_033026305.1. Taxonomy (NCBI): domain Eukaryota; kingdom Metazoa; phylum Chordata; class Actinopteri; order Cypriniformes; family Cyprinidae; genus Cirrhinus; species Cirrhinus molitorella. Next base: position 31,133,779 of record CM065128.1, read on the forward strand.
TTTTGTTTTCAGAAAAAACAAGTCAAAATAAGTGACTTTTTGCTTAGAACAAGCAAAATAATCTGCCAGCGGGGTAAGCAAAAAATCTTATTTTAAACAGAAAACAAGATAATTTAGCTTACCCCATTTGGGAGATTATTTTGCTTGTTTCAAGCAAAAACACTTACATTTTGACAAGAATTTTTACTTCTCTAGAAAAACCTTCTTGATTTAAGAAATATATATTATAAATATATTATTAAGAGATATTTTGGCTAGAAACAAGACAAAAAAAAAAAAGAAAAAAAAAAAAAGGATTTTTGCAGTGTAACAATATGCAAAACTTACTTTAGATGAACTAACATTTGTGCTTTTATTGTTTCTAATTGCAGAAGAGTGTTGAACTTTCTTTTCCTACAGTTCCACTGTAAAGACGGGAATTAATTTTTCCTTTAGCCTTATTCACTTAATTTCATTTTGGTGTGAAAGGGCTTTTACATTAGCTAAGAATAAATCTTTTTATATTAAAAACAAACAAGCAAGCCCTGCCCAGATTTAAAAAGTAACGCAAAAGTAATGTAATGCATTACTCTCCATAAAACTAACTAATTAACATAATTAGTTACTTTTTTTAGGGAGTAACGCAATATTGTAATGCATTACTTTTAAAAGTAACTTTCCCCAACACTGGTTCTTTCATGTTTATTTCATGCTATAACTGCTAGTAAAGAGAAAGAGATGATTGGTTCAAAACACGTGCCACTTGAACTGAGGCGCTGCACATTAAAGAGCCACAAAGTGGTATTTAGTGTTTGAATTGGAAAGCTGAAACTTTGTTTCATACCTAAAGTAACCTGTTTTTTTTTTTTTTTGTCATTACCAAAGCAAAGCAAAACCCAGACATTTAGGCAATTTAGGATTACCAACCGGGAAAAAGAGGATGTATGGTCATTCTAGAAACATTATACACACTGAAAAAAGTGTTTATTTACTGGATTGTATCCACCTCTTTTTTCCCGTAAGAGCGGGCACGGTCATTTGTAAATTTTATGGGTCTGGCTTTCCTGTCTCATCCGCATCCAGCTGTTTTTAGCTGTACAAAACGCTTGTTTTGCTGCTTGATATTGCAAAATGGTATGTCTTACCATGTTATTGTAATGTATTATCTTAATTATGATCACACTGGTTTGTAGTGTACAGTTTACTGCACGTTAAACTTCTCCTTATTTCCCTGTAGTAGCTAATGAACTGGAAGTCTCACCCATAGGCTTACTTCCACTTTAAAGAAAAAGGCGGATTTGAGACTTGCTACAATGATCACTACAAGCTGTATGCAGATTGTTTGGTTCAACAAAGAATGTAAGAAATACATACGGGAGTACTGTGTTTCGGAGCATGGTGTACATGAACTGGCTCCCTTTCCAGAGTAAGTGTTCCTGGGGCAAAGGTCACATGAGGAAGAGCCTGGGGTTTTACTGAAGGTGCCTGGCCTGCATGGAAAACACTCTGATGTGTATGCCACACCTGCACACAAAAGGTGTAAGAAAAACATAATATGAGCATAAAATATCACAACGCAAATTGTTTTGTCATAAAGAAGGGTGTGAGTCATGAAATTAGACGTTATTGCATCTGAATCGCACACCTTCGATCTGGATGTTCTTCAAAAGGACCGGCTTCACTGGTTTCCCACCCAAGAGCATTCCTGTGGTTCTCCAGTACAGAATATTAGTTCCTGACTTCAGATTTACCTGTGATATACAAAAACAGCTACGTTAGATATCAATACTGTAAAATCCTTAAAGGGACATTCCACACAAAAATGAAAAATCAGTTTTCTCACTCACATTTCATTCCTGGAACACAAAAGAAGATATAGTTGAGGTCAGAAGTTTACATACACACAAAATGCTCATTATTTTTACCACAATAGGAGGGATCATACAAAATGCATGTTGTTTTTTATTTAGTACTGACCTGAATTCAAGATATTTCACATGAAAGATGTTTACATATAGTCCACAAGAGAAAACTATAGTTGAATTTGACCCTGTTCAAATGTTGATTTTAATACTGTGTTTTTAACTGAATGATCCACAGATTTATTTTTTTTTTTAGTGATGGTTGTTCATTTTGAGATTCATCTTTTTTTACACTGAGGACAACTGAGGGACTCATGTGCAAGTACTACAGAAGGTTGAAATACTCACTGATGCTTCAGAAGGAAAAACAACGCATTAAGAAAACTTTTGAACAGAATAAAAAGGTGTACATTTTTCTTATTTTGCCTAAATATCATACTTTTTTCATTTAGTACTGGCCTTCAGAAGCTACAGAAGATACTTACATGTTTTCCAAAAGACAAAATAAGTTAAATTTACCCTGATCTTCAAATTTAAAAAGTTTTTGCATCATGTTTGAACCTTCTGTAATAGTTGCATATGAGTCCCTCAGTTGTCCTCAGTGTGAAAAGATGGATCTCAAAATCATATAGTCATTGTTGGAAAGGGTTCAAATACTCAAAATTGCTGACAAACCAAAGAATTTGCAGAAGAACAGCGGGCAATTTAACTGTTCAGGAAATATAAGGGACTCATGAACAACCATCAATAGAAAAAACAAAAAACAGCTGTTGATCATTCAGGTAAAAAAACAGTATTAAGAATCAAGTGTATGTAAACTTTTGAACAGGGTCATTTTTTATAAATTCAACTATTATTTTCTCTTATGGACTATATGTAAATATCTTTATGTGAAATATCTTATTCAGGTCAGTACTTAATAAAAATAACATGCGTTTTTTATGATCCCTCCTATTTTGGTAAAATAATTAATGTTTTGCAGATTCTGCAAGGTGTATGTAAACGTCTGACCTCAGCTGTATATGGTAACTAAATGGTTATACAGATTTGGAGTGACATGATGAGTAAATGATGACAGAATGTTAATTTTTGGGTGGACTGTCCCTTTAAATAAGAAAAAAATATCTAAAATGACCAACCGTATGGGTTCCCCACTCTCCATTATTGGTGAGTTTGATCCATTTTTCACTCCCTGTCTGGTCCATTTCCTGACATTGGTCATTCTGAATCTGTACCAAAATAAAACGTTATTTTTAGAAATATATTTTTGCTTCAACAAATAACAGTAAAAAAAGAAAGATGTATAAGGTAAAGCTCACAAAGAACTCGAAGAAGACGTTGCTGTCTACATATTGATAGTCAAAAGAGACGGATCCCTGCTTCATGAGGTGCACCGCATACACCAGCGATACTGTGCAGTCGTCACGATTGGATTCCAAGTGAGTTCCCTGAGCTGTCCATGAAGAACTGCAATTAACAACATATTGTTAACAGGTAGATCCAGATCTGTAAAAGCTTATAAAATAGAATATGCATATATATTTGAGCAAGTAACTTGGCACTGACTTGTTGCAGGTCATTGAGTCATCCCCTGAACCTCCTGAGTCCATGTATGTTGCCAAACTGCTGAACCCCGCAGGGATGGAGTCCCACTGGTCGAAACGCACACCGCTGCCCAGCGAATAAGAGCCAGCCGCACATGATGTGCACTGCTGGGATGACATCTCTAAAAACTCCCCAGCTTCACAAGAAAAAGCTAGAAGTGCAAGAAGTAAGCACAGGCTGTGTTTGCATAGTGACACAATACAAAAGACCTCAAAGTGCATAAATGTGACCCTTTTGCAGCACAAAACTAGTCATAAGGGTTTTTTGAAAATGAGATTTGCATCATCTGAATGAATAAGCTTTTTGCAAAAAACATCAAAATACTGAGAAAATGGCCTTAAAATGTCCAAATTAAGTTCTTAGCAATGCATATTACTCAAAAAAGAAGTTTTGGTATATTTATGGTAGGAAATTTACTAAATATTTTCATGGGACATGATCTTTACTTAATATCCTAATGATTTTTGGCAGAAAAATTGATCATTTTGACCCATACAATGTATTTTTGGCTATTGCTGCAAATATACCCATGCTACTTAAGACTGGTTTTGTGGTCCAAAGTCACAAATGTCATTGCTTTTGGAAAATGATGCCATAGTGTGTTTGGATAACTTTCTTTAAATTAAATGTCAATTGGTTTGATTTTTGAAGTAATGCAATGCATGTTCATTAAGAGTGTCTATATGTGGTGGTTTTCTTACTGCAGTCTGTGCCTCTGACTGGCTCTGGAAGACCTGAGCAGCTTTCCTGTCTGTGAGGAATGGCAACTCTCCATCTGGAGCCTGTGCTGTCACACTCTGTGTACTCAAAGTAGTAGTCTGTCTGAAACAAACATGCAGATGTCGACATTTTCAAACATTTACTTCAAACACAAGTTATGGTCATTATAAAAAAAAGTGAATCTTTTAATAAATAGAAAATGTTAACATGTAATATTATATACAATATGCAATGTTATATTTGTAATATATATATATTTTTTTCACATTTTGTATAGCAATCTCTCTGAAACAAATTCATATTCACCCTGGCATATTCAGATATTTATCAACTACGAATTATGGTCATTAAAGGTGACCATTTCATAAACCGGCAAAAGTAAAAAGTGTAATATTTAGAATATTTTAATGCAGTTTTCTTTTCATTTAATAAAATAAAATAAAATAAAATCCAGGATACAGAAAAAAAAAACACTGACAAAAATTATTTTGCATAAAAAAGGTTTTAGCAAAAATAATTAAATTAAATTAAATTCTGCATGCATATCCTGGACACATGTGACACATGTTTTTTTTTTTACTTTTTAGCAAAAAATAAATAAAATAAAACCCTGGATATATAAAATCCTGGATATATGCCCAAAAAATAATACCATTTTTAAATAATACATAATAATAATAATTCAAAATGTATTTTGACATGCATAAAAATGGTTTTTAGCATAAAAAAGAAAATTTTGGATACATGTGGAAAAAAGTCATGGATAAAATGTATTTTGACATGCATAAAAGAGGGTTTTTATCAAAAATAAAATATAAATAAAATAATCCTGGACACAAAAATCCATATCCTGGACACAAGTGCCAAAAAATATTTTGACATGGTTAAAACTTTTACCTTTTTTAGCCAAAATAAATAAAATAAAATAAACTCCTGGATACATGTGGACAACATTTATTTTGACATGCATACATTTATTTTAGCAAAAATAAAATAAAACAAAATCCTGATACATGTCCAAATAATATATATATATATATATATATATATATATATAATAAAAATTAAATAATAGACAAAATGTATTCTGACATGCATAAAAAAACGTTTTTAAGCATAAAAAATCTAATAAAATCCTGGATACATATGAAAAAAAAAGTCATGGACAAAATGTATTCGACATGCATAAAAGTCTTAAAATAAAACTGGTTACATAAAATCCTGCATACGTGTTGCCAATAAAAATGAACAAAATTTATTTTGACATAAAAATAAAATAAAACTAGTTTTTAGCAACAAATAAAATAAAATATCCAATCAAAAATAAAATAAAATAAAATAGCTCATCTCAAGTGCTCTTCTCAAACACAGGCAGCTTTACAGAAAGTGCCCTTTCAGAACATATGGTCATGTTACATAATCTGTGCCATTTTTTGATTAGGCAGGTGCCAGATCTCAGCCCACTCTCCATTACCTGCTCTTTTACTGTTTCCAGAACACACAAACTCTCTGGCACATATAACTGATAGTTAGATATCATGTGTATGTGTACAATAGCAGGGGGGATGGGGACGCTCTGTCTCTCTGCCTTCTGTCCCCGGACAGTCGCCAGGGCAACGGCCAGGAGCCCTGTGACTGTTGTCATGACAATCACTCATTGCTTTTGGTTGTGGCTGGTAATGAATTAGAGTCTGATATACACTGATAACAACCTGAAATAATGAGGCCACTAAATACCTCCCGTGTGTGTGTGTGCGTCTTTGTTGACAGATCTGTTATGCAAATCAGTGTGTGTGTGTGTGTGTGTGTGTGTGCAATGCTCTGAAACGCAGCGATTGTTCTCTACTCCTTTAGGGGCCTGGTACACACACAAAAGCTGGATACACACACAGGTAAGAGCACATTATTTTGTTTTATTTTATTGTATTATTTTTTTGTTTCGTTTTAATTTAACGTCAATATTTATTTATGTATTGCACATGTATGTGTTAAAATAAAATAAATAAATCCTGGATACATATGAAAAAAACAAATGAATAAATAAAAAATAATATTTTTAGCAAAATAGTTTATTTTGTTTTGTTTTATGTCCAGGATTTATTTTATTTTGTTATTTATTCCTGTACTTATTCATTTTGCTTCATTTTTTCTTCATTTATTTAGTATGTATTAGTTTATTGCACATGTATCCAGGATTTATTTAATTTATTTTATATCCGTAATAAAAATAAAATAAAACAATATAAATCCTGGATACATAAAATCTTGGATACTTGATTAATTTTATTATATTTTTATTTATTATTTAGTTATTTATTTTGCTAAAAAATATTTATTTTTATTTATTCATTTGTTTTTTTGCACATGTATCCAGTATTTATTTAATTTATTTAAATTTATATTATTTTATAATTTATTTATGTATTTATTTTGCTACAAATATTTTTATTTATTTATTTATTGCATTTATTTTAATCTGTTAAAATATAATAAAATACATCCTGATTTATTTTATTTGTATTATTTATTTATTTATTTATTTATTTTATTTTAATTTAATTAATCATTTGTTTTTTGCACATGTATCCAGGATTTATTTAATTTTATATTATTTTACTATTTATTAATGTATTTATTTTGCAAAAATATATATAGGCTATATATATTTTACATAAATCCTGGACATGTGTCCAGGATTAATTTAACTAATTTTATATCTGTGAATATATTACTCCTGGATACATTATTTATTTTATTTTGTTTTTATTTATTTATTTATTTTGCTAAAATTATTTATTTATTTATTTATTTGCACATGTATCCGTGATTTATTTTATTTATTTATTTTATATCTATGCTAAAATAAAATAAAATTCTGGATACATGTGCAAAAAAATCATGGACAAATTTTATTTTGACATACATAAAAAAGGTTAAAAATATTTAAGGAGTACATCATCATTTAGTATATAACCATAATACAGTGTAATGAAGTTGTTGCCTTCATGAAGTTGATAAATGCATCCCATTGGTGGTGCTTGTCATCTGGTAATGCTTGGTTACAGCAAACACATTATCCCTAATGGTGCACCTGCACCTGCCACTTTTACCCAGCGCCCCCCACAATACTCTTAAAGGAACAGTTCACCTCAAAATTAAGATTCTGTCATTTTTACTCAACCAAAACTGTTCCAAAACATTATAGATATAAAGCAGAATGTTTTAATTTTCTATACAATAAAAGCATGTGGTAACTAAGGCTGTCATTATGATTTTGTCCAGCTTCTGTCCGTTCATTTTAGGGTGAAGTGGCCCTTTAATATGCGCGTCTTTGTATGCAAATATGTATGAGGCGATCACAACACCACAATGACTGACTTTTTTCACTTTAAATGCAGGGTGGAGACCCAAAGAGGTTATTCCCGTTGTATAAATATGTTCAGAGTTTATAGAAATACATTTTACAAGCTTTATCGCAACCGCATAACAGACAATAATCGAGCTGTCATCTGATTGGCCAGCTGAGGGCCGCGTCATCATATTATAGGATCCGTCGTAACCATTTTAATGTCAATAACAAAATGTTCTTTTTCTTTTTTTTATCGCGCATTTTGTCTATACATAAGCGTTATGTCTTTGTATTAAAAATAATAGCAGTACAAATGCTAACACGCATTTCAGAAGCTCACAATCATAGCCTATGTCATATCTAGTATTAATTTTAAATAGTGACAAACAGAAACAAAATGTGCCTACGTCGTAGCTGGTTTAAAACGGTCGTGGTATTTAAAATAAATATAAATTATACAAAAAGGTGACATGTTGTCGTTTACCTCTTTACACTGTGGTAGGTTGCCTGACGCTCGGGCGCAGATGAAGAGGGTTACAAAGCGCACAAAATAACAGGATGTCCAAAGCGTCCTCTTCTCCATCTCATAAAGGCTCGAACTGAAGGAAAACGAGAGATGCCGAGGACCCGAATGAAGATGAGGAGGTTTCGCGATGTCGGTGCATAAACTACAGCATAAATGCGAACACGCTGCGCTCTGCTCAACGGTAAGCTCCTACTGTAGTTGCGCTTATTGGGGCTTTGATTGACAGCTAGCGTCTGACGTCACGCTTGTCTAGTCTCACAGTGAATTCACATGACGTTTTTTTTTTTTATTTTTATTTAGGCCAAGTTAACCTCTTTGTTAACTCAGCTGAATTTCAGGTTCACTGGTGATCTTTTGGATATAAAATAAAATAAATAAATAATATACAAATAACCAAACACTATAGTTGAACACCCATACGATGTTGTTTTATTATTTTAAATAACACTATGTAAGAAGGAGGGCTGGGAGGGCATCATAGTGACGATGCGCAATAAATTATTCAGTAACGTTACACAAATCCGCAAGGATGAAAACGAAAACGAGGTGAAAACAGGAAACAATGCAATTGAGCGAAAAAGGGAATTGCATAAACATCTGCAAAACTGTGTATGTGCACACAAACTCGTTCTTCCAGTTTTTACTTTTTCTTAAACTTTTTAACTGACTTTTTTCGTTGTTTGGTGAACTACACTATTCATTCATTCGTTTGTTTGTTTGTTTGTTTTCTTTTTCTGCTTATCCCAATGTTTACTTTACCCCACAGCTGTTAAAAATAAATAAATAAAATAATGTCAACAATAAAATGACATGCATAAAAAGGTTTTTAGCAACAAAAAAAATAAAAAAATAAATAAAATCTTGGATACATGTGCAAATAAATAAATAAATAAATAAAAGTAAAAACAAATACATAAATAATGGACATTAATTAAATTAAATTAAAAATAAATCCTCAATACATAAAATCCTGGATACAAAAAACAAATCCTGGATACATGTACCAAAAAAAAAAAATCATGGGCATTTTGGACATGCATATTTTTTAATTTATTTTTTATTTTATTTTTGTGCATATACATGTACAAATAAATGCATTTGACATGCATAAAAAGGTTTTAAGCTAAAAGAAAATAATAAAATAAAATTAAAAATAAATCCTGGATATATGTAGAAAAAGAAAAATCATGGGCAATTTTTTGAAATGCATAAAAAAATGCTTTTAGCAAACAATAAAATAAAATGGCTTATGGCTTATGCATGCATTATTGTAAGAATATCAGCAGTGATTATAATAATTTTCATTCTATCACAAAAATAATACACAAAAGTACTTCTATATCAGTGCAGAAAGGGTTAGAATTTTTATTATTATTATTATTTATTCGTCATTGTAAATCAAATTACATTGCTCTGACAGTGCTTTCAGAGGCAGGCAATTAATAAATCAATCAATCAGGCAAGCATGGTTTAGGCAATTTTCATGAAGATATGCCAAAGTATATTTGAATAAGCGATAGTTTAATAAACAGTAAGTGACATGTTTTCTCCAGAATCAACAGCAGATGGCGCTGCTGATACTGCAAGTAATCTGAATGCGTTTAAATACATCAGCTATCATTCAAATGTGTGAGTGCTTACCACATAACAAAACCTTAAACTGTACAAACGAGTTTCGTCCATATATAAGCACACAACCCACATAAATGCGCACTTTCGAAAACAAACGAATATAAAATTCAAACAGCTTTCAGAAACGGAAGTCACCAGCGGGCTCCTGTAGGCACTTCCGCTCTGTATGAGGCGAGGCAGAAAAAAAAGCGTATCCTCCATCCTGGTATTTGCCTTCATCCTGGTCACTGCGAAGTCCCCGTACCCAAAACAGGAAGTAAGTACCAAAACCAAAGCTAAATTTCACTTTCGCTCACCTCTCTGCGCTGGACTTGTATCTTTTTATTCTGTACCTGAAAAATAATGCACCGACATCGAATAAAAGCCCTCGATAGCTCACGGCTTCATGTTGCACATAAACATGGCGTCTCATTATACCTCATCTGCTTATATAAAATGAGCACAAAGGAGATTTACAACAAGAATGGTACATACTATTATTTTACGCTGATATTATAATAAAAATGTTTGAACTGAGGCTGCGAGCCTTACTTGTGTGTTTTTTTAGTCAAGTTTCCATTAGCTTAAATGTCTGGTAAAATATATACAGCAGCTTTATTTACATTAGTATAATGAATATCCATTATAATGCACATAAGGTGTTTAGGTTTATCATAAGCACATTAAAAATGAGTCTTTCTGACTTTATGTGTATTCACCTGTAGGCTGAGCATGAACACAGGAGATGTCCCAGCCACTGTGACTCTTGAATCTGTCAATTCTGTCACGTTTACTCAGGACACTGATGGAAATATAATTCTGCACTGCCCTCAAAATGGTGAGACACTTCTCCAGGTTGCAAATTGTCACAACCTGTGACACATCTCATGATATTGTGCTTTATTGGATTGTTTTTGTTTATATATATATATATATATATATATATATATATATATATATATATATAATGTTCTTGTATGATTTGGACGTGCAGATGGGGAGGATCTGGGTTCAGATGGGACAACTGAACCTGTTCACAAACGACTGCGATTGTCCGATGAAGATGGAGAAGATCCTCAGGACTCTACCTCAACGGAGTACTCTGTTGTCACTCTGCCAAGTGAGTATAAACACACATGTTTGTACACTGTTTATATGTACACACACTACTGGTCAAACGTTTTTGAACAGTAAGTCTTTTAATGCCTTTTAAAGAAGTCTTTTTTGCCTACCACTAAGACTGCATTTATTTAAAACAAAATACAGCAAAATCAGTAATATTGTGAAATATTTTTACTGTTTTATAATAATAATAATACCTGCGTTCTATTTGAATATATTTTAAGATGTAATTTATTCCTGTGATCAAAGCTAAATTTTCAGTGTCCTTCAGAAATCATTCTAATATGCTGATTTGCTGTTCAAGAAACATTTATTATTATTATTATTATTATTATCAATATTTAAAACAGCTGAGTAAATTTTTTCAGGATTCTTTGATGAATAGAAAGATCCAACGATCAGCATTTATCTGAAATAAAAAGCTTTTGTAACATTATACACTATACCTTATTTTTTTAGCAAGGATGCTTTAAATTGTTCAAAAGTGATGATAAACACATTTATAATGTTACAAAATATTTCTGTTTCAGATAAATACTGTTCTTCTGAACATTCTATTCATCAAAGAAACCAGAAAAAATTCTACTCGGCTGTAACATAATAATAATATTAATTAATGTTTTTTGAGCAGCAAATGATTTCTGAAGGATCATGTGACTGGAATAATGAAGCTGAAAATTCAGCTTTGAAATTACAGAAATTGAAAACATCTTAAAATGTATTCAAGTAGAAAACTGTTATTTTAAATAGTAAAAATATTTCACAATATTACTGTTTTTGCTGTATTTTGGATCAAATAAATGCACGTTTGGTGAGCATAAGAGACTTGTTTAAAAAACATCTTACTGTTCAAAAACATTTGACTGGTAGTTTATAGCCATGTTTAAATATTTAAATGTAATAAATTTCTATGTAATAAGTAAGTAATTACATAAATGTATTTATTTGTAATATTTTAATATATAATATAAATAGTTAAAATTGTATCACTTGCATTTAATGATACATTTATGCATTTAATATAATGGACTAAACTGTCAAGAGGAATATTTTATTAATTGGATTGTGCTGATTTTAGTTACAGAAGGTGATGAAAGTTTCGAGGTGACAATGACTGCTACAGAGATGAGAGATGGAGAGCTGGAATCAGACGATCTTTCTGAAACAACGGTAAAAAAACCTTAGTTCATATGTTTATGAGTGTAATACAGCCATTATATAGTGTAAAATCAGCTTTTATTGCTAGCTTTGCATGGATTTAACACTTAATGTAAGTGTGTTATTTATTTTATTATCAAGGCTGCATTTACTTGATCAAAAATACAGAAAAAAACTGTAATATAGTGAAAATTATTAAAGTTTAAAATATATAAATATATATATATTTAGTGCTGTCAAAGGATTAATTGCATCCAAAATATAAGTTTATGTTTACATACTATATGTCTGTGTATTGTCTGTGTATATAAAAATACACACGCATACATGTATAAATTAAGGAAAAATATTTTAGATTTATATCTAAAATATGTATATTTATTTATTATCTAAATTGTGTACAGGTGTAAATATATACTAATATATACTAATACTTTTTTTAAATATATACATGTATGTGTTTGTATTTATATGTACATAATAAATATACAGAGTAAACACACATATAGTATGTTAACATAAACTTTTTTTTATGTGATTAATCGTTTGACACCCTTATATATATATATATATATATATAAATTATGCAAAGCTGAATTTTCAGCATCATTATTCCAGTCTTCAGTGTCACATGATCTTTCAGAAATCATTCTTATATGCTGATTTATTACTTTTATTATCAATGTTGGAAACATATTTTTTCTGACAGTATATTTTTGCTATCACTTTTTAGCAATGTAACACATCCTTGATGAATAAAAGTATACATTTCTTTCAGAAAAATAAAGAATACAAATTTACTGACCACAAACTTTTAAATTATAGTTTATACTGGTACAAAAGATTTCTATTTTAAATAAATGCTGTTCTTTGTAACTATTTATTTATTAAAGAATCTTGAAAAAAGTATCATAGGTTTCAACAAAATAACGGTTTCCAACATTGATAATAAATCAGCATATTAAAATGATTTCTGAAGGATCATGTGACATTAAAGACTGGAGTAATGATGCTGACAATTCAGCTTTGCATCACAGGAATAAATTACATTTTAAAATGTATTCACATAGAAAACAGTTATTTTACATTTAAATAATATTTCACAATAATATTGTTTTTTTTTCTGGATTTTTTATCAAATAAATACAGTCTTGATGAGCTTTTTACTTACTTACATATAGTTTTATGATATAAATAAAATCTAAAAATGTTGTTTCTCAACAGGATAGGGATTCTTCTGCCCAAAAGAAAGGTAAAGATGTATCAGCTGTCAGTCAAGCCTGGTTCACCACGAAGGAGGATAAAGACACACTGGTCAATAAGGGTAAGACATATTTTGCATAGATACAAGTCTGCACTGACATGCAAACCCATCATAAGAAATATAAGATATCCATAAAAACAGTCTTATTATTTATCATATATCCTCAGGTCACAAATGGAAACAGGGCATGTGGTCAAAAGAGGAGATTGATCTCCTGATGAACAACATAGAGCGTTATTTAAAGGTGAGCATGCTTTATAAATACATCACATTTGCTGGTATTGCCATCTTTGATTTGCCCCCTCATTATTCATCTGTCTGTGCATCCCGACTCAGAACCGAGGGATTCGGGACCCTGCGGAGATAATCTTTGAAATGTCGAAAGAGGAGCGCAAAGATTTTTACCGCAGTATAGCATGCGGTTTGAACAGACCATTGTTCGCTGTGTACAGACGCGTACTGCGAATGTACGATAACCGGAACCACGTAGGCAAGTAAGGACATGGTTGCTTTTATTTATCTCTTCAGCAGATTTACAAACTCAAACAGAAACAGTTATACACTATATTAAAATGACTGGTCTAATTTTTGACGTGCTGTTTTTGCCATTTAGATACACTGATGAGGAGATCAATAAATTGAAAGAGTAAGTTGAGCCATGAATATTGAATTGCATGAAGTGTGATCTGAATTTGAGAGTCTACATTATCTGATTTGGGTATGTGTTATTAGGCTAAGGCAGAAACATGGAAATGACTGGGCTACTATTGGGGCGGCACTTGGCCGCAGTGCATCGTCTGTGAAGGACCGCTGCCGACTCATGAAGGACACATGCAACACCGGTCAGTTTTTCAAAAATTTCATTTTAGCGCCCCACCGAAGAGGTTGATTATACCAGGAGAAACATATCTGTTTAAAATATTTACTGTATTTGCTGTCTTCCTATATTTACTATATTATTCATTAATAAAAAATATAAAATAAATCATATATATATATATATATATATAAAATAGTATTATTATTATTATTATTTGTAAAATTAATTAAAATAATCATATACAGTGTATAAATAATTTTTATTATAGTAACAAATTATAAAATTTTTATTATATAAATGATTGAAATTATAGTCAATATTATTACTATAATACTGTAATATATTAGCATTATTTTATTTAGTATAATTAATTCATTTATTATTCATTAGAAAAATATATACTAAATAATATATATATATATATTATATATATATATATAATTATTTGTATTTTATTTATTAATGAATGATAAAAGTATAATTATTATTATATAATTTATTAAAATTATAGTAAATGTTATTATTATAATATACTATAACATTATTTAGCTGTTTATTTTATTTTACTATAATTTTTTTTATTATTCATTAGTAAAATAAATAAAATAAAGTAATAAGTATTATTATTATATAATTATTTAAATGATAGTAAATATTACTATAATACTATAATGTACTGTATCATTAATTACTGTTTTTTTGTTTTACTATAATTTTCATATTATTCATAACATAAATAAAATAAAAATCATATATATAAATAATTCTTATTTTATTTATTCATGAATTATGAAAGTATCACTATTATATAAATTATTGAATTTATAGTAAATATTACTATAATATTATAATGTAGCATTATTAGCATTATTTTACTGTTTATCTTATTTTACTATATTTATTTATTCATTAGTAAAATAAAAGTAATCATATATAACAAATATTTGTATTTTATTTATTTTATTAATGAAAGATAAAAGTGTTGTTATTATTATATAAATTATTGAAATTATAGTAAATGTTATTACTAAATATTATTACTATAATACTATAATATACTATAGCATTATTTTACTGTTTATTTTATTTTACTATAATTTGATTATTCATTAGTAAAACAAATGAAATAAAGTCATAAATAAAAATTCTTTTTTCATTTTATTAATGAAAGACAAAAATATTACTATTACAATTATAGTAAATATTGCTAAAATACTATAGCATTATAATTGTGAAATTGTGGTGGGGAGTGCATGTATAACTTTTTAAAATATTGTAATTATTTTATTAGAATTTTGAATATATTAAAGTAAATCTAACAAATATTTTTGTTATATATTTCACAAAGCAAATTCATTATTAAAAATAATTGTTATAGTATTATAAATTCTATAAAATATATTATACAGTACATTTTATATATTATTCAGTCTTTTTTTTTTTTTTTAGATATATAAACTATATTCACTATTGAAAAAGTTGTGATCCTGTGTGACACTAAAATCATCTGAAACTTCAACGCTTTAGGAAAATGGACAGAGGAGGAGGAGCGAAGGTTGGCAGAGGTGGTCCACGAGTTGACTGGCACAGAGGTGGGTGACGTCGTAACTCAGGGGGTCTCTTGGGCATCGGTGGCCGAACTTGTCGGCACTCGCTCAGAGAAGCAGTGCCGCTCCAAATGGCTCAACTACCTGAACTGGAAACAGAGCGGTGGCACAGAGTGGACCAAAGAAGACGACATCAACCTTGTTCGCAGGTAGTTCACAGCAGAACAACCAGCATGAACGGTACTGTATATTTATTTGCAAACTAATTCTGAATTATGTATGAGCAGGATAGCCGAACTAGATGTGGACGATGAGAATGAGATTAACTGGGACATTCTGTCCGGCGGGTGGAGCAGCGTTCGCTCGCCTCAGTGGCTCCGGAGCAAATGGTGGACCATCAAAAGACAAGTGGCCAATCACAAAGAACTTCCTTTTCCTGGTGAGACACATTCTTTATAGTTTTATAATGTGATATAATATGAATTCAACCACTGAAGCAGTGTTTTCTGTGTTGTGTAGTTTTGTTGAAAGGCCTGCAGGATGTTGTGGAGGCACCGCCGTCTGCGATAAACAAGGTCGTGGTGGTTGGTTCACGATCTGCTAATGCTTCGCCAAGCCCTGTCACCGCACTGCAGATCCCAGTCCAGATTCCAGTGCAGATCACACATGTCTGTGAGTAAAATAACTTTTTATTAAATGTATTTCAATGGATAGTTTGAATTTTGTGGTTATAACAGTTCAGTGCAATGTATTCTCTCTCCACAGCTTCTTCAGACGGTGCAAGCGGTACCTCAGACAGTGAAACGATTACGTTGAACTCTGGAGCTTTACAGACCTTTGAATTACTGCCTGTGAGTACCTCAGATCATTTTTCAAAACTATTAAAGTATAAAATATTAATAATAAAAATGATAAGCTGTGTTTCTAAATCATTTGTGTCATTTCCTCCTTAGTCATTTCACTTGCAGCCCACTGGCACTCCTGGAACGTATTTCCTCCAGACAGGAACCAATCAGAGCCTCCCGCTCACGCTCTCAGCCAATCCCACGGTCACACTCACAGCTGCAGCTTCGCCATCTTCACCAGACCAGATTATATTACACAGCCTCACGGTAAGACTTCTATGTGCACAAGGGATATTAAAGTAAACTAAAATTATTAAAAAACATATTTGTTAAATTAATAAATATAAATAAATAAAATAATACACTTTTTCAAAGTTTTTTTTTAAACTCTTTTCATTTTATATTAATTTTATACTGAATTATTAAAACCAACTTTAAGAAAAACTAAAATGACAAACACACTAAAACTAAACTTTAATTATTTTAAATAGTGTTAAGTTTTGACAATATTATAGTAATTATAGTAAAATGAATATGACAGAGATACAATAAATGAAATGCTAATTAACAATATTAATCAAGATTATAATAGTTCATTAATAGTCTATATAAATTTACATATATATTTGTGAAAAAAATAAAAATGACAAAAACTACAAAATTACTAATAGTAAACTTTAATCTGCAATTATTTGCTGTTTTAATTATTTATTTCATGAAAGTAGAATGTAACGTAATGAAAGAAAATACAAAAATTAAAACTAATTGAAAATATTAAGAACTACAATAGTATATTATTGATAACAAACATTTGACACATACATTTGACATAAAAAAAAACCTAATAAAAATTACAAACAACAAATTTACTAAAACTAAACTGTAATTTGCAATTATTTTATACTTTGTAATTATTTTATTAAATGACAAAGAAAATATAAAAAACTAATTCACAATGTTAATAAAAACCACAATAGTATATTATTGATAATAAAGTATGTAAATTTCACATAATTTAAAAAACTAATAAAAATGACAAAAACAACTAAATTACTAAAACTAAATTAGAATTTGCAATTACATTGTTTTATTTCATTAAAAGTACATTTTAAATGACAAAAGAAAACCTAAAAAATAAAAATATTAATAATAAGGTATATAAATTACACATACATTTTTGAAAAAATGAATAAAAATGACAAAAGCAACAAAATTACTAAAGCTAAACTTTAATTTGCAGTTGTTTTCTGTTTTATTTTATTAAATATAAAACTGAAATTTAAATGACAAAGAATATGTAAAAAATAAAAACTAATTGAAAATATTAATAGTAACTACAATAGTATGCTACTGGTGGTAAAAATAGATACATTTGACACATTTCTGAAAAAAAATGAAAACGACTAAAACTACACTTTAATTTGCAATTATTTTCTTTTTATTTTATTAAAAGTAAAATGTATAAAAAATTAAATAAAAAAAATAAATTAATATTAATAAACATAATAGTATATTACTGATACTAAAATATAAACATTTTACACACACACACACACACACACAATAAAAATGACAAAAGCAACAAAATGACTCAAACTAAACTTACAATTATTTTTATTATTTTATTAAAAGTAAAATTTAAATGACAAAGAAAATGTAAAAATAAAAACATTCAAAATATTTTTCAAAACTACAATGTTATTTATAATAAAATATATACATTTTACATATACATTTGTGAATAAAACTAAGAAAAGTGACAGAAAAACTTAATAAACTTAATGGTTTACGTTTTAATTATTCTATCAAAACTAAAATTAAAATAAAAACTAATTTAAAATACGAATAAAATTAAAATAAAAACTGATTCAGAATATGAATAAAAACTATAACAGTATGTTAATCCTATAAAAAATATATGCCAAAAATAATAATAATTCTCTCTCTTCCACCTACTTTCACAATCGGCATCAGACCGACAATGAGAATGTGACCGTTCAGATGTCCCATCCTGGCATCATCATCCAGACGGTGACCTCAGAGGACCTCTCGGACTCTCTCGGCCAATCAGAGCTGGAGGCAGAGCAGGAACTCGTGAAGGAAGAATCTTCAGAAAACCAAAACAACTCGGGAGAAGACGAACAGAATGAAGAGAGATCAAAAGATATACATGAAGGAGAAAAGGTATCATCTTGAAGCCCTTCAAAAATGAAAAATGAAATGAAAGTGCTCTCAACCTTCCCGCTCATGAAATTCTCCTTTCTGTGTTCAGACTCTGGACTCTCCCAAAGCTGAGGAAACGGTAGAGAGTTCTGGGATGGGCGAAGGAGCTGTG
Organism: Cirrhinus molitorella; assembly: GCA_033026305.1. Classification (NCBI taxonomy): domain Eukaryota; kingdom Metazoa; phylum Chordata; class Actinopteri; order Cypriniformes; family Cyprinidae; genus Cirrhinus; species Cirrhinus molitorella. The sequence continues at coordinate 31,152,522 of CM065128.1, forward strand.
CTCATGGTCCCGTCTCCGAGTAGCTTTATTCCTACTAATGAGGACATCAGCACAGATTCAGTCCTGCCGCTCGGAACGCTGACAGGTAATGACTTAAACTAGTTGACTAAGACTAAAAAAGTAATGCAAGCGCTCTAATCATTTGTTTCTTCATGCAGATCCCATTCTGCAGAACCAGGAAGAGGGATCAGACTGATCATCAAGACACAGAACACTGACTTTTTCTTCTGTAGGGACAAATGCAGCATGCATCAACAGAAATGCGCGCACATCAAAACACTTCAGTATTTATTTATCATGCAAGTTCCTGAGCCACAGCGTCTCAGTGCAGTTACAAAAAACATTAAATATTCTGAAGCAACACTTTTTTATGGTGTATTTAAAACGTAATACGTTCATTATTTTAAATGTTACTTTTTTGTGTATGTATATCTAGATTTTGACTAGTTTTTGTAGCCTACTTTCCTGCTTAACAGTAAAACTTGATATAAAGCTACGTGAAGCTGCACTGTTCTGATATATTGGAGAATGTTTGCGTCATTCCAAATGTCCGCTAGACTAGACGGCCATAATTTATCGAATGGTTTATAGATTCACCTTACCTGTAAATTAGTGCCTCTGTGTTTATTTATTGAATAAACAAACTTTTGTCACCACTTGCTTGTCATTGCCATTACTATTTTCCCATTTAAATGATCTGTTCTCATGAAGAAAATGAATTTGATTATAGTAGCTCAGAGATTAATGAACAGGGAAGAGGAAACAAATGTCATTGGTTATAAACACCGGACTTGTTTCCAAAAGCTGCCTTACAGGATTAGTTTATTTTCAGAACAAAAATTTACAGATAATGTACTCATTTCCTTGTCATCCAAAATGATCAAGTCTTTCTTTAGTCGTAAAGAAATTATATTTTTTTTGAGGAAAACATTTCAGGATTTCTCTCCATATAATTAACTGTTATGGTGCCCCCAAGTTTGAACGTCCAAAATGCAGTTTAAATCCAGCTTCAAATGCCTCTAAACGAATCCAGCCGTTGAAGAAGGGTCTTATCTAGCGACACGAACGGTTATTTTCTAGACAAATTAACAATTTATATACTTTTTAACCATAAAATGCTCCTTGTATCGTCTCTGCCATGCGCATGCGTAGTCTGTGATCCGGGTCAATCGAGTTAGGGGATGTCGAAAAACTCCCATTTCTTTGTAGGGCGTTTGATCATCTTTGTATGTTCACTTTGTAAACAATGGATTAGTACTTCTGCAGCGATGTAGGAAGACTTTGAAGTTGGAGAAGAAAACGAGATGAAGCTTTACGACTGAAGAAAGAAAGACATGAACATCTTGGATGTTAAAGGGGTGAGTACATTATCTGTACATTTTTGTTCTGAAAGTGAACTAATCCTTTAAGGGAAGGACTGTTTTACTAAGCTAAATACTTTACGATTTTTACGTTTGAGGAGAAATTTGTCTAATTTCTGCATCATCATAACAAACGAAATGGCAAAAATGGTGATTTTGGAGGCTGCTTCTGAAAATACATGATAAACATCATTTTAAATGAATAAAAAACAAAACTCTCACTTACAACCAGTGTTATTTTAATATTGTTTATTTATGCCTGTTTATAGTTTTCTTATTTTTTAGTGGTTTTTATTAATATTTTATTTTCTAGAGTTTTTTATGCAGTATTGTTTTGGTTAAATTTTAGTTAGCTATTGAAAATATAAATTATTTTTTTTTATTATTTTCATTAGGTTAATTTGGAAGCCTGTTTCCGCCATTGAGTAAAGAATAAAAAAGAAAGGAAACTAAATGTGACTTTTTATCTCACAATTCTGGCTTTTTTCTCACAAGTGTGAGTTTGCATGTTTATTGTTTTTTTTTTTTTTCATAAGTCTCTTCTGCTCACCAAGCCTGAATTTATTCGATCCAAAATACAGCAAAAAAATAAAACTTTGAAATATTTTTACTACTTAAAATAACTGTTTTCTATTTTAAAATGTAATTTATTGCTGTGATTTCAAAGCTGATTTTTTTTTTTGCATCATTTTTTGAATCATTCTAAGATGCTGATTTATTGCTCAAAAAAACATTTATTATTATTATTATTATTATTATTATGTTGAAAACAGCTAAGTAGGTTTCTTTGATTAATAGAAAATTCATTTATTTGAAATAGAAATCTTTGTAACATTATAAATGTCTTTATCATCACTTTTTGGTCAATTTAAAAAATACAAATAAAAATTATACTGCTTTTTTTATACAAGCTTTTGAATGGTATGTTACAAAAGCTTTTTATTTCCGATAAATGCTGATCTTTGGATCTTTCTATTCATCAAACTGAAAATTTAGCTTTGATCACAGCAATAAATTACATTTTAAAATATATTCAAATAGTAAACAGATATTTTAGTAAAAAAAAAATCAAAATTTAACTTTTTGCGGTACTTTGGATCAAATAAATGCAGGCTTGGTGAGCATGCAGAAGAGACTTCTTTTAAAAAAAAAAAAACATAAAAAATCTTACTGTTCAAAAACTTTTGACTGGTAGTGTATGAATTATCTCATAATTCTGAGGGGGGAAAAGTCAGAATTAGAGATAATTAGATAAGTCAAATAATTAGAGAGAATTTGTTTTTATTTCAATTAACAAAACAAAAAAAAACTTACGCCGCCTGGGTTTTGTGGTTTCATTTATTAATGCTGAAACACGTATTGGCCACAAGAGGGAGCTGATAATCAGCTATTTTCACTTGCTGTACGCAATAAAAGGGGCATTTGCTTTGCCTATGCAAATATTAAAGAAGGCTCTGCATTTTGGAATTAAGTCAGTCACCCAACCTGAACCAGCTTTCATTTTTTGAGCGCTACACAACTCAAATGTTAAAAACTGAAGTGCAGTTGTCCATCCTCTCCACTAGGCGGCAGAAGCGGCAGCGCTTTAACTTCGGTGTGACTCCTTCGGATGCTGTGGAAGACTAATTTTACAACACGTGCAGATTGTTTGTAAAAACAGACCGTGTAGATAGTAGCTCATCGACACAATCTTAATGTCTTTCAACTTAAACGGTACATATTCCAGCGCAAAATCAAATTAAACCGACTCTAGGTGCGATAAAGTGTAGGAATCGAGGGTCACGCAACTCGCTAGCGTACTTTTATAAAGCAACGTTGAATTTTACTTGTAAAATGACTAGCACGCGTTATGTAACAGTCTTTTCGTTTGTTAAAAGTCATTGATACATAGCTCATACGTGATAAATCGACTGAAAGCAACAAAACACATTTAAAACTGTGTTAAAACCTTCAGTGAAGGCTTTGTTTACATGCCGATGTCTTGCTGAACTAGCTGACAGACCTTTAACACACACACACACACACACACACACACAAACAATCGGTTGTTGTTGCGTTAACTTTGTAATCGTTGAATTATTCACCCTCTAATATTTATGTTATAAAGTAGAATACTAAGTAATGGTGTTTTTGTTAATATAGACAGTTAATGCGTTAACCTCTTAAGTTTCTGATGACTATGGGTTTTGTAGACGTGTTATGTTTAATAGAGAGTGTTAATATGGGCCATTCTACGGAATTTGTGCAAACTGGTGTCCCACAACCAAAAAACTAATTTAAAAACATTTAAGTACTCAAATCTCAGATGTTTACTAAGATGCTTTTATTATCTATTGAAACCCACAATAATATTTAAGATACCAGTAACATGTGTATGTATGTATATGAAGAGTTCAGACGCAAAAGCCTCTAAATTCATCTGACATCTTTCTTTAAAAAATGCATTTTTATCAGGCTCCGATGTACAGGTTTCTATGAAAGTAGTGGTACTTCTGATTTGGCTGAGGGTGGGATTATTGCGAGTTTTAAGTATAATATGTGTTGAGAGCATTCACTCAGTATCATTATCTCATTTTTGACCAAGATGGCTTTTAGCTGGTTTTGCATCTGAACTCTTTATATATATATATATATATATATATAGATATATAGATATAGATAGATAGATAGGAAGGAAGGTGGCTGTTCCTAACTATAACCACTAAATTTAAACTAATGAAAATTATATTGAAGTAATTTTTCCATTCAATACCATTGTTGTTTTTAAAAATGTTTTTGATCTAAAATTCTACTACTGTAACAGTCAAACCAAAACATGTTGTCATTGTTTCTGTACTGAAAAAAGGGAACTCATAATAATTCATTTGGGGGAAATAAATACAATTTTAGTACAGTTATACAAATTTTTAATATGTTTTAGTAGTGTTTTAGTATATGGGTTAAAATTTTGTAATGTAATGTGGTCACTACCAAAACTGTCCAGTCAGTACTGTCAAAAATGAAGTATATTGAATTATCAACTAAAAATATGATAAATAAGTGATAAATAAGTGTTTGGTTCAATGTATATTCATACTAATAAATCGTTAGCTTTGAAATCAGTATGATCAACTTTTTGCTATTTACAAAGAAAAATTTGATTCAAAATACAAGTCTCATAAATCACACTTGAAATATTGTTAAAATTGTAATTGATTATTGATTTACATTTAATTTTTTTTTTTTACAGAATTTGTGACTTTGCACCTATTCTGTAGAATGACCCACACACTTTATCTTTGATTTTTTAACTATTATTTAAACTAACTTTAGATATACTTTAATGCGTAATGTCTTTGCTTCTGTGTTTCCCCTACAGAATAAAGGATGTGTTCGGACAGAAGCAGAGCTCTGAGACGTGTGGACATTGACTGTAATGATGGACATCTCTTCATGGACAGGTAAGTATTGTTTTTTTTGTTCTGTTCTTTTTTTTTTTTTTTTTTTTTTTAATAAAAATGTTTTTCTTCTATAAAGTAGTATAACCCCTGCTGGACACGGTGCCGAGGCTCAGGGAGGACCCGAATCATCCCCGCCCCTTCTTTCACACAACACTCGCTCAGTAACGCAGTGATCTGGATTCGAACCAGCAACCTCTGAACCACGAGGCTGCGCGCTTACCTGTGCGCCACAGATCACATGTTTGAGTTTGTGCTGGAACTTATATTTCACTATTCACCTGTATGTGAGTTTACAATAAATCAGTTAAAGCTTTCAGTCAGCTGAGTTAGGATTTGAACCCATGCCTCAACTGCAACCTTTTCTGCTGATAACGTGTGCTTAGCCACTAACCCATTGTGGCTTTCACACTTCATGCTTTGTTTTTATGGCACTTTGTTGGATGTAATGACAACGATTTGATAGATTTTACAATAAATCAGTTGGCTGAGGCTTGCTTTGAACGCAAGACTCCAGCGTTAAAGCGCAACGCTCTATCTGGTGAGCCACTGGGTCTTATGACTGTTTTGGATGGGATTTTATTGAACGTTTTATTGTTTTCCATGTAGAAAAACTTGAATACTTGTGGGATTTGAACTTAGGTGTTTCCCATAGAGTAAGCAGTTAATTATCCACTGAGCCACACTGAACATTTGTTTACTCAAGTGAATAATTTTTATGCTTCTGAATCTAAAACACATTGCTTAAAGGTTTCTAGCGATGCTAAATACCTTAATTGGCTGTGACAGGTGTTCTAAATCAGATTTGAGTTTGTGATGGGTGCTTGATATTCCTCTATATAACAAAAAAAACCTTGCAATTAATTAAAAAAAAACATTATACAGACACGTCATATATATTGGTATCTGATGTTTTGCTCATTGCATATAAGATATTGTACTTTGCAAAATATTTACTATGTGTTTCTAAAAGCTTTTTGAAACATGAGTTTTCTTGCATTTACAGTTTTGTCCAGCAGGCGTCACCAGTGTGTGGTGTTTCGAGTGATTCTCCAGTGAATCATTTAGTGAATCAACTGGTTCAATTGATTCAAAGCTTCGTTCTTCGTCTCTTTGCTTCTACTGCTGTTGTCTTTATATTAATGCATGTACACTTTTTGTCCACATGTGGGTGGACACTGAATTTATCTCATGCATTTGCCTCCTAGATTCATAAGTAAAAACATTTCAGTGTTCATCCATCATAATAGTCATTAGTTTATCAGCTATCATTTTAATGCAGGATTTATTGATCATTTGTTCAAATCTGTCCTGTCTCCTCCATCCATAACCTCATCACCCATCCAGAGCTTCAGATAGAGACTCAGAGCAGGATGTGGATTGGGAAGAGCTCACTATCCAGATGATCCTCAAGGTGGCGCTGGAGAATCAACCAAACATTAAAATGCTGCTCAAGTCTGCAAACACAAGCAAAAAACATCAAAATCATTGTTTAGTTGTGAACAAACATGAAACACACGGTTTTAAATGAATTAAAAACAAAGATACATATTACTAAAGATACGTAGTTTTCAAACTAAAACAGTCTCAGGAGATCTTATGTCCTCGTATGTTATGTGTGTTTACATTCTGAGCCTGTGCTTTTGAGTTCAACACATTTCATCTGTTTTACCCATGGTTTTACCTCAGCAGTTGTTTATTTAGCGAATCTGATGGTCAAAGCTCTGACAAACTCATAAATTTGTTTTAATAAACGGAAATTTTAAACCTTAGTCCTCTGAAGTGCGACTAGCCTCTGGTTTAGTGTAGCAGCTTAATGAACCTATCTATTGATGCTAATACACTTATTGACCACAAGAGGGAGATGATCAGATCTTTGTCTGCCTTATACACATTTGATATCGTAAACAGGGACTTTGGCTTGACTATGAAAATGTTAAAATGTGAAAAGAAAAAATAAACTTTCTGACCATATGTTGGCCTTGTAATATGACTCGTAATGTAGAAACTGAAGTGTAGTTTTTGTTTCCGCTCCACTAGGCGGCGTAAGCGGCTTCACGGTCAGAATGACACCTCGTTCAGGTGCTCGACAAACATGGCGTTGTTTACAAGCGTGCAGACTGTTAAAAATACAAATCCTGGAGATGACAGCTCAGTGACAGTTTTAAAATGTCACTAAACAGCACATATTCATCTCATCAACAGTCAGAAACGACACGTGTTGTGATAAAACGCAGGAAACGAGTGACAGGCGACTCACCTGTAAGTAACTACACATGCAGTGCTTTTGTCTTGTTTTATCCTTTGTAAGTCCTTATTCTTAGTATTTAAGTGCTTATTTAAGTTTTGCCAAGTGTTTAAATGTTAGGATGTCTTTGTTTCTTCCGATATGTTAAAGCAGGGCTGCTCTATTAGTTTGTTTACATTCATAGTGATGGTTTTAGGTTCATTCAATGTATTTCTACACAAAGTCTACCTTTATGTCTGAATGAATCGCCTTCTCATATTCATATTTTGAAGGAGAATCATAAGGAGTGGCGTTTTTGTCTGTGTGATTGTTGTAGTCTTACTTTGGATAGTATACTTATGTTTGTTATTTGGGTCAGTAGGTTTGTGAAGCTCTGTTTTTGCTGCTTCATGGTTTTGTAGAGTGTGCTTTTGTTCTTTTATAATAACCAGCAAATAGTTGTCAGTTGTTTATTGTGAGGGAAAAATCTCATCTCAGCTTTACAGCTGTATTAATAAACATGTTTTGTTTTGCTCAGTATTTTGTAGCACAGTAATCAGAGGCTGAAACACAGAAACAGATTGAAGGCCATAACCTCGACTTCAACAGAATGTGAGTCACACAACATTCATTCAGCAGTGAACATTAGTGAACATTCATGTAGTACAGGTCCTTCTCAAAAAATTAGCATATTGTGATAAAGTTCATTATTTTCTGTAATGTACTGATAAACATTAGACTTTCATATATTTTAGATTCATTACACACAACTCGAAGTAGTTCAAGCCTTTTATTGTTTTAATATTGATGATTTTGGCATACAGCTCATGAAAACCCAAAATTCCTATCTCAAAAAATTAGCATATTTCATCCGACCAATAAAAGAAAAGTGTTTTTAATACAAAAAAAGTCAACCTTCAAATAATTATGTTCAGTTATGCACTCAATACTTGGTCGGGAATCCTTTTGCAGAAATGACTGCTTCAATGCGGCGTGGCATGGAGGCAATCAGCCTGTGGCACTGCTGAGGTGTTATGGAGGCCCAGGATGCTTCGATAGCGGCCTTAAGCTCATCCAGAGTGTTGGGTCTTGCGTCTCTCAACTTTCTCTTCACAATATCCCACAGATTCTCTATGGGGTTCAGGTCAGGAGAGTTGGCAGGCCAATTGAGCACAGTAATACCATGGTCAGTAAACCATTTACCAGTGGTTTTGGCACTGTGAGCAGGTGCCAGGTCGTGCTGAAAAATGAAATCTTCATCTCCATAAAGCTTTTCAGCAGATGGAAGCATGAAGTGCTCCAAAATCTCCTGATAGCTAGCTGCATTGACCCTGCCCTTGATAAAACACAGTGGACCAACACCAGCAGCTGACATGGCACCCCAGACCATCACTGACTGTGGGTACTTGACACTGGACTTCAGGCATTTTGGCATTTCCCTCTCCCCAGTCTTCCTCCAGACTCTGGCACCTTGATTTCCGAATGACATGCAAATTTTGCTTTCATCCGAAAAAAGTACTTTGGACCACTGAGCAACAGTCCAGTGCTGCTTCTCTGTAGCCCAGGTCAGGCGCTTCTGCCGCTGTTTCTGGTTCAAAAGTGGCTTGACCTGGGGAATGCGGCACCTGTAGCCCATTTCCTGCACACGCCTGTACACGGTGGCTCTGGATGTTTCTACTCCAGACTCAGTCCACTGCTTCCGCAGGTCCCCCAAGGTCTGGAATCGGTCCTTCTCCACAATCTTCCTCAGGGTCCGGTCACCTCTTCTCGTTGTGCAGCGTTTTCTGCCACACTTTTTCCTTCCCACAGACCTCTTGCTTGAGGGTGTCAATGATGGCCTTCTGGACAGCAGTCAGGTCGGCAGTCTTACCCATGATTGCGGTTTTGAGTAATGAACCAGGCTGGGAGTTTTTAAAAGCCTCAGGAATCTTTTGCAGGTGTTTAGAGTTAATTAGTTGATTCAGATGATTAGGTTAATAGCTCGTTTAGAGAACCTTTCCATGATATGCTAATTTTTTGAGATAGGAATTTTGGGTTTTCATGAGCTGTATGCCAAAATCATCAATATTAAAACAATAAAAGGCTTGAACTACTTCGAGTTGTGTGTAATGAATCTAAAATATATGAAAGCCTAATGTTTATCGGTACATTACAGAAAATAATGAACTTTATCACAATATGCTAATTTTTTGAGAAGGACCTGTATGTATACAGCAATCAGCATTTGAAGTGGATCAAAACCTTGCACCAGAGTTGTCCTAAAACCAAAACAATACCTGCTCTTGTCTTAGGACAACTTTGATAAACTTTTTTGATCCACTTCAAATGTGGACTACTATATGTAGTGTTATTTAGACTCACTTAGACTAACTTGAGACTAAATTGAGATGTTTTAAATAGTAATGACTGTTTATTTTTGTCTTTTCTCTAGAGGAGGGATGTGTTTGGACAGAAGCAGAGCTCTGGGACGTGTGGACAGACGTTGACTGTAATGATGGACATCTGCTCATAGACAGGTAAGACTTCTGACTTGTGTTTTTGTTTTGTTGTGTACTAGACATGTCGGTTACCATCATTTTCTTTCTGGAGGGTGACCCCTCTAGAAAGCAAATGATGGTAACCGAAATAGGTGGGGAAGGGACGGCGGACCTGATTTTTTTATACAGCTAATTTTTTTTCTTCCATAAAGAAGCATAACCCCTGCTGGGCACGGTGCCGAGGCTCGGGGGGGGACCCGAATCATCCCCACCCCTTCTTTCACGCAACACTCGCTCAGTAACGCAGTGATCTGGATTCGAACCAGCAACCTCTGAACCGTGAGGCTGCGCGCTTACCTGTGCGCCACAGATCACATGTTTGAGCTTGTGCTGGAACTTATATTTCACTATTCACCTGTATGTGAGTTTACAATAAATCAGTTAAAGCTTTGAGTTGGGTGATTGTTGTCTGAGGAGGGATTTGAACCCATGCCTCAAATGCAGCTGAAAACGTGTGCTTAACCACTAACCCATTGTGGCTTATGCGTTTTGTGCTTTATTTTTAAGGCACTTTGTTGGGTGTAATGACAACAATTTGATTTCACAATAAATCCATTAAAGTTACCCAGTTGGTTGAGGTGGGATTTGAACCCATGCCTCAACTGTAGCTTTATCAGTTAGGAACATGTGCTTAGCCTCTGACCCATTGTGGCTTTCACACGCTGAGCCCTATTTTTAAGGCATTTTCTTGAATGTAACGACAACAATTTGTTTGATTTTACAATAAATCAATTCACTGAGGTGGGATTTGAATCCATGACTCAATCAAAGCCTCATCAGGCCATAAACATGTGCTTAGCCACTAACCCATCGTGACTTCTACGCCAAATGCTTGCTGTTGGGACACTTTGTTGGATTTATAATGACAACAATTTAACAAACTTTTGTGGGATTTGAACTCAAGATTCCAACATTACAGCACAACGCTTAATCTACTGAGCCACTGAATCTGATGAGTGTTTCAGATGAGATTTTATTGAACATTTGTTTTCCATGTAGAAAAACTTGAATAATTGTGAGATTTGAACCTATGAGTTCCCCATAGAGTAAGCAGTTAATTATCCACTGAGCCACAGAACTATAACACTTAATTTGTAAATATCATCATTTGTTTATTCAAACCAATAGCTTTTTTCTGAATCTGAAACACACTTGCCTGGAAGTTTTTAGGAACCCTAAAGACCCTTGATTAGCTGCTTCAGGTGTTTTGAATCAGATCTGAGTTAACGATAGGTGCTTTCAATGAAATAGTCCTCTATAAAACAAAAAACTTTACCATTAATTAAAAAAAAACATATTATACAGACACGTCATATTTATTGGTATCTGATGTTTTGCTCATTGCATATAAGATATTGTACTTTGCAAAATATTTGCAATGTGTTTCTAAAAGCTTTTTGAAACATGAGTTTTCTTGCATTTACAGTTTTGTCCAGCAGGCGTCACCAGTGTGTGGTGTTTCGAGTGATTCTCCAGTGAATCATTTAGCGAATCAACTGGTTCAATTGATCCAAAGCTTCGTTCTTCGTCTCTTTGCTTCTACTGCTGTTGTCTTTATATTAATGCATGTACACTTTTTGTCCACATGGGGGTGGACACTGAATTGATCTCATGCATTTGCCTGCTAGATTCATAAATAAAAACATTTCAGTGTTCATCCATCATAATAGTCATTAGTTTAACAGCTATCATTTTAATGCAGGATTTATTGATCATTTGTTCAAATCTATCCTGTCCCATCCATAACCTCATCACCCATCCAGAGCTTCAGATAGAGACTCAGAGCAGGATGTGGATTGGGAAGAGCTCACTATCCAGATGATCCTCAAGGTGGCGCTGGAGAATCAACCAAACATTAAAATGCTGCTCAAGTCTGCAAACACAAGCAAAAAACATCAAAATCATTGTTTAGTTGTGAACAAACATGATACACATGATTTTAAATGAATTAAAAACAAAGATACATCTTCGTTTTCAAACTAGAACAGTCTCAGGAGATCTTATGTCCTCGTAGGTTAAGTGTGTTTACATTTTGAGCATGTGCTTTTGAGTTCAACACATTTCATCTGTTTTACCCATGGTTTTACCTCAGCAGTTGTTTATTTAGCGAATCTGATGGTCCGTGTTTCTCCGCTGGTCAAAGCTCTAACAAACTCATAGATTTGTTTTAATAAATTGACATTTTAAACCTTAGTCCTCTGAAGTGCGACTAGCCTCGTGTTAGTGTAGCAGCTTAATGAACCTATCTATTGATGCTAATACACTTATTGACCACAAGAGGGAGATGATCAGCTCTTTGTTTGCCTTATACACATTTGATGTCGTAAACAGGGACTTTGGCTTGACTATGAAAATGTGAAAAGAAAAAAATAAGCTTTCTGACGATATGTTGGCCTTATAATATGACTCGTAATGTAGAAACTAAAGTGCAGTTTTTGTTTCCGCTCCACTAGGCGGCGTAAGCGGCTTCACGGTCAGAATGACACCTCGTTCAGGTGCTCGACAAACATGGCGTTGTTTACAAGTGTGCAGACTGTTTAAAATACAAATCCTGGAGATGACAGCTCAGTGACAGTTTTAAAATGTCACTAAACAGCACATATTCATCTCATCAACAATCAGAAACGACACGTGTTGTGATAAAACGCAGGAAACGAGTGACAGGCGACTCACCTGTAAGTAACTACACATGCAGTGCTTTTGTCTTGTTTTATCCTTTGTAAGTCCTTATTCTTAGTATTTAAGTGCTTATTTAAGTTTTGCCAAGTGTTTAAATGTTAGGATGTGTTTGTTTCTTCCGATATGTTAAAGCAGGGCTGCTCTATCAGTTTGTTTACATTCATAGTGATGGTTTTAGGTTCATTCAGTGTATTTCTACACAAAGTCTACCTTTATGTCTGAATGAATCGCCTTCTCATTTTCATATTTTGAAGGAGAATCATAAGGAGTGGCGGTTTTGTCTGTGTGATTGTTGTAGTCTTACTTTGGATAGTATACTTATGTTTGTTTTTGGGGTCAGTAGGTTTGTGAAGCTCTGTTTTTGCTGCTTCATGGTTTTGTAGAGTGTGCTTTTGTTCTTTTATAATAACCAGCAAATAGTTGTCAGTTGTTTATTGTGAGGGAAAATCTCATCTCAGCTTTACAGCTGTATTAATAAACATGTTTTGCTCAGTATTTTGTAGCACAGTAATCAGAGGCTGAAACACAGAAACAGATTGAAGGCCATAACCTCGACTTCAACAGAATGTGAGTCACACAACATTCATTCAGCAGTGAACATTAGTGAACATTCATGTAGTATGTATACAGCAATCAGCATTTGAAGTGGATCAAAACCTTGCACCAGAGTTGTCCTAAAACCAAAACAATACCTGTCCTTGTCTTAGGACAACTTTGATAAACTTTTTTTGATCCACTTCGAATGTTGACTACTATATGTAGTGTTATTTAGACTCACTTAGACTAACTTGAGACTAAATTGAGATGTTTTAAATAGTAATGACTGTTTATTTTTGTCTTTTCTCTAGAGGAGGGATGTGTTTGGACAGAAGCAGAGCTCTGGGACGTGTGGACAGACGTTGACTGTAATGATGGACATCTGCTCATAGACAGGTAAGACTTCTAACTTGTGTTTTTGTTTTGTTGTGTGCTAAACATGTCGGTTACCATCATTTTCTTTCTGGAGGGTGACCCCTCTAGAAAGCAAATGATGGTAACCGAAATAGGTGGGGAAGGGACGGCGGACCTGATTTTTTTATACAGCTAATTTTTTTTTCTTCCATAAAGAAGCATAACCCCTGCTGGACACGGTGCCGAGGCTCGGGGGGGGACCCGAATCATCCCCGGCCCTTCTTTCACGCAACACTCGCTCAGTAACGCAGTGATCTGGATTTGAACCAGCAACCTCTGAACCGTGAGGCTGCGCGCTTACCTGTGCGCCACAGATCACATGTTTGAGTTTGTGCTGGAACTTATATTTCACTGTTCACCTGTATGTGAGTTTACAATAAATCAGTTAAAGCATTGAGTTGGGTGATTGTTGACTGAGGTGGGATTTGAACCCACACCTCCATCGCAGCTGGAAACGTGTGCTTAACCACTAACCCATTGTGGCTTATGCGTTTTGTGCTTTATTTTTAAGGCACTTTGTTGGATGTAACGCTATCCATTTAAAGTAAGCAACAGTAAGATTTGAACTCGGGTCTCTTGGATGAAAGCACAAAGCTTTATCCACTGCGCCACTGCACCTGTAGGTTTGTTAGGCGCTTTGGACAGGATTGTATTGAGAACTTTGTTGTTAAGAATGGCAAATATAAGCAACAGTGGGATTTGAACTCTGGTCTCCTAAATGAAAGCACAAAGCTTTAACCATTACACTATTGGACTTGTGGAAGTGTCTGCTGCTTTGGGCAGGGTTGTATTGAGAACTGTGTTATAAAAATGACAAAAAGAAGCAACAATGGGATTTGAACTCTGGTCTCCTAAATGAATGCGCAAAGCTTTAACCACTGCACCACTGCATTTGTTGAGATGCTTAGTGATTTGCACAGGGATGTTTTGAGAACTTTGTTAGAAAGCATGACAAATATAAGCAACAACGGGATTTGAACTCCGGTCTCCTAAATAAAAGTGCAAAGCTTTATCCACTGCACTGTTGCACCTGTAGGGACATTAGGCGCTTTTGGTAGGGTTATATTGAGAGCTAAACTGTAAGGAATGACAAACACAAGCAACAGCGAGATTAGAACTCAGGTCTCCTAAATGAAAGCGCAAAGCTTTAACCACTACTCCATTGGATCTGCGTATTTATTTTTTGCTTTGGACATGATTGTATTAAGAAATTTGTTGTTAAGCGTGGCAAATTTAAGCAACAGTGGGATTTGAACTTGTGTCTCCATCGCAGCCGGAAACATGTGCTTAACCACTAACCCATTGTGGTGTTCATGTTTTGTCCTGTGTCACTGTTGGCTGTAATGATAACAATTTGATTTCACAATAAATCTATTAAAGCTATCAGTTGGTTGAGGTGGGACTTGAACCCAAGCCTCAAATGTAGTTTTATCAGTTGAGAATTATGTGCTTAGCCACTGACCCATTGCGGCTTCTACACTCTGAGCCTTGATTTTAAGGCACTTTGTTGGATGTAACAAAGATTTGTTTGATTTTATAATGAAATATTTAAAGCTGTCAGTTTACTGAAGTGGGATTTGAACCCATACCTCAATCACAGCCTTATCAGCTGAGAACATGTGCTTAGCCACTGCCCCATCATGACTTTGACACCAAATGCCTGCATTTGGGACACTTTGTTGGATTTATAATGACAACAATTTAACATAAGCTTTCATGGAACTTGAACTCAAGATTCCAACATTACAGCGCAACACAATCTAGTGAACCACTGAATCTGATGAGTGTTTCAGATTAGATTATTGAACATTTGTTTTCCATGTAGAAAAACTTAAATAATTGTGGGATTTGAACCTAGGAGTTTTCCATAGAGTACACAGTTAATTATCCTCTGAGCCACAGAGTTGCAACACTTGTAAATATCATCATTTGTTTTATTCGAACCAATGGTTTTTATGTTTGTGAATCTGAAACACACTTGCCTGGAAGTTTCTAGCAACCCTAAAGACCCTGATTAGCTGCTTCAGGTGTTTTGAATCAGATTTGAGTTAATAATAGGTGCTTTTAATGAAACAGTCCTCTATAAAACAAAACCAACCTTGCAATTAATTAAAAAAAAAAACATATCATACAAACACGTCATATATTAATGGTATTTAATGTTTTGTTAATTGCATTTAAAATAGTGTACTTTGCCAAATATTTGCAATGGGTTTGTAAAAGCTTTTTGAAACATGAGTTTTCTTGCATTTACAGTTTTGTCCAGGAGGCGTCACCAGTGTGTGGTGTTTCGAGTGATTCACCGGTGAATCATTTTGCGAATCAACTGGTTCAACTGATTCAAAGCTTCGTTCTTCGTCTCTTTGCTTCTACTGCTGTCTATATATTAATGCATGTACACTTTTTGTCCACATGTGGGTGTCCACTGAATTGATCTCATGCATTTGCCTGCTAGATTCATAAGTAAAAACATTTCAGTGTTCATCCACCATAATAGTCATTAATTTAACAGCTATCATTTTAATGCAGGATTTATTGATCATTTGTTCAAATCGGTCATGTCTCCTCCATCCATAACCTTATCACCCATCCAGAGCTTCAGATAGAGACTCAGAGCAGGATGTGGATTGGGAAGAGCTCACTATCCAGATGACCCTCAAGGTGGCGCTGGAGAATCAACCAAGCATTAAAAATGCTGCTCAAGTCTGCAAACACAAGCACAAAACATCAAAATCATTGTTTAGTTGTGAACAAACATGATACACACGGTTTTAAATGAATTAAAAACAAAGATACATATTACTAAAGATACATAGTTTTCAAACTAAAACAGTCTCAGGAGATCTTATGTCCTCGTAGGTTAAGTGTGTTTACATTTTGAGCCTGTGCTTTTGAGTTCAACACATTTCATCCGTTTTACCCATGGTTTTACTTCAGCAGTTGTTTATTTAGCGAATCTGATGGTCCGTGTTTCTCTGCTGGTCAAAGCTCTGACAAACTCATAAATTTGTTTTAATAAATTGACATTTTAAACCTTAGTCCTCTGAAGTGTGACTAGCCTCGGGTTTAGTGTAGCAGCTTAATGAACCTATCTATTGATGCTAATACACTTATTGACCACAAGAGGGAGATGATCAGATCTTTGTCTGCCTTGTACACATTTGATATCATAGAGACGTTGGCTTGAGTATAAAAATGATAAAATATAAAAGAAGAAAACATTTCTGACCATATGTTGGCCTTATAATAAGACTCGTAATGTAGAAACTGAAGTGTAGTTTTTGTTTCCGCTCCACTAGGCGGCGTAAACGGCTTCACGGTCAGAATGACACCTCGTTCAGGTGCTCGACAAACATGGCGTTGTTTACAAGCGTGCAGACTGTTTAAAATACAAATCCTGGAGATGACAGCTCAGTGACAGTTTTAAAATGTCACTAAACAGCACATATTCATCTCATCAACAATCAGAAACGACACGTGTTGTGATAAAACGCAGGAAACGAGTGACAGGCGACTCACCTGTAAGTAACTACACATGCAGTGCTTTTGTCTTGTTTTATCCTTTGTAAGTCCTTATTCTTAGTATTTAATTGCTTATTTAAGTTTTACCAAGTGTTTAAATGTTAGAAAGTCTTTGTTTCTTCCGATATGTTAAAGCAGGGCTGCTCTGTCAGTTTGTTTACATTCATAGTGATGGTTTTAGGATCATTCAGTGTATTTCTACACAAAGTCTACCTTTATGTCTGAATGAATCGCCTTCTCATATTCATATTTTGAAGGAGAATCATAAGGAGTGGCGTTTTTGTCTGTGTGATTGTTGTAGTCTTACTTTGGATAGTATACTTATGTTTGTTTTTGGGGTCAGTAGGTTTGTGAAGCTCTGTTTTTGCTGCTTCATGGTTTTGTAGAGTGTGCTTTTGTTCTTTTATAATAACCAGCAAATAGTTGTCAGTTGTTTATTGTGAAGGAAAATCTCATCTCAGCTTTACAGGTGTATTAATAAACATGTTTTGTTTTGCTCAGTAACCAGAGGCTGAAACACAGAAACAGATTGAAGGCCATAACCTCGACTTCAACAGAATGTGAGTCACACAACATTCATTCAGCAGTGAACATTAGTGAACATTCATGTAGTATGTATACAGCAATCAACATTTGAAGTGGATCAAAACCTTGCACCAGAGTTGTCCTAAAACCAAAAAAATACCTGCTCTTGTCTTAGGACGACTTTGATAAACCTTTTTGATCCACTTCGAATGTTGACTACTATATGTAGTGTTATTTAGACTCATTTAGACTCATTTAGACTAAATTGAGATGTTTTAGATACTAATGACTGTTTATTTTTGTCTTTTCTCTACAGGAGGGATGTGTTTGGACAGAAGCAGAGCTCTGGGACGTGTGGACAGACGTTGACTGTAATGATGGACATCTGCTCATAGACAGGTAAGACTTCTGACTTGTGTTTTTGTTTTGTTGTGTACTAGACATGTCGGTTACCATCATTTTCTTTCTGGAGGGTGACCCCTCTAGAAAGCAAATGATGGTAACCGAAATAGGTGGGGAAGGGACGGCGGACCTGATTTTTTTATACAGCTAATTTTTTTTTCTTCCATAAAGAAGCATAACCCCTGCTGGGCACGGTGCCGAGGCTCGGGGGGGGACCCGAATCATCCCCACCCCTTCTTTCACGCAACACTCGCTCAGTAACGCAGTGATCTGGATTCGAACCAGCAACCTCTGAACCATGAGGCTGCGCGCTTACCTGTGCGCCACAGATCACATGTTTGAGCTTGTGCTGGAACTTATATTTTACTGTTCACCTGTATGTGAGTTTACAATAAATCAGTTAAAGCTTTGAGTTGGGTGATTGTTGTCTGAGGAGGGATTTGAACCCATGCCTCCATCGCAGCTGGAAACATGTGCTTAACCACTAACCCACTGTGGCTTATGCGTTATTTTTAAGGCACTTTGTCGGATGTAACGATATCCACTTAAAGTAAGCAACAATAAGTTTTGAACTCGGGTCTCCTGGATGAAAGTGCAAAGCTTTATCCACTGCACTATTGCACCTGTAGGGATGTTAGGTGTTTTTGGTAGGGTTGTACTGAGAGCTAAACTGTAAGGAATGACAAACACAAGCAACAGCGAGATTAGAACTCGGGTCTCCTAAATGAAAGCGCAAAGCTTTAACCACTGCGCCACTGCATTTGTTGAGATGCTTAGTGATTTGCACAGGGTTGTATTGAGAACTTTGTTGTTAAGAATGGCAAATATAAGCAACAGTGAGATTAGAACTCGGGTCTCCTAAATGAAAGCGCAAAGCTTTAACCACTGCACCACCACATTTGTTGAGACGCTTAGTGATTTGCACAGGGATGTTTTGAGAACTTTGTTAGAAAGCATAACAAATATACACAACAACAGGATTTGAACTCCGGTCTCCTAAATGAAAGCGCAAAGCTTTATCTACTGCGCCACCGCACCTGTAGGGTTGTTAGGTGTTTTAGATAGGGTTGTATTGAGAACTTTGTTATAAAGAATTACAAACACAAGCAACAGCTAGATTTGAACTCAGGCCTCCTAAATGACAGCTCAAATTTGTATCCACTGCACTTGTTGAGTTAGGCCATGCTTTGGACAGGGTTGTATTGAGAACTTTGTTGTAAAGAATGACAGAAACAATCATCAGTGGGATTCAAACTCGGGTCTCCTAAACTAAAGCTCAAAGCTTTATCCACTGCATTTGCAGAGCTGTTGAGTGATTTGAACAGGATTGTATTGTAGCTTTGATGTGAAGCATGACAAACAGTGAGATTTGAATTCAGGTCTTCTAAATGAAAGCTCAAAAGCTTTATCTCCTGCACCACTGCACCCGTTGAATTGTTGAGTGCTTTGGATAAGATTGTATTGGTAGCTTTGTTGTAAAGGATGACCAACATCCAAGTGTGATTTGAATTAAAACTTTCATGTATGAAGAGTGCCTTTGCATAATCAATAGTGTAATTTAAACATATATTTTAGGACAAGCATTGATTTATATAATGAAAAATGCAGTAGTGGAATTTGAAAGCAGTAATTAGTAAACTCCTAATTTAAAACTTTAAGCTACTGTCTTAAAAACTTAAAAACTTTGAAATGCATGAAATTTAAATATTGAATATTTATGTTTGATCAACAATTCATCAGTCAATGTTTTTCAGTCATCTCATCTCAAACATCATGCGGTTTTTATGCAACGTGGGTAATGTGATTACCTTTTTTTTAGCATTTTTTTTTTTTTTTTTTACAAAATTAAACAAAATAATGAGCTTTTTCATTTTTGATCATTCCTGCAAAGCAGTATATTGTAAGACTTATAATTTTATGAATAAAGTGTTCTGTATTTGTTTGCAACACAGAAACTGGCCTACTTACAGATGTTTTTTTTTATCCAAACTCAAACGCAACTTTAATATAATTAATTAGCTCATATAATTAATATGAGTAGAATGGTTAATCAATCTAATGTGCACAAAGACAGCTGTAAACACTTATTGGCAGGACTTATAGCGTGTCCAAACCCAACTGCACCATCTAGTGGTCACAAAGACCCGCACAATGTGAACCAACAAAGCATGTTGTGTATATGTATTTATTCATTACATAAACTCCAAATTACAACAGTTGATAACCAAAATTGCAAGGTTTTCACCATATCAAATAACACAGTGTTCAGTAATTTAGAAAAATGAGCAATAAGCATAATTTACAATGACATGAATCAAGTGCTTTGTATTCAAGATTGCAATTCTAATAATTTAAATACAAAATAAAGATTTTTCCTAATTAGGAATGTACCATAGGTGTGTCACGTACAAATATAAAAGCATTATGCATTACATTGCCATGGCTTATTTCAAAACCGCCAAGTCTTGGCATATAGGTTAAGCTGTGTACAGCATTGAGGGTGCAAAATGTGTGCACGGACATCCCAGAGTGCTACTGATCGCTAGCATATTTGCATCTATAATATGTTTAGTCCACTAACATGGCTCCCAAAGGCAGACTGGCCCTGCCCACACAAATGGGGCTTGTAGGAAAATGAATTCTCCTGACTGAAGAACTCAAGCGGGGATATGTGGGGTTCCAAAGCACCCACATAATGATGAACATTCCGCTGATCCGGTGGAAACGGTATTATAAGGCATTGCTCTGTTTATCACGTCCCACGTCGTGGAAATACAAGTTGGCACAGATACACAGCAGAACGATGGAACAGAGCATGTAGTAGATCAAGTTGCGAAACTTGGGCTCCAGATCTCCTTGCCTATACCAGTATATCTGAGAGAGAAAGAGATGGATTTTGATTAGGAATTGCATTCGCAACCATCAAAACAATTCGCTTTTTAGATTACATTGCACATTACTCACCAGAACCAACACTGAACCGCAGACTAACATGATACAGATGGCGAAGAAAATATTCAATGGCTTGGGAGGCAGTGAAGGGAAGACGAATGAGCTAATGATGGTCACCTGAAAGAGATGGCGAAATTTAATAATGCTAATATGATTAACAGACATACTAAAGATCTCTATGAGTGGTAAAACTTACCAGAACGAGTAAAGACGCAAGTCCACCGATCACTAGATTGATGATTCGGTCCTAAAAGTGATCAACAAAAATACATTAGTGTACCTTTACAGGTATTTCTACTGCTAAAGGTAAGGTGCTGTAGCACATTTGTGACCCTGAAAGATGAATAAATAAGCTTTCCATTAATGTATGGTTTGTTATAATAGGACAATATTTGGCTGAGATACAACTATTTTTAAATCTGGAATCTGAGGGTGCAAAAAAATCTAAATACTGAGAAAATCACCTTAAAAGTTGTCTAATGAAAAAGTTGTGATATATTTACAGTAGGAAATTTACAAAATTTCATTATGGAACATAATCTTTATTTATTATCCTAATGATTTTTGGCATAAAAGAAATAAATTATAATTTTGTCCCATACAATGTATTGCTGGCTATTGCAACAAAAATACCTGTGCTACTTAAGACTAGTTTTGTGGTCCAGGGTCACGTTATGTTTTATTTATATAGCGTCAATATTTGGAATGCCTCAACAGTTAACAAAAAAAAAAAAAAAAGTGTGAAATAAAGTAAATTAAAATAAAAATAAAGTCACACTGTGAGATGTAAAGGAATAGTTCACCCAAACAGGAGTTTATAGGAGTTTATAACTGACCACCTGTTGTCCTCTCATCTCAAAATATTAAAAACATATTTGATTAGAACTGTTTTGAACTGCTTTGCATTCAAACAGTGCATGATCTGATTCAAACTAGATGGCTTTTTCACTGAAGAATGCAATATTATAGATTAAACAACTCTAGATACTCTAGATCTGGTACTCTAGATAGAAAAAAGTTAAAAACATTTTAATAATAGATCTGTTTCTTAGAAACATGCAACTTTTTTACTTCACAAGACATTAACTGATGATCTGGAGTTGTGTGGATTATTTGTGGAAAATTGTGATGTTTTTATCAGCTGTTTGGACTCTCATTCTGACGGGACCCATTCATTGGTAAGCAAGTGACAATGCTAAATATTTTCAAATCTGTTCTGATGAAGAAAACTCATCTACATCTTGGATGGCCTGAGGGTGAGTACATTTTATTTTTGTGTGAAATATTCCTTTAAAAGTCACAATTACCTGTCTTTTTTTTACACAGAAATGTATTTCCAAATATAAAAAATGTAAAATGTAAATGTAATATATTGTTTTAAATTATTGTTCTATGTCATTTAAAGGGATAGTTCAGCCAAAAATTAAAATTCTGTCATTAATTACTCGTTCCTCGATCCTTGTTCCAAACCCGTAAGACCTTAGTTCATCTTCAGAACACAAATTAAAACTATTTTCATGAAATCCAAGAGCTTTCTGACTCTGCATAGACAGCAACTGACACATTCAAGGCCCAGAAAGGTAGTAATGACATCGATAAAATAGTCCATGTGACATCAGTGATTCAACCGTAATGTTATGAAGCTATGAGAATGCTTTTTGTGCGTGAAGGAAACAAAAATAACTACTTTATTCGACTATTTTTTTCCCAATTTTTTGGCTGAACTGTCCCTTTAAGTAAACATGATAATGATTATTTTTACATTTTTTTGTATTATACTTGATGAAATAATACATCAAGTCAAATAAATAAAAGAAAATTAAGAAGTGAGTTACCCTGGCCGACGTCTCCCCGAACAGAGGCCTGTTGTCCATCCCGCTGGTGCCATAGGTGCGTGTAGCGAAGTCATCCATGGCCACAGCAGTGTACACACACCCTTTCCTGATATCTTCTACCAGCAGCACCTCCTCTGGAGCGGAGGATGGCAGTGCATGTCCGCTGCTCTCTACACTAGGTTCGCTCCTCACGATATTTTAGATATTCACAAGAAAGACATAGCCACGGTCGGATTACCTAAACTTTAAAACATTAAAACATTCAATTAGTTCACTCATAATTTCATGCCACGTCAAAATTTCATGCCAGAGCCTCTGCACTGAATGATCTGTCATGAACTTTGCTCCTTTTCCCTTAAATTCCCAAAGACTTACAATGGTGCTTCAGAGTAACACAACAAGCCTGTCTTTCTAATAATCAGCCCAAGGGGCTTGAGTTGATTCAGGCGGACTGGATCATAAAACCATAAGAACGGCCTTAAAAATGTGTGATCGGTCATGTGAGAGTTTGATCTTGACGTCAGCGCAGAAGAAAACAAGGCTCTGCTTAGTAGATGCGGTTTGGGGCTTGTGCAGAACCCTGTTAAAGCTTATTTAACTATATGTGACCCTGGACCTCAAAACAAGTCTTAAGTAGCAATAGCCAACAATACAGTGTATGGGTCAAAATTATACATTTTTCTTTTATGCCAAAAATCATTAGGATATTAAGTAAAGATCATGTTCCATGATGAAATTTTGTAAATTCCCTACCATAAATATATCAAAATTTAATTTTTGATTAGTAATATGCATTGCTAAAAACTTTAAAGGCGATTTTTGGCACCCTCAGATTCCAAACTTTCAAATAGTTGCATCTCAACCAAATATTATCCTATCCTAACAAATCATACATCAATGGAAAGCTTATTTATTTAGCTTTCATGTGATGTATTAATCTCAATTTTAAAAAAAAACTGGCCCTTATGACTGGTTTTGTGGTCCAGGGTCACAAATAGTCACATACAAACATGATATTTAAACAATATTACGCCAATTTATTTGTCACTAGAAAAGACATTCTTTAACAATTCACCTAAACTTCCATCATTATTTAGCCATTACCTTACTGTTATTTTGTATTCTGTAAGACAAATAAGAAAATATATGATGTGCTTTAATAATTTAAAACGTTACCTTGCAATCCGATGCAAATATTCATTATGATGATGGATATACCTCTCAAAAGTTATCCGAGGATGTAAGACAATGATGATCTCCAGACTATTTTCTCAGCTCTGTAACCAAATAAAGCAAATGTACCATTAGTGTCTAATGTTACTTGCTTTCATTTTCTAGTATTGATTATTCTAGTCTAACGTTAGTTGCCTCTCAAAAAGGTGGCCTATTTAAAATTGCTTACTGGTAATGAATAAAACAGTCGTGCATCACTTTCCGATAACTATGTTCATCTAAACACCTTATCACTCTAGTTAATAACTTTATGACTTTGACTGGCCTCAGTGCAGGTGCATGAACTGTTTTTGTTTACATATGCACTTATATACTGATCAATAAATATAATCCACAAAACTGTCTTTTTTTGTCTGAATGTGTATGAGAGCTAATTGCATGCTTTAAGTAAAAAAAAAAAGTAAATATGACCACAAACAGATTGTTGTTGTAGATTAAAATTAAGCTATAAAAAAAGCTAACAAGCTAATGTGAATGAAAACAAATCGTGTGAACGGCATAGAGAGAATCAGAGTAACTACTAAACGTATTAAACTTACCTGGATATAACAAACAGAGGGATTTATTGATCATCGGGTGTTTTCCGAACAGAGTATTATCCGCATGACTTCAAAAGATCAGTTATGACGACTCGCTGCTTGAAACCGGAAGTGGCGTTCTCTTAAAGGGCCATGCGGACCGTTATGTGTCCGTTTATTTAGAGATGGGCACAAACCTCAAATTTGATCACATTTATTCATTTATAAGCACAGTTGAATGAAAAATAAAAACGTGAAACAAAATGTGTTGTTCATAATAGCACATAAAAGTAGAACACATCAAAATATAATCATCGTTGATAGTCAATAAAAGAGAAGGGACATTTTCTTCATGGATTTTGATGATTAATAATTAACGTATTTCACTGAATTAATGATGATATTTACAAGATATTTTGTTTTGTTGTCC
This sequence comes from Cirrhinus molitorella, assembly GCA_033026305.1. Lineage (NCBI taxonomy): Eukaryota > Metazoa > Chordata > Actinopteri > Cypriniformes > Cyprinidae > Cirrhinus > Cirrhinus molitorella. The sequence goes on from CM065128.1 coordinate 31,177,131, forward strand.
TGTACACTACACCAGTGTTTTCTAAGTTTCTCTCAACCCAAAGTACTTGAATTAGTGAAAAAAGTTTAAAAAAAAAATGTGCCAGTCAAAAGTTTGTAATATTTTTAGTGTTTTTAAAGTCTCTTCTGCTCACCAAGCCTGCATTTACTTGACCCAAAGTACAGAAAATAGTTTTGCTATTTCATAGAACTGTTTTCTATTTGAATATATTTTAAAAAGTAATTTATTCCTGATTTCAAAACTGAATTTTTAGCACCACACAATCCTTCAGAAATCATTCTAATATTCTGATTTGCTGCACAAAAATGCTTTTATTATTATTATTATTATGTTGATAACAGCTGGAGTAGAATTTTTTCATATTTCTTTGCTGAATAGAAAGTTCAAAAGAACAGTTTTATCTGAAACAGAAATCTTTTGTAACATTATAAATGTCTTTATGATCACTTTTGATCAATTTAAAGCATCCTTGCTAAATAAAAGTATTAATTTCTAGAATTTCTGGACTGGAGTAATGATGCTGAAAATATAGTTTTGATCACAGAAATAAACTACATTTTAAAATATATTCAAAAAGAAAATAATAAAAATAAAAACGGGAAGAAAGGTTGGCTATTTATTCACCTTTAAATATACATTTACATTTAGACAGACGCTTTTATCCAAAGCAACTTACAAAGGAGAACAATGGAAGTAATCGAAATCAACAAAAGAGCAACAAAACATGCAAGTGCTATGACATGTCTCATTTAGCCTAATGCAGTACATGTAGCAAGGATTTTTAGAGTACATAATAAAAGAAAATATATGGGGGGGAAGCAAGCTAGTGTTAGAGGCCTTCTTTTAGCTTTTTGTTAATTGTAAAGAGAGAAACTAGTGTTAGTAGTGTTAGTGTTGTTGTTTTTTTTTTTGTTTTTTTTGCTTTTAGAGGAAACAAGCAGTAAGTAAATGATGGATAGAGTACAAATCTAAAATAGAATTAGACATAAAATGGTTCATTCACATGAATAATGTTTATTTAGATCATTTTTTTATTCAGTAATTGTTCCATGAGTATCTAGTAGGATGACTCTGACCATGCATTTTCTAAAGACAGTTTTATAAAACTAAAAAATAGAAAATGGCATAAGTGCTGGCTGGGTTGCAGAGCTGTCAGTACGCATACACCTTCACTTTATGGACCTCTCGATCTTCACACTCCCGCTTTTTGTTGTAGTAGTAGAATGTGTTATCTCGACGCTGAAGCTTCTTCACAAACCCAGTGTCCGGCCAACGGTCAATCTGAAAGGACAGTATGACAATATATAGTTTGGAAAATTTATTTTGCTATCCTCACTTACATAAATGAACTATAGTGTACCGCACCCACTAGTAAAAAAAAATATCAAAAATCATATCTGGTGTCTGAATAATTTTTGGTTTGACTGTATACACTGCCGTTCAAAAGCTTGGGATTTTAAGAAGTCTCTTATGTTCATCAAGGCTGCATTCATTTGATTAAAAATACAGAAAATATAGTAATATTGCAAAATGTTATTACAGTTTAAAATAATGATTTTCTATTTTAATATACTTTAAAATGTAATTTATTCTGGTGACACAAAGCTGAATTTTCAGTATCATTACTCCAGTCTTTAGTGTCACATGATCCTTCAGAAATAATTCTAATATGCTGATTAATTATCAGTGTTGGAAACAGTTGCGCTGCCAAATATTTTTTTGAAACCTGTGATACTTTTTCCAGGTTTCTGTGAGGAATAAAAATGAACAGCATTTATTCAAAATATAAATCTTTTCTAACACCATCCCCTGGTTTCACAGACAAGGCTTAAGCCTAGTCCTAGACTAAAATGTAAGTCTGAGCAGTTTCAACTGAAAGGAACTTGCACTGACTGATCTTAAAACATATCAGTGCCTTATTGTTTTGTCTCAAGATGCAAACAAGTAATGTTTTTTTTCTTAGCACGATTATAAAAATTACTTAACTGTCCTAATTGAACTATAAACAAAGCCTAATCCTGGCTTAGTCTAAACCCTGTCTGTAAAACCAGGCCCATATGTCTTTGCTATCACTTTTCATCAATTTAACATTCTTGCTGAATAAAAGTAAAATATAATAAAATGTACTTTTGAATGATAGTGTATATTGTTAAAAAATATTATTTTTTAAAAATGCTGTTCTTTTTTTTTAAACATTTTATTCATCAAAGAATCCTGAAAAAAGTATCACAGCTTCCAAAAAATAAATGAATAAATAAATATTAAGCCAGCACAACTGTTTCCAACACTGATAATAAATCAGCATATTTGAATGATTTCTGAAGGATCATGTGACACTGAAGACTGGAGTAATGATACTGAAAATTCAGCTTTGCATCACCAAATTATATTTTAAAGTATGTTAAAATAGAAAAGTATTATTTTCAATTGCAATAATATTTCTGTATTTTTGGATCAAAAAATGCAGCCTTGATGAGCATAAGAAGCATCTTTACAAACATTAAAAACTTTTGAATGGCAGTGTAAATAATATAAAATCCAAATATTCAATATATATGTAATACATATATATTGAATATTTAGATTTTATATTATTCACATTGTATATATTGAGAGAGAACATTTATATTATAAAATATATTGCATACTATTTCTGAATGTGTATGTATATTATACAGATTGTTTAAGCACTGTATCATGCTTTTTATTGTATAAATAAAACAAAAATGATAAAAGTGGATACCTCGACTTGTTTGATTTGTCTGTACTCCAGCTCATCTCTGTATCCAGCTTGCTGAAATCTGTAGAGGTTCTCAACCTCTCCTGTCCACTGCTTTGCTCGGCTCATGGACTTTGGCTTAGCGTTGTTATCCAGTAAAACTGAACACGACATGATTTCTGTGAATAATAACAAACATATTACAGTGTGTCTCCCTTGGATTCAATACAGTTTCACTACAAATTCAACTTGAGTACAAAATCAAGTCAAATCAACATGTACTACAATACAGCATACGAAAACATTACCAAGTAACGCTCAGACGGCTGAATTGTCAACGTGCCCCTTGGCTAAACAATCTTGCGCGTCATTTGTTTCCTAGCAACAAACAAAATGGCCAATCAAAAACAACACCGGAATTCCAGTTTGGTTGGCCAATCAACACTATACCCTGAAACCTGCCTAGAAGAAACAAATCAAACAGTTCCTGGATATGCATATTATTCACAAAACTCTATTCGCAATTTTTTTTGTCTTAATATACTGACTGCTGTGACTTTTTTTGCAATGTTATGAGGATTGTTTTGGAGTCCAGTAGATGTCGCTGTACGATTCAGGCTATCAAATTACAGATGTTTATTTCCGAGTCACGTGATCTCATGCCAAAGCAATGCCAGAAGGAGGAAAGACAGATGCGGGGGTGCCGCGTCTCACCCTGAAAGAGTTTGGGCAGTGATGTCCCGAGGTTTCAGGCGGGTTTTGAGTGTTTCATCGGCTCAAACTAAGTGTAGTCAGCATGAGCTCGTTTGCTGGCCGTATGAAGGAGTATCCCAACATCTCCCTGGACCGATTTGACAGAGAGAATTTGCACGCCAGGGCTTATTTCCTCTCTCACTGCCATAAAGGTGCTTATATAATGGACATTGCATCGAATCCTGCTTATGAACTTACTGTTTTCTTTTGGTTTTGCTTTGTTTGATATGTATATATTGTTGTTTATGTCTCATAGATCATATGAAAGGGTTGAAAGGACCTTTACTGAAGAGAAAACTGAAGTTCAGGTGAGTGAAAACATACTTTTCTTATTAAACATTTATTATATGTTTATAAACGTTTATCCGTAAAACCGTTGGCTTTATCTCCAGTTTCAAATTGTATTTTTTTTATAAACTACTTTGTTTTTTCTAGGTATTGCTTTTGACTCGAAATTAAATGTATTGTTTATATACTATGATTCTTTAAAACGTTTTTATGAATGCGTACCAAATGATGCACTAGATAGTTAACACAAAAATGAAAATTCTGTTATTAATTACTCATCCTCATGTCATCCCCAAACTGTAAGACCTTTGTTAATATTTGAAACACAAATTAAGATTAAATTTTGAAATCCAAGAGCTTTCTGTCCTGCATAGACAAGGCCTAGAAAAGTAGTAAGTAGTTCATGTGACATCAGTGGTTCAACTGTAATGTTATGAAGCTATCAGAATGCTTTGTGTGTGCAAAGAAAACAAAAATATCAGCTTAATTCAACAGTTTCTGCTTTTCTGTGTCATGGAACTGTGGTAAACGTGTCAAGTCTGACATTACTGACAATTATTTTTGTTTTCTTTGCACACAAAGTTTTTTTGTAGGTTCGTAAAATTAAGAATGAACCACTCAATGTCACATGGACTATTTCATTGATGTCCTTACTACTTATCTGGGTCTTAAACGTGTCAGTTGTGTTGCTCTCTATGCAGGGTCAGAAAGCTCTTGGATTTCATCAAAAATATCTTAATTTGTGTTTTGAAGATGAACAATGGTTTAACGGGTTTGGAACGACATGCAGGTGATTAATGACAGAATTTACATTTTTGGGTGAACTGCCTCTTGAAAATGTACATCCATGTACAAAATGTAAGTTTGACAAAACACTCAACTTTACTGTCAAACTTTATTGTCTCCTTTAGTTTAACAGTGAAGCTGTACTGCTCATTTGTCACAAAGGAGCTCCTTCTTAGTAACCCAAAATATGCTTTCTGGGAAGATCATATTGTAAGTATGCAATCTTTCCATAAAAAAAAAAATTATTAACGGTTACACAGCGTAATATGTGACCCTGAACCACAAAACCAGTCATAAGACAGTAAAATCTGAAATCTGAGGGTGCAAAAAAAATCTAAATATTGAGAAAATCGCATTTAAGGTTGTCCAAAATGAAGTTCTTAGCAATGCATATTACTAATAAAAAATTACGTTTTTATATATTTATGGTATCTTTACTTAATATCCTAATGGGTTTTGCCATACAATAATGTATTGTTTGCTATTGCTACAAACATACCCATGCTACTTAAGACTTGTGGTCCAGGGTCACATATGAAAACCTTTGCATTCTAGGTCCCACTGGAACTGGACAGTCCAACTCACATATCTCTGATAGATGAAATCACTGGAGAGGTGGGTGTTTAGCTCCTATTTTTTTCTTTTGAGCATTTCTGAGTTGATCTGAAGTTGTGTGTTTTTCTCTTCAGTCAGAGGATGTTGTTGTTACTCTGCTCCCAGCGGGACACTGTCCAGGATCGGTCATGTAAGCAACCTTTGGAAAATAAGAGCAGGAATATGCATTAAGAACATCCATTTTAATATAATGTTGACTTTAAACACAGGTTTCTGTTTGAGGGTGCTCAGGGCACAGTGCTGTACACAGGGGACTTCAGACTGGCTGTCGGAGACGCAGCTCGAATGGAGTACTTGCACTCTGGAGAAAGGTATTTAGATATTAGATATTAAAATAAGTACAGTGCATTTTTTATGTAATAATAGCATTCATATGTTTGTGCTGAAGGGTGAAGGACATTCAGAGTGTGTACATCGACACCACATTTTTTGATCCCAAGTATCATCAGATTCCTAGCAGGGTAAGCATTTACTGTACACTCACCTGCATTATATCATACAGATTGAGCTTGTCTGGTTTGTTCATAACACTGGTTTTCTTCGGTTTTAGGAGGCTTGTCTGGCAGGGATAAGGAAGCTGGTCCAGGACTGGATCGGTCAGAGTCCATACCATGTTGTTTGGTTAAACTGTAAGGCAGCATATGGTTACGAGTACCTCTTTACCAATCTGGGACAAGAGTTTAGCTCACAGGTCAGAGGTTGTTTTTTTTTTTCTCTTTTTAAAACAGTTTTAAAATTTACTCACCCCAGTGTCATCCAAGATGTTCATGTCTGTCTTTCTTCAGTCGCAAAGAAATTACGTTTTTTTGAGGAAAATATTCTATAGGTTGAAGGTCCAAATTGCAGTTTCAATGCAGCTTCAAAGGGCTCTACACAATCCCAGCCGAGCAATAAGGGTCTTATCCAGCCAAACAATTGGTCATTTTCTTAAAAAACAAAAATGTAAATACTTTTTAACCACAAATGCTTGTTTTGCACTAGCTCTGCGATGCATAATTACGTTGGAAAAAGTCACACGTGGTTAGTTCTTCGTCTCTGTATTTCAGTTCAAAAAGGTAGGGTAGGGCAAAAAACTGTCAGACAAGGATGTTTGACTTTCATGGCACATTCGCTTTGTAAACATGGGTCGGTACTTCCATCTACGTCATGCGTGACCTTTTTATAACATGACAAGAGGTTGAGCTAGTGCAAAATTACGATTCGTGTTGAAAAAGTACATTCTTTTTTTTTTTTTAAATGATCGATCGTTTCACTAGATAAGACTTATTCCTCAGCTGGGATCATGTAGAGCCCTTTGAAGCTGCATGGAAACTGCAATTAGAACCTTCAACCCACTGATCCCCATTGAAATCCAATATGGAGAAACATCCTTGAAATGTTTTCCTCAAAAACCTTAATTTCTTTTGACATGGGGGTGAGTAAATTATCAGGAAATTCATTCTGGCAGTGAACTAATCCTTTAACACTGTTTCTCTCTCATAGATTCACGCAAACAGCTTGGATATGTTCAAAAAAATGCCTGAAATATTGTGTCACATGACCACCAACCGTGCAACGCAGATCCACGCTTGTAGGCACCCCAGGGTATGCTCAACCTTTGCATAATGACACCATCTTGCACGTCCAAGACGGAGATCACAATGGTGGCTTTTTCACAGGACGAGGAGTTCTTCAGGGCAAACAGGTTACCCTGCGGCTCCACGGCTCCAAATGGCGTTCCTCTAAACATCATAAGCATCAAACCCTCAACCATATGGTTTGGAGAACGGACCAGAAAGACATCTGTCGTTGTCAAGTGAGTCACAAGAGTTACAATGCATCGATATTAAAATTCACTTCCAGAAAAAACTATTTCCTCATAATTTACTCACCCCCATGTCATCCAAGATGTTTATGTCTTTTTTCGAAAAGAAATTACATTTTTTTGAGGAAAACTTCAGGGATTTTCAGTGAGCTGAAGGTCTAGATTGTAGTTTCAATGCAGCTTCAAAGGGCTCTACACAATCCCAGCCGAGGAATAAGGGTCTTGTCTAGTGAAACGATCACTCATTTTCTATCAAATATAAAAATATATATGCTTTTTAACCACAAATGCTCATCTTGCACTAGCATGACTTCACACATTACGCAATCACAAAAAAAAGGTAAAACAACGATGTCAGTCAGTTTTGAAGTTGCAAGATGAGCATTTGGGGTTAAAAAGTATATAAAACTGTTTTTTCTAGAAAATGACCAATTGTTTCACTAGATAAGACCCTTATTCCTCAACTAGGATTGTGTAGAGTCCTTTGAAGCTGCATTGAAACTGCAATTTGGACCTTCAACCCATTGAAGTCCACTATATGGAGTCCACTATTTATCGTAGCTATTAATTCACGGTGTCTTTCTTTTTAGGATGGGAAGTAGTTCCTACAGAGCATGCTTTTCATTTCATTCCTCTTATTTGGAGGTGAGAGAAATCACACAAGAGACGTCCAACTATACTAACATATAACATACAACTATATAACATACTATTCATATGTGACATCATACACAACGTTAGCCTGTCATAAAACCGTGTCTATTTTCTGCGACTAGGTTAAGGACTTCCTCTCCTACATCTGTCCTGTTAACATCTATCCTAATGTCATTCCGTTGGGCAAGACACTGGAGGACGTCACAGAGCTGTAAGGACATTGTTTTTTTGGTACCATGTTGTTGTAAGACTTCAGATACTTACTATAAAGCGACCTTTTCAAATTCAGGTTAAAGCCGCTGTGTAGGAAATATTCTGGTAGGGAGGAGATTGTCTACAAACCACTTGGAGCCCTCAAAAGAACCAGAAAGAGGTGCAAGTCAGAAGGTACAAGTGACTTTCATTATTAAAGGAGCACTCCACTTTTTTTAAAAATAGGCTCATTTTCCAACTCCCCTAGAGTTAAACAGATGAGTTTTACTGTTTTCGAATCCATTCAGCCGATCTCCGGGTCTGGCGGTAGCACTTTTAGCATAAATTATTGAATCTGATTAGACTGTAAGCATCTCGCTCAAAAATGACCAAAGAGTTTTGATATTTTTCCTATTTAAAACTTGACCCTTCTGTAGTGTACTAAGACAGACTAGGAACTATACTCTCATTCCGGCGTAATAATCAAGGAACTTGTACCATGGGTTCAGCAGGCACAATGATATTACGCAGTGCCTTAAAATAGTCCCCAGCAAGGTAACTTCCAACGTGACCAGCACTAAGCCACTAACCTAATAGTAAAATAGCTGGGGACTATATTCAGCCACTGCGTAATATCATTGCGCCTGCTGCACCCATGGTACGGCAGCAAATTTCCTTGATTATTACGCCGAAATAAGAGTATAGTTCCTATCCATATCAGCCTAGAAAGTCACAACTTTTCATTTTCTGTTCTATCTTAGTACACAATGTAACTACAGAAAAGTCAAGCTTTACATAGGAAAAATATCAAAACTCTTTGGTCATTTTTGAGTCAGATGCTAACGGTCTAATCAGATTTATCTGAATCTAATTTATGCTAAGCAATGCTAAAAGTGATTGGATTCAAATTGATTTGAAAACTGTAAAACTCTAGTTGAGTTGGAAAATGAGCCTATTTAAAAAAAAAAAAAAGTGGAGCGTTCCTTTAAAGGGTTAGTTCACCCAAAAATTTAAATTAGCCCATTGTTTACTCACCCTCAAGGCATCCTAGGTGTACATGACTTCCTTCTTGGAGTTATATTAAATTGTTCTGGCTCCTGCAAGCTTTAGAATTGCGTTGACGGGTATTTATCTTCATCAGTCCAAAACAAGTCCAATAAAGTACGTCCATCCATGTCTCAAGTGTCTCACATGGTTCCGGGGGGTGAATAAAGGCCTCCTGTAGTGAATCGATGCATTTTCATAAGAAAAATATCCGTATTTAATACGTAATAATCACTTTAATCCAAATTGAGACTCATGAGTCTTGTGAAAACCAACATTTGTTTACAGGAGCAAAGGAAGCTAATTTTCCTGATTTTAGCAAAGGAAAGTCTCGTCTTGGCTTATTCCAAAATCCTCCGACATTTTTCTTTACAAATCGTGGTTTTATACTTCTAATTTGTGACTGTTGTTTTGTTTTGATCTCTCCATGGAAGCCATATACACCTAGGATGCCTTGAGGGTTAGTAAATAATGGGTTAATTTAGATTTTTGGGTTTAATAAAAGCTGTATTATTGCTTTTAAACATACAATGTTTGTCTTTTCACTAAGGGTCAGACAGTGATGACAACTTGTTTGATGAGGTTTCCACAGCTCCAAGGCGGCGCAAAATGACAGTGACTGAACTAACCAAGATTGCAGTTAGTGAACAGGCTGATAGCCCTAAAAAAGACACTCATGATACGGACCAAACGTTTTCCCTTATAGAGTGCTGTCCTGTCACACACTCGTCCAATTACATGGACTGCACTGAATCAAATGACGATGACGATGATGATGAAGAAGATGATACCGAACAACCTCCTATACCTCACCCATCTGGTGTCACTTTACCTCCTCTACCTCCACCTCCAGAAATGCCTCAATCTGGCTCGTCCCAATCCAAAACCGCTCAGCCTTGTTGGCAAAAGTTCTTCAAAGTGGAACCAGTGTTGACAGATGAGAGCGAATTGGATAACAGTCAGAACAGCCACAATACTCAAACGCTCTCCACCGAAAACACAACGTCCCAGTCACCCGAGCTGTTTCAGGATGAAGATGAGGATGACAACAGCTCGGTTCACTTGACTTCCTCTCAGTCCACTCATATATCTGACGCAGGGACAGACAGCCTCAGTCAAATGGACACTGTTATTGTCCAAGTGGACGAAAGTAAGGCTGTTACTACTGAGCAGAGTAACCGAGGGACCAATGGTGAGGTGGCGCCAGATGCGATTGATGGCTGTAACGTTAAACCGAAGAAGGAAGAAGCTGTGGAGAACAAATCAGATTCACAGGTGTCGTCGGATTTTGATCTTCCACCAACACCCGGGTCCAAAGTCCCACAAGCAGAAGACCTCAAGGAGCTGTACAGGAAGTTGGCAGCAGGGGAGGAAGTGGTCATAAGACAGATTTTTTGATTTTGTGTTTGTTCATTTAAGTGTATTTTTGGTTTGTTGTACGACAGCTTACCTCAAGTTTTGTCTTTATAAATGCTGAACACTTTGTCTTTGTAAATGCTGAATACTTTGAATAAATAAATTAAAAGTTCTCAAGCAAATACATAATGATGTAGATGCTGTTATTTTAAGTAAAACTATTAAAAGCAGAAAATGTAAATATTAGATGAAAAACTTGAACACTTCAACTTTTGCAGTTGAAATAAATCAAGTTTAATTTGAACTAAAATTCTACAAAAAAACTTAAAAGCTAAATGAAAAGAAAAAAAACTCAAATGACTAAATTACTAAAAATAAAATGTAAAATAAAAAAGCCAATTCAAAATAATATACTATAATACTGTATGAATAATTCTAAAATAATGTTTTAGATGCTGTTATTTTAAAGTAAAACTATTAAATTATATATGAAAAACTTTTGAGTTGAAGAACTAAAATGACAAAAAAATAAAGCTAAATAAAATAAAAAAAAACACTAAAAAAAGAAACAAAATTACTAAAAACAAAATAAAATGTAAAATATAAAAATAAAAGCTAATTTAAATAAATAATAAATACTGTATAAATAATACTAAAAATTATTTTAAAAGTAAAACTATTAAAAGCTAGTTTTGTTAATGGAAATAAAGCTGCAATAAAATAAAATGTACATTTTTGATGAAAAACTTTAAAAACACTTCAGAAAGTTGATTTAAATTGCTAATATTTAATTACAAAAAAATAAAGAAATATTTAACTAAATATTTTAACTAAAACAATAAAATGTAAAATATAAATTCAAAATAAATACTATAACACTATGAATAATTCTAAAATAATGTTTTAGATGGTGTTATTTTAAAGTCAAATTATTAAAAGCTGTGTTTGTTCATTAAAATAAAATAATATGTAAATATTAAATGAAACGCTTCAAAAACACTTCAAAAACTTATTTTAATTGCTAAGATTAATTTCAGTAGCTACTTTTCATTCAGGTTGAACTACAATTACTAAAAAAATTAATAAAAAATATAGAAAATATAGAAAATATGAAAAAATATAAAATATTTATACTGTATAAATAATACTAAAAATGTTTTTATTTTAAAGTAAAACTAGATAGTTTTGTTAATTGAAATAAAGCTGAAGTAAATTAAAATGTACATATTAGATTAGATGATAAGATATTAAAAACTAAAGATTGAAAATATAATAAAATCTAAAAATAAAAGCCAATTAAAAATATTAATAAATACTACACTACTTTATAAATAATACTAAGAAATGTTGAATGTTTAACTTTTTACTGCAATGCTATGTTCACACTGTGTCGGAATACACCTGTATATGTTCATACAAAAGTTTGACAAAAATGTTATGGTTTTTTAACATTTGGAATCACGAAATTGCAAAAAATCCAAACTGACATGACTGCAGCAAGTATCTGTACTCAAAATCAACTCAGGTTTTATTGTGTTCTGTGATCTTTATTGCGTACTAGTTACAGACAAATATGAATAACAGCTTTTTAAAAAAAAAATGTGATCATTTTGCACCTGCTCAATGTGACTGCACCAGATTAGTATCTCTTCAGTCACCTGCACCTGCTTCTCATCAGTCTCTACAACATATGAAAGTCTCTCTTCAGTCTGACAAGGTTGTTCATGCTTTAAACAGAATCAGTGATGCAGGTACATGAAGGCACATGGTAATAACTATAGTAAACCTACTGGTCACAGACAACAGGCTTGGAAAATAGTACAAGATGACTTAAAGTATACAATTAAAACAGAATATTCATTTAAAGGAATAGTTCACACAAAAAGGAAAACTGTATTTTTAAATCTCCCTCATGATATACCAAACAAGACAAAGAACTACTTGTTTCCTCTTTTCGTAACTATGAATAGTTGTTGCATGGCCAAAGCTGTATCAAAAATTCTTTCAAAGTATATTAACTTGTTTGGAACAACATAAGGGCAAGTCAACAACTTTTCTTTCTGGGTGAGCTATTAACTGAACAAGAACTTGAACTTGTTTGCTTCAGTTAAGGTCTAGCGCAATCTAGAGCACTGGAAAACCTCAAACAGCATGAGATGCAGGTGTTTAGGTCATGTATGGAATTACGTTGAGAGCATGATTCAAGGTTAAGATGCTGCAGCTGCAGTTTCTATGGTTATGGCCTCAGATCTGCCGCTGCCCTGCTCTGTGCATGTAACATGCAGTGAACCGTCCCTAAAAAAGAAAACAGACCAGAAACGGTTCAAATAAGGATATGAGACTTTATGAGAGAGTTGAGAATAAGTGGGTGATATTATATATAGCACTGTGTAATTACACAAGCAACAAAATAACAGGAAACGGCAATTTTGTACAAAATGCAGTTGAAGTCAAAAGTTTACATACACCTTGCAGAATCTGCAAAATGATAATTATTTTACCAAAACAAGAGGGATCAATCAAAATGCATGTTATTTTCTGTTTATTTTATTTTCTGACCTGAATAAGATATTTCACAGAAAAGACGTTTACATATTTGTGTTTTTAGCTCTTTTTTTTTCCCAACAATGACTATGATTTTGAGATCCCTCTTTTCACACTGAGGAACTCATGTGCAACTATTGAAACCTGCTTTGAAATGATATGTTTCGTGAAAAGCGCTATACAAATAAACTATTACAGAAAGTTCAAACGCTCACTGATGCTCCAGACAGAAAAATTATGCATTAAAGAGTCGGGGGTGAAAACTTTTGAATTTGAAAATCAGGGTAAATTTAACTTATTTTGTCTTCTGGGGTACATGCAAGTATCTTCTGTAGCTTCTGAAGGGCAGTACAAAATTTAAAAACATTTATATTTAGGTAAAATAAGAAAATGTACGCATCTTCATTCTGTTCAAAAGTTTTCACCCCCAGGTCTTAATGTACCGTGTTTCCATCTGAAGCATCAGTGAGCGTTTAAACGCTTTGTAATAGTCGTGTATGAGTCCCTCAGTTGTCCTCAGTGTGAAAAGATGGATTTTAAAATCAGTCAGTCATTGTTGGAAAGGGTTGAAATACACAAAAATGCTGAAAAACCTAAGAATTTGTGGGACCTGAAGGATTTTTCTGAAGAACAGCAGGCATTTTAACTGTTCAGGACAAACAAGGGACTCATGAACAACTATCACTAAACAAAACACAGCTGAGGATCATTCAGGTAACAACACAGTATTAGAAATCAAGTGTATGTACAGTTTTGAACAGGGTCATTTTTATAAATTCAACTATTATTTGCTCTTATGAACTATATGTAAATATTTTTATGTGAAATATCCTATTCAGGTCAGAAGTAAATAAAATACCATGCATTTCGTATGATCCCTCTTATTTTGGTCAAATAATTAACATTTTGCAGATTCTGTAAACTTTTGATTCAACTGTAATAGCCAATGTTTGATGTTTAAGTTTGTGGTCTGTAAAATGGTTTTAATGTTTTTGAAAGAAGTCTCTTATGCTGAATAAGGCTGCATTTATTCGATTAAAAAGACAATTAAAACATAATATTGTGAAATATTATTAGAATTTAAAATAATTGTTTTCCACATGAATATATTTTAAAATGTAATTTATTCATGTGACGCAAAGCTGAATTTTCAGCATCATTACTCGAGTCTTCTGTGTCACAAGATCCTTCAGAAATCATTCTAATATGCTGATCTGGTCCTCAAGAAACTTTTCTTATTATCATCATCCTCATCAATATTTTTGTATAAACCATAATACATTTTAGTCAGGATTATTTAATGAATAGAAAGCTCACAATAGCATTTATTTAAAATAGAGGTCTTTTAAAACACAGTAAAGTGTTTAACTGTCACTTTTGATTAATTTGATCCAAGTATTAATTTATTTCACTACCTCTTCATTGTCAGCACCGTGACAATGTCATGCAGCTCCTCTTTAGGTTCCAAATCTCTAAGTACAATCTAAAAAAAATGAAAAGAGTCACATTTAAAGTTAACAACCTGAAAAGCACAATATTGTCTGAATATTTAATTATCTACCCTATTCTTTAATGTGGAAGTAAGCCTATAAGGCAAGACTTCTGGTTCATTAGCCGCTATACGGAAATAACGAGATGAATAACAAAGTGCAGGAAATGGTAAAACTGTTTGCACTAAAAACCAGCGTTCATAATTAAGATAATACATTCAAATAATATGATCACACAGACAATTCTGCAATATCAAGCAGCAAAATGAACCGTTTTGTACAGCTAAAAATAGTTGGACGCGGATGAGACTGGAAGCCAGACCCATAAAATTAAAAAATGTCCATGCCCGCTCATATGGGAAAAATAAGGTGGTTAGCTTTGCACTGAAATGTCTGTTAAAAGGGCACCAACCTGTGCAATTGGTTGCTGTGCCTGGTAGAGCTCCAGACTCACTGACGAAAGACTGCCAGGACCCTGCAGCGTGTGCTGGCGGCGGGCAGGGAGAGGTGTGCCAGATGGAAACAAAACCGTGAAAACCTCCGCACCGGAGTCATCCATTTCCTAAAAGACCAAGACATACTCTACTGATCAATCATATGCTAAAATGCCTTAAAACTAAGCACTATTGATCGTTTGAAGCTGCCCACCTTCACTGTGATGTCAGTCGCACAGCAGTCCACAGTGATAGAGTCTTCTCCAAGTGCCAGACTGTCTTTTCCAACTAGGATGCCTGCTTGCATGGCAGCGCCGACCGGAATCACCTCATCCGTTGGGATGGAGTTCAGCAGTTCGACGTCTGGGAACAAATCCCTGATCATCTGTTGCAGCTTCGGGATACGAGCTGATCCTCCACATAAAACCACCTTAGACAAGAAAGGCCAAGTTTAAACTCTATTTAAGGTTTTGGGATGATCATTAGACGTAAAGAAAAACACTAAAATAGTCTACCATTTAAATGGGGAGCTTTGAATTAAATGACTCTATCCACCTTTTTCTTCGACACAGAAGTAAGCCTATGGGTGAGACTTCCTGTTCATTATCGGCTATAGGGAAATAATGAAAAGAACAACAACGTGCAGTAAACGGTAAAACTGTTTGCACTACTAACCAGTGTGTTCATAAGATAATACATTAAAATAACATGGTAAGACACACCAATTGGCAATATCAAGCAGCAAAACAAGCCATTTTGTACAGCTAAAAATAGCTGGACATGGATGAGATAAAAGACGGAAGGTTTTACGGGAAGAAAAAGGTGGATAAGACTAAAAGGCTTAGTACTAATAACGAAATTATTTATTCTTGTGAGATACACATCTACAGCTCCCTCTAATGGTCACACATTTGTATTGAAGAGTTGTTTTACCTTGTTAATGTCAGATGCGGACAGGTTTACTTGCTCAAGAAGACCTTTAATTGGCTGAATGCTCTTGTTAAAAAGGCTGGAGCATATTAGCTCAAAACGGGCTCTAGGGTAGAAGGATATGAGACATAGAAATGAGCAACAGGTACAATTTTCTTTATGATTCTGATTTTGAACTTTCTCTCTCTCACCGTGAGACACTGCACTCAAAATCCATGCCATCGTAGAGTGAGTCCACAAAGCAGTTTGCACTGCCCAGGGTGGAGAGAGTGTGTTTGGCCACATCAGCACTGTTCATGAGCTTTAGCATCGCCCTGGGGTTACCAGTCACATCCTGTTTATAAGTCCTGGAGACACACATGAAAAAAAATACAAGATTAGATTTAAAACAGTAATGATATTCATGTAGTATGAACAAAATCATCAAATCTGTCAAATTTGAGATTTAAAAATATTAAAACACTACCACTCAATAGCTTGGAGTAAGTAAGATTTTATTTTTAAAAGAAATTAATGTTTTATTCAGCAAGGACAGTCAGTAAAGACATTTAGAATATTGCGAAATTTTAAATAAATGCTGTACTTTTTAAATTAAAAAAAAAAAAAAAAAATGCATCACAGCTTCATAAAAATGTTTAACAATAAGAAAGGTTTCATGACCACCAAATCAGCATATACAAATGATTTCTGTATATGACTAGAGTAATGATGATAAAAATTCAGCTTTGAAAACACACGGACAAAATTACATTTTTAAATATTTTAACAGTTATTTTAAATAGTAAAAATATTTTAAAATTGTACTGCTTTTGCTGAATCAAATAAATGCAGGCTTGGTGAGCAGAAGAGACTTCTTCAAAAAACATTTAAAAATCTTATTGTTCAAAAACTTTTGACTGGTAGTGTATATTATAATATTACACAAGTAGTTTACATATGCCTATTTTTCTGATAAAGTATAACAAACAGTTAACTTTTTTAAATTAAACTTTACAACTGAAAGATGTAATACTGATCAGATGTAATTAACTAAAAACATAATATTCATAAATGAATGAGAAGTTTTGCTGCTTTGCATTATATAACACAAGTTATCTAATGTTAAAAACAAAAGTTTTAAATTCTAAAAGGGGTGAAGTTGCTTGGCAACTGCAAACAACCCACAGTTCACTGGTGTCTACAAACTTGAATCATTTTTCGATAAGAATAACAAAGTCAAAGTACACAATTAAAAACCAAATGCGAAGCACCAGACATCTACTGACTTTTTGAACTCTGCTGCAAGGTGCTGTGCGAGCTCATGTGTGAAAGTCTCTCCTCCCGTCTTGTGATCGGTCTGTGTGGCAAGGACCCGGTACATTCCGCTGTTCACCTCTAGGACGGTGACGCTGAGCGACGTGCCTCCGAGTTTGTACACCAGCACATGACTGTGGTGAAAAACAAAAATGGGAATGAAGCTTTTTAGGGAGCTGAAAGAAAAAGTTAATCTGAGATGATGCAAAAACTCGTACCTTTTTCCCAATGGTGAGTCCTGGCCGATTCCATAAGCAAGAAGGGCAGCGGAGGGTTCGTGGATCAGCCTCAGCACATTAAACCCGGCACTTTCTGCAGCTTGCCTACAACATACCACAGACTCTTATAAAACATCTCCCTAGACACAGCTTTTGGAGTTAGATAAGGGTGTTACATCATTTGAATTCATTTGCATTCATCTCAAAATCTCAAAAAAGATGTTTTAGGGACTCATCAAGCGCATACAGTACCTGAGCGCATTCTTCTCCATCTCTCCAAACTCAAAAGGCACTGTTATTACTGCGTCTTTCACATCTGAACCCAAGGCCGACTGGGCGGTCTCTGCAGGGAACATAAAGTAATTACGACTGGTTCACGTTAAACATACTATGAAAAGAAATGAAGGATTCAGACAATACCTTTCATTTTATGGAAGATCAATTTAGCTACATCGTCAGGCGACACATACTTTGTCGTCTCTCCCGTATCGATTTCATATTTGGGCAGGTCACTTTTGTTGACAACCTAGGAATGAATGAGAAAATGGTTTAGATTTTATGGTCAATGTCCTGTTTTTCTGTCAGTTTTTTAAGTATCACAGCATGTACTTACAATGCATTTGCTTTCTTCTCTGTGTGCCTGAGCATCTGGGTCATCATATCTGTCAAATACATAAATGCAGTGAATTTATATTGTGCTTATTATAATTTCTATAAATGTATTATTAATAAGCTATTAAAAATGTAACTGTAAATGTGACCCTGAACCAAAAAAACAGTCGTAAGTAGCACGGGTATGTTTACAGCAAAAGCCAACAATGACATTTTATGGGTCAAAATGATTGATTTTTCTTTAATGCCAAAAATCATTAGGATATTAAGTAAATATATGCATTGCTAAGAACTATTTTGTGGTCCAGGGTCACAAATATTCTTAATATTTTCTTAATAACATCATGTAGTGCTTTATCTACAGAATAGTGTAAATTACTGAATGTTTGTGTAAATAAAACATTTAAATATCCACAGAATAGTCATTCTAAGCATACAACATGAAACACCTACCGTCTGCCCAGGATCTGC
This sequence comes from Cirrhinus molitorella, assembly GCA_033026305.1. NCBI lineage: Eukaryota > Metazoa > Chordata > Actinopteri > Cypriniformes > Cyprinidae > Cirrhinus > Cirrhinus molitorella. The sequence goes on from CM065128.1 coordinate 31,195,334, forward strand.
TTCACTTTGACAACCGTATTGGTGGCATTTCGTATTCTGCCCTGCTTAGCAGCGATTCCCACTATCTAGAAAAATAATTCAATTAAATAAAACCATTAGACTATCATATGCCCTGACATTCTTGCTTATTAACACTTAACTTACACAAATCATAAAAAATTAATCAAGACATCTGGCAACACTTTAATATTATATTATACAGTACCAGTCAAAAGTTTTTAAACAGTGAGATTTTTAATGTTTTTAAAGAAGTCTTTCAAAGTTTTTTTTGATCCAAAGTACGGCAAAAACAATTTTCAAATATTTGTACTATTTAAAATAAATGGTTTTTCTTTAAATATATTTTAAAATGTAATTTATTCCTGTGATTTCAAAGCTGAATTTTTAGCATCATTACTCCAGTCACATGATTCTTCAGAAATCATTCTAATATGCTGATTTGCTGTTCAAAAATATTTATTATTATTATTATTATTATTATTATTGTTGTTGTTGTTGTTGAAACAGCAGAGTCGATTTTTTCAGGTTTCTTTGATGAATAGAAAGTTCAAAAGAACAGCATTCATCTTAAATAGAAAACTTTTGTAGAATTATAATTGCATTTATTGTCACATTTGATCAATTTAAAGCATCCTTGCTAAATAAAAATATTAATTTCTATTATTTCTTTCCAAAAAATAAAAAAATAATTATACTGACTCCAAGCTTTTGAATGGTATAGTGTATAATGTTACAAAAGCTTTTTATTTCAGATAAATGCTGATCTTTGGAGCTTATTATTTATATAAAAAAAATTACTTAACTGTTTTAAATATTGATACTAATAATAAATGTTTCTTTAAAAGCAAATCAGCATATCAGAACGATTTCTGAAGGATCATGTGACACTGAAGACTGGAGTAATGATGCTGAAAATTCAGCTTTGATCACAGGAATAAATTACATTTTAAAATATATCCAAATAGAGAGCAGTTATTTAAACTAGTAAAACGATTTCACAATACTACTACATATATATTTACAGCATTCAAAGAACATAATGCATGTACACTGCTATTATGAAAAATTAAGCTCACTATGCAATATAAAAGACAGTATAATATACATAATACAGACACAGTATACATACTATTGACTAGATTAGAGATATGTTTTGTAGTTATGAATTTAAGTTTTTATTTTACAGCTGTTTTTGGTCCTAATGAGAGATCTATACAATGAATGATTATTGCCTGCAATGTCTATCATGGGAAAATTACCTGTTCAGTGTCTCTGTATGCGACCACAGCTGGAGTGACTCTGTCTCCTGCATCATTTGCCACAACATCTGCTCGCCCATCCTATATAAAAACAAATACACTTAGTATAAACTGTATTTCATCTGCTAACGTTATGTTTTTTGTCTGTCACACCATTATCTATTCAACAAAATAAACAAAACCTATTAGACATTTTATTTTGTCCCCGACATATTTGCGTTTATTAAACAACGCAAAACGATTTATACCCATAACTAATTCACCTTAAATACGGCAACACAGGCACATGTGTATCCAAAGTGCACACCGATGGCAGCCATGCTTCCGAAGAATCCTACCGGAAGCCGGTACTCGTATGCAAATTAGAGGGGATGGACTTCTATGCGCTGTCAAATGACTGGCGGCGATTTTAGCCAACCAGAGCGCCGATGCACTGACGTCGACTGGAACGTCAAGAGAGCAGCGCCTGATTTAGAAACAGCTGAAAGCGGCGCCGGTGGGTGTTGCGTACTGGGTATTGAAGTTCACTTAAAAGTGCACACAAGCGCCTTTTAAGCGCACCAGAATCATGTCTTTAAACTGCTCCTATGCCAGCCCGTTAGTTTTGCTTTTATGTGTTGTTTTATTCTCAGTTACTGATGCAGAAGAATGCGAAGGTGAGGTTGGTCAGCTTGGCTTAATATGCGCATGAGCCCACTGAGTGTAAAAATAGTCACCTGAACTATGCTGGGTTATTTTGCACAAGTGCATGAGTGTTTTCACTGTATGAAGTGAATATTTACAAGGAGTCCTGGTTTTGGATTGCAAACACACAACCCATTTTATTGTAAAACTAAATATGGCTTGTATACTACCAGTCAAAAGTTTTTGAACAGTAAGATTTTTGATGTTTTTTTAAATAGTATCTTCTGCTCACCAAGCCTGCATTTATTTAATCAAAAGTACAGCAAAAACAGTAAAAAAAAAAGTTAAATATTTTTACTATTTAAAATAACTGCTTTTTATCTGAATGTATTTTAAAATGTAATTTTTCCTGTGATTTCAAAGCTAAATTTTTAGCATCATTACTTCAGTCTTAAGTGTCATGATTATTTCAGAAATCATTCTAACATTTATTATACTTTTTAAAAACAGTTGAGTATATTTTTTTCAAGAACAGCATTGATTTGAAATAGAAATCTTTTGAAACATTATAAATGTCTTTTTCATTACTTTTGATCCAAAAAAATATATATATATATAGATAATAATAATAATAAACAAATACTGACTCCAAACTTTTAAATGGTATAGTGTATAATGTTACAAAAGCTTTTTTATTTCAGATAAATTTTGATCTTTAGATCTTTCTATTCATCAAAGAATCCTAAAAAAGTACTCATCTGTTTCAAATATTGATAATAATGATAAAAAAATGTTTCTTGAACAGTAAATCAGCATATTAAAATGATTTCTGAAGGACCAAGTGACAGAACTGGAGTAATGATGTTGAAAATTTCGCTTTGATCACAGGAATAAATGACATTTTAAAACAGAAAACATTTTATTATTTAAATAATATATTATTTAAAATAGTAAAAATATTTCAAAATTTTAACATTTTTCCTGTACTTTGGATTAAATAAATGCAGGCATGGTGATTAGAAGAGACTTCTTTAAAAACATTACAAACCTTACTGTTCAAAAACTTTTGACTGGTAGTGTCTCTCCATTACTTTTTATTTTACAATAAATAAATAAATAAGCACAAAGTATCTTTGAATACGATACAAAAAGGTGACAATCTTTTTGTCTTTTTGTATTGATTTCCAGCGCAAATGTCTGTAGATTTGTAGCAAAATAAGTCATTTTGTTTTATGAGAAATTGATCAAAATTATGGCTTGGCAATAAATGCATGCACTACAATTTCCAATACAAATCTCTAAACATCCTTAAATCAAGATACATTTACTTGAGATGCTAATTGAACATTTAACATCTTGTTTTTGTTTTTTGTTTTTTTGAGAAAGTGAACAAAGTTCATTTAGTTTATGATTAAAACAAGAAAAAAATAATAATAATTCAAAAGAAAAACATGTTTTTATTCCCCACTGACAAATGTTTTCACACAAACTCACTTTACTTTGTTAAATTTCTTTGACTTTCATTTTGCATCTTAAGTAAATGTATCTTGATTTTAAGATGTTAAGATGTTTGTTTGTTGAAAATAAATCAAAAAATAGAAAGATGCCATGACTGAAAGAATGTAAGACTTTCTAATTAGGACTTGAGACATTTTTAAGATCCACAGAAACCCTGTTATATAACTAGTATAAACCTGTGTTTATTTTGTATGTGTGTGTCTGTTTTGCAGTGTGTGTGGGGTTTTTAGGGCGGCTTTATAACTCACTGGTGATCAGAAACACAGAACTCTCCCCAGAGCTGGTGGAGGAGGGTCTGATCAGAGCCTGCGCTGAGACTACTGGGAAAGAGAATAGACTTGTAAGAACATAAAAACAAGTCTGGTTCTTATTATTCTTTGGTTGCTGGTGCATGCTTGTTTTTGGTATGGAACATACTAAATGTATGATCTTGTAATTCTTTTACACCTCAGTGTTATTACCTGGGAGCCTCCAATGATGCTGCAGCCAAAGTGACAGGTGAGGTGAGCCGCCCCCTCAGCGCACATGTTCCTGTCCACAAAATCTGCCAGAAACTTCAGCGCAGGGACGGCCAGATCTGCGAGCTCAGATACGGTAGGGCGTATTCACAAAGAGTCAAAGTGGGTTTGGAAATATTTATCTCAAAGGTTCTTGTTCTTCTGAAACAGAGCGTCCTGTTCTCGACTGGAGCAGGGACGCTTTGTCTAAAATGCGAGTGTTGGAGCTGAAGAGGGTCTTGGCCTCGTGGGGGGAGGAGTGCAGAGCCTGTCTGGAGAAGAGTGAATTTATTGATCTCATCCAGGAGGTGGCCCCCAAACACAGCACAGCGCAGCACAGAACGCATTCCGAAGAGTTCTGAGGGCCTCCTTGTGCAGCTCCGTGCTGGGGAGACAGAGCTCTGATGAGAGGGCCTCCTCGTGCAGGACACACTGCAGTGATGGGAGGGGCTGCACGTGCAGCTGCGCTCAGGGACACTTTTGATATTGCTCTGAGACTCCTAACTTATAATGCTTTTCATAATATTTGTTACGAGTAGCCACGATTTCCCCAGTGTCTCATTCTCCTGTACCACTGTAAGCATTTTCTCCCGCACACTCAGAATAAATCATTAAGCTTTATTAGTTTCAGTGATTAAGAGGTTGCTTGCAGAGATGCTGTTTTTTGTCCAGCCGTTTAATTTAACTTGTGTCAAGCTCTAAGACCATCTACTCCCCTTTAACAGCCTTCTGTGTTTGCAGGTGTGGGTGAATTGCATGTAAACTGTTAATTTGTCTAAATAATATTTTAATCGAAAATAAAAAATGGAATTTAAAAAATATAAATTTTGCATAAATAACAAAAGTGTTAGTCTGTTAGGATCATTAATTTATTTGTGCACTGTCAATTCTCATTAGCATGATGCAATCTAAAAAAAAATATATACATTTAAACATTTCATGCTGATTAATGCTGAATTAAATTAGAGAATAATTATATTAAAGTGAGAATTATCAAGAATAATGAAAAACATAAAAAACAAATAAATTAAAATTTTATTCAAAATCAAATTCATATTCATTACATTTCATATACACTACCAGTGAAAAGTTTTTTAACAGTAAGATTTTTAATGTTTTTAAAATAAGTCTCTTCTGCTCACCAAGCCTGCATTTATTTCATCCAAAGTACAGCAAAATTTTACTGTTTTTGTTGTACTTTGGATCAAATAAATGCAGGCTTGGGATTTTTACTATTTAAAATAGCTGTTTTCTATTTAAATATATTTTTCCTTTATTCCTGTAGATTTTGTTCAGGTTTCTTTGATGAATAGAAAGTTCAGAAGAACAGCATTTATCTTAAACAGAAATCTTTTGTAACAATATAAATGTTTTTATCATCACTTTTGATCAGTTAAAAAAGGATTCTTGCTAAATAAAAGTATTAATTTACATTAACATTATACTGACTTCAAGCTTTTGAATGATATAGTATATAATGTTACAAAAGCTTTTTATTTCAGATAAATGCAGATCTTTGATTAAAGGATCTTTTTATTCATCAAAGAAAACCTGAAAAAAAAAAACTGTTTTAAATACTGATATTAACAATAATAATCAGACATGCTTTTGGAGCAGCAAATCAGCATGATTTCTAAAGGATCATGTGACACTGAAGACTGGAGTAATGGTGCTAAAAATTAGCTTAAATTGGACTGTTTTTGCTGTACTTTGGATCAAATAAATGAAACTTGGTGAGCAGAAGTGAAAAAAAAAAAAAAAAAAATTATTTTGACTGATAATGTACATGTCAGTGAACATCTATTTCAGATCATCTTTAATCACTTTTTAAGTTTTTTATAGATCCTAAATATTTTTCTGGTATGATGAAATTAATGAGGTACAAATATTCCATGTAATCTTTTGTTATGAGGATACAGAAATATCTGAACTTATTCAGAGGATGTGCTTAATTGCCATAAAAATATGGCAAAAACATCATAGAAATCATGCAAAAACATTCTTAAAAAGTAGGCTTCCTTTGCTTTAAACAAAGTAAAGTATGGAGTGCCGCAAGTCTCTGTCTTAGGCCCTCTGCTATTTTCAGTATACATGTTAACCCTTCGTAATATTATTAGAAAATATGGTATTATTTTCCATTGATATGCTAATAATACTCAACTACATGTTTCAACAAGACCAGATTAAACTTCTAAATTAGCTAAAAGACTGTGTTAAGGTAAGGTATTTCACATAAAATACATGTACATATAGTCCACAAGAGAAAACAATAGTTGAAATGACTCCTTTCAAAAGTTTACATACACTTGATTCTTAATACTGTGTTGTTACATGAATGATCCTTTTTTGTTTAGGTATAGTTGTTCACAAGTCCCTTGTTTGTTCTAAACAGTTAAACTCTTATTTAGCCTAAATATCATTTTTTTTTTCATTCAGTACTGCCCTTCAGAAGCTACAGAAGAAACGTACATGTTTCCCGAAAAACGTAAAGTTTTTAAAAGTTAAATGTACCCTAATCTTCAATGCATCATTTTATGTGAAATATCTTATTCAGGTCAGTGCTAAATAAAAAAAAAACATGCAATTTGTATAATCCCTCGTATTTTGCTAAAATAATAAACATTTTGCAGATTCTGCAAGGTGTATGTAAACTTTTGACCTCAACTGTACAACACAGAATCTTATTACAATTTGCATCTAGACAGATGCACTGTTACTGTTATAGTCATCTACAGTAAGTTATATATATAGACAGCAACTTTTGATTTTTGTGCATGTCAGTTTCTACAACCTCAGTATCACTCTGTATCAAATTCGCGTGCGTATTTCATAATTATATACCGCTACCCTGACCTCTCGTAAGGATCGTGTTGTTGTGACTGTCTTTCCATACACACAACGAACAAAGGACGCCCACGCAACCATACTGATGTTTACATCTGGCGCGTTGCCATGGCGACCACGGAACCTTTCATCCACCGCTTGTGATGCCACAGGATTTTGCTGACAAACTTTTTATGTCATAAAACAGAACCAATCAGTAACGAGACCATCGGCGGGGCTCGTTCTCTCTCTTCTCCTCTGCTCTCTCTCCCCACCCCACCCCCCGAGGCTTTCTCATTCACAATCCCCCTTTTTTACCATCCAGTTCTGCTGTTCTCCTGTAATAGCTGTTGAGAAGAGAGAGAGACTGTGAGTGAGATTCAGGCCTTGCCCACGCAAAGAAGTGGGAGACTGAACCTCTCTCTATACTCTCTCTCTTTCTCTCTCTCGCACACACACACACACACACACACACAGTCAGTGTATCATGCTTGCACTGTGTGGGCTGAGCTGAGCATTCCTGTCATACAGTAACAGTCTCTCTGCCTCCGCACTCTCTCTCTCTCTCTCTCTCTCTCTCTCTTTCCCTCTCTCTCCCTCTATTTCTCTCTTTCCCTTTCCCTCTATCTCTCCTCTTTTCTCCCTCTCTTCTCTTTCTCACACACATACGTTGCAAATACACACATTAACACACTTATACACTTTCACAGAGCAGAGACGGACCCTCGTAGAGGAAGTCGAGATGGTGTGGAATGTGTGCCCTGGTTTTATTAGGTAAGTTTTACGATTTCCAACACATCCTTAGATGAACTGTGTGTGTGTAAAGATGTTTAAATGACTTGTTTGTTGGAAGATGAGAGTAATTTGTGTGTTTTCAGGCTCTTTGTGTGTCATGTTTAGTCAGCGCACCTCTGCAGATGCGGATGTTTTCATTACAGAACACTTTTTCCCTAACAGGCAAAATGTGTGTGTGTGTGTGTGTGTGTGTGTGTGTGTGTGTTTGGAAGCGGATGTGTGAATGAGTGTTGCGTTTACTCTATATAGGTCTTCCTCAGGCGAAGGCTAATCTCTGATTTGCGTAGAGTTGAATTTTGCAGAACGGAGGAACGTCGCCCCTTACCTTCTTTACCTGTCGCTGTCTTACGTCCTAATTTCTGTCGTGACTGAGGCCAATCTATTCAGCCCTAACGCCCACACATTAAGCCATCACATTCTCCGTTTCTTCTCCTTAATTTACTCTCTCCCTTTCTCAATCTCCCCTCTCCTTAAACATCTGTGTGGCGCTCAGTGCGCGAGCGCGCCTTGAGTCTTTTGCACGCCCGTCAGGAGGAGGCTTGCTCCAGATTTGTGCTTTGGCCCTTTAAAAGCAGGCAAAGTTTCCTGGTGAACCATTTTTCTGGTTGCCATAGTGATGAGCGAGGACTTGGAGAGGTGCAGTGGTACTGGGATGCAGTGACAGCTCTTAGCATGTGAATTCTCACACTGAGATATGGAGATGCACTGAGGCTCTGAACAGAGACGGCGATGAGGTGAGACGCCCACGCGCGCACACATCATTATTGCTCACAGCGCTCTTTGGCTGATCATACTGTTCCTGGATCTGGATACGGAGGTGACAAGAGCCCCAAAGGGGGAGGAAACCATGTGGGGATGAGTGAGGGAGAAAGGGGGATTTGTGCGTTTTTGCGTGTGCAATGATGAATGTGTGTTGTTACTCTAGGCAGAAGTTTTGCTTTTAGGAGGTTGCTTCTTTGAAACTTGACTTTATTAGCCAAACGAAATAACTTGAATATTAATAATGCATTTTAAATAATGCATTAAAAACATTGCTTGAAATTGCATTCCTTGTTCTAACCTTTCAGAAGGTCATTACAAGCAGTAATCTTCAATATGTTTCCTTCAATATGGTTGCTATACGTAAATTGTCTTAAAATTTTACCTTCAGACTTTATGAGATAATAATTGAAACTACACAGAATATTTATACTTTTAAAATGTGTATATTCTGTATTTAAAAGTACACTACCAGTCAAAATTTTTGAATGGTAAGATGTTTTTTAATAAAGTCTTTTCTGCTTACCAAGCCTGCAATTATTTGATCCAAAGTATAGCAAAAGCAGTAATATTGTGAAATATTCTACTATTTAAAACAACTGCTTTCTATTTGAATATATTATAAAATAATTATTGGTAATTAGTCATTTATCCCTGTGATCAAAGCAAAATTTTCAGCAACATTACTCCAGTCCTTTAGTTGCTGTTCAAGAAACATTTTTAATTATTATTATTATCAATATTTAACAGTTGAGTACATTTTTTCGATTCTTTGATGAATAGAAAGATCCAAGGACCAGCATTTATCTGAAATAAAAAGCTTTGGTAACATTATATACTATACTGTTTAAAAGCTTGGAGTCAGTAAAAAAATATTTAGCAATGCTCTAAATTGAACAGAAGTGATGATAAAGACATTTATAATGTTCCAAAAGATAAATGCTGTTCTTCTGAACTTTCTATTCATAAAAAACCTGAAAAAATTAGTAATGATGCTAAAAATTCAGTTTTGAAATTACATTTTATTCAAATAGAAAACAGTTGTTTTAAATAGTAAAAATATTTCACAATTTCACTGTTTTTGTTGTATTTTGGATCAAATAAATGCAGGATTGGTGAGCAGAAGAGACTTTAAAAAAACATTACAAATCACTTACAAAAAACTTTTGACTGGTCGTGTATATTCTGTCATTTTTTGAAAATCTATAATTAAATATGTAATTTAAACCATTAATTTTAGGATTTTGCACTGGTTGCATTAAGTGCAGAAGTCCGTCCAAAAAGTACATTTTTGACATTGATCATGTGACTGTACAAATGGTCACATGTTCCTACACTGAAGCTTAAGATGCTCTATGGATCATCTCAAATCATGCTGGAGAACGATTCTAAAGTTTGACACAAAGCATTCTGATAATATAATATGTAATCGAAAATAAATAAAAAAGCTACATTATTTGTCAAACTACCCAAACCCCAAATTAATGCATTTACTATATTTCAAGAGAGCTCTCAAAGATTTTAAGAACGGCTGCAGTCTTACAACTTCAGTCAAGTTCTTACCAACAGATCCAGACGTCAAGGTGTGTCTTATGTAACAGAAGCAGCACGCTCGTGTGATTTCTCCTTGATCTGATGAAATCAAAAGGAAATGAAATCTATCAGGACTTTGCGCTGCTGTCATCTATCACAGCGCCTTCATATGTGATTCCAAATGTTGATATATTCAGCATTAAAGAACTATATGACAATATTAGTGCTGTATTATACATTCCTGTAATTGCGTTAGAGGCCCTTCTAATGTGCAGTGGAAATAGAAACGATACTGTTCTGTAACCGCATGTGTGTGAGATTTGTAGGAAGGAGTGTGGGTGTCAGTAGCCTTTATTTCTGTTCCACATTCATGTGTGTGAGGTGAATTTTTGTATCGCCTGAGGAAAGAGGGGAGTTATCAGAGGCGTGCAGCCTTTCCTATACTTCCTGCAAAAACATCCCGAGGAGCCTCGGCCCAATCCAGCCAGGAAGAAGGGCAGGAAGTTGGGCTGAGATCACGGGAAGTAAATTACAAAGCCAGAAGGGCTTCGTATGAAAACAGGTCCAGTGGAAGTTTCTGGAGACTGTAACAGCGCTGGATTACAGAAATGATTTGTGTGAGCGAGTGTGTAAGTGGGAATATGTGGGAGTTGATTCTGTATTTAAAAATTGATGGGATTATGAAGGCTTTTTTATTTCTTCATTCAGGCTGGCATCATTTTCGGTGTGACCACAACATGCTTTGATAAATGCATTATCCAATAGCATGCAATAAATCTCTTATTCATTTAATCAAAGCATCATATAATCTCTTGTTGCTACATTTTATCCATCTTCAATTTACAGTGGCACTTGAACAGGCTGGTTACAACTAAAATGATGTATTTATTTAAGCATAGCCTCACCTGAGGTGTTTATAGAGACTTCGGTGATTGGTTGAGACATTGAACCCTGGCTGCTATTGGCCGAAGTCCTCGAACGATGCTTTAGTTGGTTAAGATGGTTTGAGATGGTCTGGAGACCTTCCTGCTGTAATTTCCTCTTGGTTTTCCTGCTCGGGAATATTCAGCATCAGGGCTGGGCTTCAAGTATCCTGAAATCTCAGACCTCAGAGGGAGTGCCGGGACATTCGGGCCTGCGGTTTTACAAAAACAAAGTGTGCATTGTGGAATACTGGCAGAAAACTGTTCTGAAACTGCTCTGAAAAGTTCGAAATACCTGCGAATGTACAGGAACCTCACATGGGAAGTCCAGGTCAAAGGTGAACTCCTCCTTGTTTCCTTGTTATTCAGTATTTCTAAGTTGTTAGTTTTGTCTGCTAATGCAAAATTGAGTATTGCTATTGCTCATACTTACAGTTTGGGATTGTAATATACCCCTTAAAACCTAAATACTAAACTATGGCACACAAATTGTCCGTTTTGGACTACACATGTGACCCTGGACCACAAAACCAGTTTTAAGTAGCATGGGTATAATTGAAGGAATAGCTAAAGATACATTGTATAGTTCAAAATGATCGATTTTTCTTTTATGCCAAAAGTTTAGGATTATTAGGATATTAAGTAAAGATATTTTGTAAACTTCCTACCATTAATATATCAAAACGTAATTTTTGATTAGTAATATGCATTGCTAAGAACTTCATCTGGACAATTTAAAATCTAAAGATGATTTTCTCAATATTTAGATTTTTTTTGAACCCCCAGATTTCAGATTTTCAAATAGTTGTATCCCAGACAAATATTGTCCTATCCTAACAAATCCGTGTTTTAAAAAAATTACCCTTATGACTGGTTTTGTGGTCCAGGGTCACAAATGACGAGGAATGTTAAAGTGAGTGTGCTTTCACTTTTCTAAGTGTTTACAACTTCACCTGCCAGATTTTGCACTTAAGGAAGGAAACTTGACAAAATATCTGGCCTTATGGGTGGATACTGCTTCAGCCAGTAAGCAATAACCCAGTACTCCTTTAACAACCACTTAACAACTTCTTAGAAACCACTCAGAACGTCTTAGCATCCTGGGAATGGCAACTTCTGTGTAATTTCTTCTGAAAGATCTTAACATTTGGTTACAATTACTGCCTAAAATGATCTCTATATAATTTTATTGTAATTGATTAAGTGATTATTAGTGATCACAGAGATATATATGATATATGATAACATAACATCAGATCTTAGTTAATACAGGTTTCTGCTGGTTTTGGACGATCGTCTCTAACGGTTACACGCTCACATGATGTTGCTGTGCTAATTTTTACTGCTTATAGGCCTTGAATGGTTAAAAAACTTACTTTACCTGTCAAAATGCTCATCTTTGCAAGTAAACGCAGTAGGTCTGAGACAGAAAAAAACACGTGTAACAGTATATTAGATCCGGGTAGCTCTTAAAGTGACAGCAGTCTACTATTCCCGCTAAATCCCTGCGCTTGACTAAATCATTTTTATAACATTAATAAGAAGAAATTAGTGCTGTCAAACAATTAATCACAGTTAACCGTATCCAAAATAAAAGATTTTGTTTACATATGTGAGTACACTGTGTATATTTATTATGTATATATAAATACACACACATACGGCATATGTTTTGAAAATATTTACATGTGTATATTTATATTCATATAATCAATATTATATTCAACTATTTTAAATATATAAACATTACAGATTTTTCTTAAATATATACATGCGTGTGTGTGTATTTGTATATACATAATTAATATACACAACACACACACACACACACACACACACATATATGTGACCCTGGACCACAAAACCAGTCATAAGGGTAATTGAGATTTATACATCATCTGAAAGCTGAATAAATAATCTTTCCATTGATGTATAGTTTGTTATGACAGCAGTGCATATTACTAATCAAAAATTTAATTTTTATATATTTACAGTAGGAAATTTACAAAATATCTTTATGAACCCATACTATGTATTTTTGGCTATTGATACAGGTTTTTTTTTTTGGTTTTGTGGTCCAGGGTCACATATTATGTAAACAAACACTTTTATTTTGAATGCAATTAATTGCGAATAATTGATTTGACAGAATATATTTAATTTACACAATGACGAATATGCAGTGTTTTTATACATTTGATTACTTTATACAATGTATGTAGCAATTCTTATCTATTTGTTCTACTATAGTTTTATTTATTCTTTCCTATTTCTTTATTTATTCAGTTTCTTATTCTTATTTAATCACTGACTTGTCTTCAGTAAGCTTCAGGTTTTTTTTTAATTTAGGCTAGTATTCGTTTTTTGTGATTTTGACACTGGTGACAAGAATTACACCTTATTTAAAGCTAAAATAACTATATTGTGATATGTATATCACAAGTGTGAAAAATAATTACTCATATCGTGATATAAGACTTTGGTCATATCGCCCACCGCTAGTCGTACAGTGTAACAATGCAGATGCAAATGATATCTGTCTTTACAGGGATTTTCCATCTAATGTTCTCTGTGACAATGTCTGTTACGTAATAGAGGACTTCCCTTCTGTCTCTGTGGACAATAGTCAAGAGTGTCTAAAATGTTTTAGCTTGTGTGTGATTGCATTGGAATGAGTGAGTAGGTGGACGGCTACATGTGGCCGGCTGTGATAATAGTATGCTAAAAGAATGAAGCATATTCCTCCGCTGATTCTTAGTGTGGCTGAAAATGTACAAGGTATTTCTCCCTCCGATGCATGCAAAATTAATCGTTTTACTTCAAAACAATAACATAGTGACTTTTATGACAAAACCAGTCTTAAGTAGTATGGTTATATATTTGTAGCAATAGCCAAAAATACATTGTATGGGTCAAAATTTAAAAAAAAAATATTTTATGCCAAAAATCATTAGGATGTTCCATGACGATGTTTTGTAAATTTCCTACTGTAAACATATCAAAACTTGATTTTTAATTAATAATATGTATTGCTAAAAACTTCATTTAGACAATTTTACAATTTTCTCAATATTTTGATTTGTTTGCACCCTCAGATTCCAGATTTTCAACAGTTGTCCTATCTTAACAAACCATACATCAATGAAAAACTTAATTATTCAGCTTTTAGATGAGTTCACAAATTCGAAAAATGACCCTTATGACCCTTACGACAAAACCAGTCTTAAGTAGCACAGGTATATTTGTAGCAATAGCCAACAATACATTGTATGGGTCAAAATTATTGTTTTTTTTTATGCCAAAAAGTCATTAGGATATTAAGTAAAGATCATGTTCCATGAAGATATTTTTAAATTTCCTACTGTAAATATGTCAAAACTTAATTTTTGATTAGTAATATGCATTGCTAAGAACTTCATTTGAACAACTTTAAAGGTGATTTTCCTAACATTTAGATTTTTTTGCACTCTCAGATTTCAGATTTTGAAATATTTGTATCTTGGCCAAATATTGTTGATTGCTGATGATTTCTCAAAATTAAAAATTACCCTTATGACTGGTTTTGTGGTCCAGGGTCACATATAATAATTTCCGATGTTTTATCACATCAAAATAGTCTATTCTGAGAGATTCCTGACATCTTTCCACTGCAATAAAATGTAATAGTCATACAGTAGGAACTACTTCACTGAAAACTAATTTATAACATTCAAGGGCATTATTTTTATAATCAAAACTTGATGTGAGAAGCAAACATTGCTTGGGATCTTGTCATACAGTAACAGGACAGACTCATGGGAAGCGGTCCAAAGTGATTGCCAATGATGCTTCGAAGGCAACATCACACCCTAAATGGTTAAAAATGACTTTTGTAGCACACATAATCATGCTTCAGAGTGTTAAGTATTTAAAATGGGTGTCAAGAGTTCAACAGCGCTGGTGGTTTGTTGCTTGCGATGCTCTAAGCGGAGGGACGACAGTGAGTGTGAGTGTGTGTGTGTGATTTTGCACAGCTGTCTCTAAAGAGGAAGTGGTAGCGCACCAGAACAAGCAAAGTGCTGAGTTGCCATGGTAACTTGGGATGCAGGGTTCCCTCAATTTCCATTATTCCCAAGTGGATCTGCTTCACAGTGTCCATGGCAACCACTCACAACCAATGGAGTTCCTCTCTCTCTCTCTCTTTTCTCACTGTCTCTATCAAACTCTCTCATCCCGTCATTTTATCTTGATTTGTGGTAAAATGTCATCTCCGTGCTTACGTAAAGACGTCATACCTGTCACACACAATGTCTTTGACATTGTTAGCCACAAATGCACACTTTGAGCTCATGCTTGCCTGAAAACAACCTAAACAGTACATCAGAATGAGTTTGACAGGTGTATGTTGTCTCGTAGGGTTGTGAGGCCGGCGTGTTGAGCAGAACGCACACACACTCACACACACACACACTCTCCCGGAGCATGCCTATCAGTCCACCTGCCGACGGCAAACATGAGGCTCTCGACCGGCCGCGGCAACAACACACCCCTACCAACGGTAACCACGGAGATGACAGCATTCGGGCCTCTCCTGGGAGTAAATCTTCCTCCGAACCTATGGAGGATCTCCACGGAAATGCAGTTGTCATCCGCATCGGAATCCCTGATCTGCAGCAAACGGTGAGCGCTCCTCTCATATGCATATGCAGCCTTACTCTTTTCTTTGAAATGGCTGCACTGCAGCACAGGAGTAGAGAGTGGCAGTGATTGGTACAGAGCGAGTTGTTGATCCTGCGTGGGAGTAAGGGGTGTGTGACAGAGGCTTACAGCATGTCGTCTACATGCACGCATGTTCCTGCATAGGGATCCACAGGCATTTGTGCTGAAAGATGCCGCATGGTTGTCGACTGCATATATGGTGTGACTTTTTTGGGCTGAATAAATTTGCACTTCTAATTGATGTTATGTGGAACATGTTTACATAATCCTGCCAAATACAAAACTGCAGACATACCTTGCTCTTTCTGAGTCTTTTCAGCATCCGGCGTAACTCCTTGCTCTCTGTCAGTGTCCGACGGGTGTACTTTGAAGTTGAGTTTTGTATTTTGCGCCTCTATCATCTATCATCATTTTCATATTATGGAAACCTGCGAACAGAAATATGAAAGGGTTGAAAATGTGCTTAAAATGCGCTCACCCTCAAGCCATCCAATATGGGTTTGTTTGATCCTCGCAACAGATTCTGAGAAATTTAGCATTACATCACTCGCTCGCCAATGGATGCTCTGCAGTGAATGGGTGCCGTCAGAATGAGGGTCCATCAGCATCACAATAATTCACAAGTAATCAACACAACTCCAGTCCATCATATAACATCATCTGAAAAGCGGAGTGATTAACAATGATAAACAAATCCATCAATTTATAATATAAGTCTCACGAGTCCCAAAAATGTGTCTGTGCCATTTCAGCTCAAAATACCTCACAGATTATTTATTATATCATGTTAAAACATTGTTTTCGTGCATGTCTTTTTAAATGCAAATGAGCTCTCCCTACCCCCTTATCCAGAACAGGGCTGTGCCTTTACAGCTCTTACCTCAGGTAGTCTGCCAAAAACATCTATTTGGTTTTGATTATCATATCTATAGTGCTGAAATCATGCATTTTAAACCATATTAGTTTAAACTTCTGATATAGGTTTTTTTGAGCGCACAGAAAGCAACTGTCACACAGCATGCAAGTACTAAACTAAGTTCTCTTTCATGTCTTATTGCGCTTAAACCGTCAAAACCACACACGTTTATGTTAAAACCACACAGGAGTTACAAAAACAGTCGGTTATGTCTGTTAAGGCAAACAGCTGGGAAAGAAATTGCATGTTTAAATTAGATCTGTTGGTAGCAACGTAATATACAGTAAGTACATTTATAAATTTAGCTTTACATCACTCGCTTGCCAATGGATGCTCTGCAGTGAATGGGTGCCGTCAGAATGAGGGTCCAAACAGCATCACAATAATTCACAAGTAATCAACACAACTCCAGTCCATCATTTAATGTCCTCTGAAAAGCTGAGTGACTGTAATAAACAAATCCATCAATATGTAATATAAGTCTCAGGATTCTCCAAAATGTGTCTGTGCAGTTTCAGCTCAAAATACCTCACAGATTAATTATGTCATTTTGAAATGCCCATTTTGAGTGCAAGCAGAAACACACTTTTTTTTGCATGTCTCTTTAAATGCAAATGAACTGCTGCTCCCTGCCCCTTTATCCAGAACAGGGCTGTGCCTTTACAGCTCGTACCTCAGATACTCTGCCAAAAACATCTATAGCACTGAAATTATGCATTTTAAACCATATTAGTTTGAACTTCTGATATAGGTTTTTTTAACCACACAGAAAGCGACTGTCATACAGCATGTGAGTACTAAACTAAGTTCTCTTTCATGTCTTATTGCGCTTAAACCGTCAAAAACACACAAGTTTATGTTAAAACCACACAGGAGTTACAAAAACAGTCGGTTATGTCTGTGAAGGCAAACAGCTGGGAAAAAATTGCATGTTTAGATTAGATCTGTGTGGCAGCAGCATGATATACAGTAAATAAATCAATAAATCCAATGCTCTTTTGTCTCCTTTGAGGCTGAGACTCTAAATAGTGGTCTGTGCAGATAAAAAGACAGAACAGTTAGCATGCTTTGCTTGAACTTTTGCCTTGGCGTTAGAACTAGTACGTTGCATGCGAAAACAAAATGGCGCTAAGGGTGGGAAGGCTCAGATTAAGAGGCGGTAATACTATATTATGATCCCTTTACCACATCACAGGGGAAGCTAAATCTGACACGCTCGTTTTTTCACATGCTTGAAGAAGAAGGCTTACCAAAACACATTTTCTGGGTTAGATGCACTGGGGACCCGATTATAGCACTTAAACATGGAAAAAGTCAGATTTTCATGATATGTCACCTTTAAGATGTTTTTAACTTCAGCCCATTGCTTATGGCTCAAAAACAAGTCCTCTATTCATAATATTGCTTTCTTCAGTTAAAAAGTCGGTGTTTGAATCTTAAAAAAAAGCACAGATTTTTTTGCACAGCAAAACAGTCTTTAAAAAAATATGATGTTTAAATTATGTTAAAGCACCTTAACGATGAATTTGTTTCTTACAAACATACAGCTTTTTTACTTCACAAGATGTTTATTGATGGACGGGAGTCGTGTGGATTACTTGTGGATTATTATGATGTTTTCACCATCAGGCCACCCAAATGTAGACAAGTTTTTAGAAACAAACTATCTACATCATGGATGGCCTGAGGGTGAGTACGTTTTTAGCAAATTTTCATTTTTGGGTGAACTGTTTCTTTAAATGGCATCATTTTTGCAGTGCAAATCTCACAAACACCATTTCACTTTACTTTCGTCTAATTCAAGCACAAAGATGTCATGAGTTCAGCACTTTCTTACTGACTGATGATGAATAAACGTTCACGAACAGATAGCACAGGCCTTGATCTTTTAAATAATCTTGTGAAGTATAGCCTGGTGCTTTTGTAGGAAATATTAGATAACCATGAGTTTTAATAGTTTTTCCAATACATTTTTATAGCATTTCAGGACACTTTTTGGCGAAGCAAGATTCAGATTGTACAGGAATAATTCAATCTACATAGCCACAGCAGTTAGCTCATGTCTTCCAGTCACTTTAAGTGTTGGTGCTTATATGGGTAATGCAGGTTCAAGTCCAGCTTTGATATATGTGACCCTGGACCACAAAACCAGTCATAAGGGTCCTTTTTTTTAACTGAATAGTATGATTTGTTAGGATAGGACAATATACGGCTGAGATACTTGGCTAAGATATTTAAAAATTTGGAATCTAAATAGAAAAATCTAAATATTGAGAAAATCTTTCCTTAATCTAACTAAATCTAACTAAAGATATTTACTTAATATCCTAATGATTTTTGCATAAAAGAAAAATAGATAATTTTGACCCATGCAATGTATTTTTGTCTATTGCTACAAATATACCCATGCTACTTAAGACTAGTTTTGTGGTTCAGGGTCACATATATCACCTCATCTACTAGTTTGTCAATCTGTTTATAAAAATATGCATAAAACCCCAAAATAAAAGCAAAAGTACTATTGGTTCATGTAGTGATATGACGAGTTTGTAATATGTGTATTTGCAGAAATGCCTGCGAATGGACCTTGAGGCTCCAGTGTGGGTTTGTAAGCAGCGAGTTCTGGTCACTCTGACACAAAGCCTGACCGATGTGCTTAATTATGGCCTCTACCTCCCTGCCTTTAACGGGCGTGCCGGAAAGTTCCTCGATGAGGAGAGATTGCTCAGGGAGTATCCTCTCCCTACGGTCACACCTGTACCGTACCTAGAGGTGCACTTAAACATCCTTCTGCATCCCGCAATGCTTTAGAGCTCCCATTTATTATATAATTAGGTCATGTTGCTATGTTATTTTTATTCACCTGTCTATTAATTTGTGTGACTTCAGTTCCGTTACAAGAGGCGTGTTTACACTCAGAGCCATGTAGATGACAAGCAACTGGCCAAACTACATACCAAGGTAACATTTAACTAAAATGTGACCCTGGAGCACAAAACCTGAATAAATAAGCTTTCCATTGATGTATGGTTTTTTAGGATAGGACAATATTTTGGCCGAGATACAACTATTTGAAAATCTGAGGGTACCAAAACATCTAAAGATTGAGAAAATCGCCTTTAGAGTTGTCTTGGCAATGCATATTACTAATCAAAAATTAAGTTTTGATATATTTACGGTAGACAATTGCCAAATGATCTTTACGGAACATCTTTTCTTAATATCCTATTGATTTTTTGCATAAAATCATTTTAACCCATACACTGTATTGTTGCCTATTGCTACAAATATACCAGGGTTACTCACTGGTTTTGTGGTCCAGAGTCGCAAATGTTCTAAATGCTGAAACTTTCCTATTGCATGTTTCTCTGTGACAGTTCTAGCCACTATAAATGCCAAGTAGAGTCATGGGAGCATCCCATGCTTTTTTTAGCCAAATTTAAAAAACGAGCTAATTAGAAACGCACTCTGTCTGTGAATCATTTAGTGCATTCTGTTTTGCTGATATTGCATTTGCTGACATGTCTTTAAAGGATGGGTTTGGCAAAATGTTTAGCAAAATGGCAAAAGTTAGTGCTTACAGCACCTTTAAAAAAGCCATAACATAGTTTGATTGCAATTATTATTCTAAGCCCACTTATGTTAGTCAAGGTTTCTTGCAGCAAAAATATAATTTAGTTTTACATGACTATTTTTTTAGTTGTACAGACTGTTCTGATACTATATCTTTACATTTATTTAAATGTAAAAGTAAATAACTTCTAAGCACTTGGCTAACTCTGTGTGCTCCATTTGCTCCAAAACCAAGATTTCTGAATGAAAAATACTGGTCTAGGCAACTTTGTGTTATGAATGTTGTTTTTTTTTCCTTGCATTTCACTAATTGTTGTCTCTGCCAGGCCAATTTAAAGAAGTTCATGGAGTATGTTCAACAAAGGTGTGTGGACAAGGTCTGCAGGTTTTTGGAGAAAGGGCTGGACCCCAACTTTCATGATGCTGAGAGTGGGGGTGAGTATTTTAGGGTATATATATATACAGTTGAAGTCAAATGTTAAATGTTAATTCCTTCACCAAAATAGGAGAGATCATACAAAAGACATGTTGTTTTTTATATAACACTAACCTGAATAAGTTATTTCACATGAAAGATTTTTACATATAGTCCACAAGAGAAATAGTTGTTTAAAAGTTTACATCCTCTCGTTAATACTGTGTTGTTACCTGAATGATCCACAGCTGTTTTTTTTTTAGTGATTTAGTTGTTCATTCCCTTGTTTCTTCTGACACCCTTGTTGCTTCTGAACAGTTAAACTGCCCGCTGTTCTTCAGAAAAGTCCTTCAACTCCCATAGATTATTATTTATTTATTTTTTTTTTTAATCATTTTTGTGTATTTGTAACCTTTCCAACAATGACTGTATGATTTTGAGATCCATATTTTTACACTGAGGACAACTGAGGGACTCATATGCAACTATTACAAGGTTAAAACGCTTCAGAAGGAAAACCAATGCATTAAGAGCCGGGGGTGAAAACGTTTGAACAAAATGAAGATATACATGTATACATTTTTCTTATTTTGCCTAAATATCTTTTTTTTTTCATTTAGTACTGCCCTTCAGAAGCTATAGAATGTTTTCCAGAAGACGAAATAAGTTAAATTTACCCTGATATTAAATTTACCCTGGCTCTTAATGCATCGTGTTTCCTTTTGAAGCATCAGTGAGCGTTTGAACCTTCTGTAGTAGCTGCATTTGAGTCCCTCAGTTGTCCATAGTGTGAAAATATGGATCTCAAAATCATACAGTCATTGTTGGAAAGGTTTCATATACACAAAAATGCTGAAAAACCAAAGAATTTGTGGGACCTAAAGGACAACAGCGGGCAGTTGAACTAAAAAAACACAGCTGTGGATCATTCAGGTAACAACACAGTATTAAAAATCAAGTGTATGTAAACTTTTAAACTCATTTTTATAAAGTCAACTATTATTTCTCTTGTGGACTATATGTAAACGTCTATTATGCGAAACTTCTTATTCAGGTCAGTACTAAATAAAAAATAACATGCATTTTTTGTGACCCTCTTATTTTGGTGAAATAATCAACATTTTGCAGAATCTGCAAGGTGTATGTAAACTTTTGACCTCAAATGTATGTTCAGCTATTCTTTTTAATAATTAACTTTTAATTATTTTTGCCGTTTACTCACTAAAAACTTCCACAGATCATGTTTTCAGGTCATTTCAAGTTTTATTTTCATGTTTTATTATATCTAAGTTGTAAGAGTTTACTTACTTTTTAAAATTAGTCTTCCCATTAACACCATTATATTGTTCACTCAGACTGATTCACGAACGTGGAACACGCACAAGAGCCGGGATTTTTCTCATTTAACAGCCTTACACAACCATCTATATCGAATCATATTGCGATGGAGGCATTGCCTTGTCTCACGTAACTTTCCCCCATTCATTCTCAATTACCCCCCACCAAATCCACTGCACGCTTTAGGGTTTCTGTTAAAACTCAATGGGCTCAGGGGAGCTGTTGGACAAGTGATGTATACACTTTTTATTGTCATATTTTGTAATATTGGCATTGTTTTATTTTTGTACTACAAATTTCAGTACTAAGTACTACAAAACTTGCACTTTCAGGGTGCTTTTTGGAGCTTAGAGACATTTCATAATCTACTTTCAATGTGTGGAAAAGAGCAACTTGGACATTCTGCCAAACATCTCATTTGGTTTCATGGAGTACACAAAATAATACGGGGTTGGAACCGCATTAATTTTAATTCGGCATGAACTATTCCTTTAAAGTTTGCCTTGATTAGCATTTAGCATGCTTTAATGAATGCAAATTTAGGACAGTGCTAATCAGCAAGGATATTCGACAAAATGAGCCCGTCATTTATCCGCTGAAATGGATCTGACATTTAGCATTTGTAATCATCTCTGCATGTGTGATGTTTCCAGAATCTCCTCTCACTCTCGTGGCCCAGCTGGACACTTGTGCCGATCTGATTAAGGTGTTGAGGAGCGGAGGAGCCCATCTGGACTTCAGAACCAGAGACGGCCTGACGGCGCTGCACAAAGCGATCCAAACGCACAACCATGTAGCATTGACTGTGAGTTGATGCACTTTCCCTCCCACACGCACAATCCAAAGAAAGACTCATCCTTACACAACTCATCACAAGCTGTTGGGAGCCTGTGCACATATGTCTGTCATGTTTCGTGTGCTATCCACAGACATTGTTGGATCTGGGGGCGTCTCCAGACTATAAGGACAGTCGTGGGCTCACCCCCCTTTATCATAGTGCCATGGTCGGGGGAGATCCATACTGCTGCGAGCTGCTGCTCTACGATCACGCTCAGCTGGGCTACAGCGACGAGAACGGCTGGCAGGAGATCCATCAGGTAACGCGAAGACTCGCTAGACCCTTCTGATGCTCAGAACTCTCTCATTAAACGTCAAGGAGAGAAAATCTCCCGTAGCTTAAACTTTCATTCTCCAGTGAGACTAAATATATCCTCTTTATTGTTTGCTACACCTGCAGCAGTGGGTGATCCGAGCGTGTGTGTGTTTGTGCCATAGGCTTGTCGTCATGGAAACGTGCAGCACCTTGAGCACCTGTTATTCTATGGAGCGGAGATGAGCGCTCAGAATGCCTCAGGAAACACAGCACTACACCTGTGTGCCCTCTACAACCAGGTACACACACCCACAAATACACACACACTAGCTATGCTGTACTAGGCAGTATATAGTATGCATTTTTGTACACCCATGCATAAAATATGAGGATGACCTGCTACATATGTCAAAATGGGTGAAATATAACTATAGCGACTTCAGCTTCTTAGTGTGTGAAAATTAACCAGAAGTGATGTTAAATGCAGTTTTTAAACATCATATGTCATCTTTCAAGTGCATTAACGTGCACAAGTTCAATTTCAGTCAGGCTAAAACATTAATTTGTAATTTGAACAAATAGACAAAAAATAGACAAATATTTGCTTTTGATGACACTTTTGATGTTGTGTGTTTAAGTTGTTAAAGGATTAGTTCACTTTCAGAACAAAAATTTACAGATGATGTGCTCACCCCCTTGTCATCCAAGATGTTCATGTCTTTCTTTCTTCAGTCGTAAAGAAATTATGTTTTTTGAGGAAAATATTTCAGCATTTCTCTCCATATAATTGACTTCTATGGTGCCCCTGAGGTTGAACTTCCAAAATGCAGTTTAAATGCAGCTTAAAAAGGGCACTAAATGATCCCAGCCGATGAAGAAGGGTCTTATCTAGCGAAACGATCGGTTATTTTCGAAAAACAAATTGACAATTTATATACTTTTTAACCTCAAATGATTGTCTTGTTGTTTGAAATCCTGAAATTTTTCTCTTAAAACATAATTTCTTTACGACTGAAGAAAGAAAGACATGAACATCTGGATGACAAGGGGGTCAGTACATTATCTGTACATTTTTGTTCTGAACGTGAAGTAATCCTTTAAATTTGGAATTCATTTGTCCATTTCTACCAGTTTTTCTCATTTTATGTGCATTTTCATGGTAAGATTAAATAAATGGGTGACATTTTACAATAAGGTTAAATGTTAACATTAGTTAACTACATTGGAACTAAGAATGAACAATACTTCTACAGCATTTATTTCTCTTAATGTTAATTTCATCATTTACTAATGCATTATTAAAATCTATTATTAAGTTGTGCTTGTTAACATTAGTTAATGCACTGTGAACTAACATGAACTACCAATGACTAACATTAACAAAGATTAATACATAGTGCAATAAATGTGTTATCCATCGTTCATGTTAGTTCATGTTACCATAAAATGTATTTTCTTGCCTCTGAAATACTTTTGAAATATATTTTGGTATATGAAGGTTGAAATTCAAATAAACAATACTTACATTGTCAATAAAAGAAGGGGAAAAACTTTTCTATTTTATATTTTTACATTAATAATGTAATCAACATTCTGTTTATTATAGCCAAGTATGAATCTCACCAAGTTAGTGTTTTTAAGCATTTTACATTAATTACATACAAATAATAACCCAAGGCAGTAAAGAATTTAAACTATATATTTTATTTGTGAACTTATGTTCAGCTATTCATTTTAATAGTTAACTTTTTTCGGGACATCATTCATCAAATATTGGCCACAGACAACGGAGATTTACTTTAAATTTCACTAACCTTATTACTCACTAAAAACTCCCACAGATCATGTTTTCATGCCTTTTTAAGTCTTAAGGTCCTTGCACACTGAGGGCCAATTTGACTAACAGCTTGCGCCAGCACAAACTGTCTTTCGGCATTAAAATTGTACTGTCAGGTTTTGTTAAAGACACGCAGTCAAAAATTAGCGCTGAAAAAGTGTGGACACAGTTATTTTTGTGCCAAACCTTATTGAATATGCATTTGTAGGAGTTTCCCTTTCAGACGCAAAAAAATAATGGGAGGAGAGTATAGAAATGAATCACGCAACACTTTATTCGAACATACGGTTTGCCAAGCCATGTTATTTTAATTTGCTCCAGGAAATAAAAGATGACTTGGAACCCTCAACTAGGAGTCAAGCAACACCAGATCTATCAAAACTTCTAGCAAACCTTGTTTTTTTTTTTTTAATGTACTGTGGCTTTTTATTTCTTTATTTGCGACTTTGCTAATTTGCTGTGTTATTTAATTTGCACATTGTTAGTAAATCACCCAGAGAAATTTCCCCTCCCATCACTGCTGTTTTGGAATTGCGCTTTTTGCACTAATTTGCCCTGCTTAGTAAAACTGGCCCTGAGTCAGAAATTTTTGTATGTGTTTTTTTATTTTTTTATTTGTCAAAATTCTGCAGAACATCACAATGGCTCAGAATTGTCAAAACACGTCTCAAAATGCTTGTTACAGATGCGAAAAATGCAGAAAATTTAACCCAATCTGATTTTTTTCACGATGAAGGTTTCGGAGGCAGTGTATAAACATGATTGAGGTCATATTTATTTTCTCACATGTTGAAATCAGTGTGCAAGGACCTTTATTTTGACCTAACAAAGTGGTTATATCTAATTATGTGAATTAGCAATGGATATTACTAATCAAAAATAAAATTTTGCTATATTTATAGTAGAAAATTTACAAAATATCTTCACGGAACATGATCTTTACTTAATATCCTAATGATGTTTGGCATAAAAGAAAAATCAATAATTTTGACCCATACAATGTTTTCTTGGCTATTGCTAGAAATATACCTGTGCTACTTAAGACTCAAGGTTTTGTGGTCCAGGGTCACATATTGGTGCTGTTTTATTTTTGTACTATTTTATTCTTTTTAGTATTTGCTTTATTGTAGATTATGCCTTCATCGGTTCATCAGGGAACACACCTCTGATGGACTATACCACATTATAAAAAAAAATAAATAGTAGTCAGTATACATACTTCGCAGTAAGCCATATGCTAGTATTTCACGGCAATTGTATATAGTTATTAAACTCAGCTGGGCATCAAATCACATATAAAACATACACATTTACAGGGTCTGTAATTTCTATAATCTCCTCTCATGTTTTCTCTTGCACACACCACCTTTTTCTTTGTTCGCTCTGCCATGTCTACAGGAAGGCTGTGCTAGAGTTCTCCTGTTTCGAGGAGCAAATAAAGAAATCAAGAACTATAACAACCAAACAGCATTTCAGGTATGAAACGTCTATCAGCTAATGTTTTGGCTCAGTTCCTATTTCTTCAATTAATATGTTTTTCTGGTAGGTTGCTATCATCGCAGGGAACTTTGACCTGGCAGAAATCATCAAGATTCATAAAACCTCAGATGTTGGTGAGTCGATCAGGATTTAGTTTGAATTGCTTGAAGCATCAGGTCTTGAATCTTGGCTCTATTTACTTGGCACCACAACACCATAATACATTTTTGTAGGCTGTCCAGATCAGTGGTTCTTTATCCTGGTTCTGGGGGACAGCTGCTCTGCACATTTTGCATGTCTCCCTTATTTAACACAACTGATTGAGATCATCAGCTCATTAGTTCAGTTAATGGATCTTTCTCCTAATGAGCTGATGATCTCAATCAGGTGTGTTAAACAAGGGAGACATGCAAAATGTGCAGAGCAGGGGTCCCCCAGGACCAGGATTGAGAACCGTTGGTCTAGATGAAATCAGTTCATTCTAATTGAAAATCAATTAGATTTTCAAGCGTTTGATCACAGTGAAGCAGCATTAATCTAGTAACTTTATCACAGCCAGTGTCAAAACAATCCATAAATACATGCTATTTTTATTACACTGTTCCTATCAGCGCTCTAACTTTACAATAAGTATGTATTTGTAGTATTTGTGTATGTGGGCTAATCTCTTTATGATTTGTGTGTGTTTCTCTTTGTAAATCTCAGTCATGCTCTGTGTGATGTAATCTGTGAGTCATCTGTTTGTAATTTTTGTGTAATTTGAGTGTGTGTTCACGTGCTGATCTTTCTGTCCGGTCTTCATCACGTTTTTGATTAACTCACAAGTGCTATCCCCGCTTCACACCCAATTTGTGTATGTGTGTGTTTTAACCCCACAGGTTGTGGCTCTGTACACCTGCAGATTTGATGCAAAAATTTGTGATTAAAGTGGTCATATCATGAGAAATCAAATTTTGTTCAGTATACCAAAACTTGCTGTATTAAAAGTCCTTCCCAGCCGAAAAAGACCATTTGTGATCCTGGACCAGTCATAAGGGCAAAAAAAAAAGATTTATACAGTATCTGAAAACTAAATAAATAAGCTTTCTATCGATGTATGGTTTGTTAGGATAAGACAATATTTGGCCGAGATGCAACTATTTGAAAATCTGAAATGTGAGGGTGCAAAAAAATCTAAATACTGAGAAAATCGTCCAAGTTGTCCAAAATGAAGTTCTTAGCGATGCATATTTCTAATCAAATATAAGTTTTGATATATTTACAGTAGGAAATTTACTAAATATCTGCATGGAACATGATCTTTACTTAATATCCCAATGATTTTGGCATAAAAGACAAATCTATAATTTTAGATGCAATGTCTTTTTGGCTAATCCTGCAAATATACCCATGCTACTTTAGAATGGTTTTGTGGTCCAGGGTCACATTTATCAAATCAGAACTAATATAAATCAGATAGAGTTTACATTTTCTTGCAGAACGTACAAAAATAAGGACACTAAAATTGCATTTCTTTAGAATGTCACTGAAGAAGATACAGTAACAGTAACATTTAAAAACATTTCACAAGACGGTTACTGCATTGTGTGTTGCTTCCTCGAGCATCAGTGACTGTCACCTGTTGTGATAGTTGTGCATGAGTCACTCAGTTGTCAACAGACTCTCGATACCTTATTACATGTTTGTGTTCTCAACCACAGTAGCTCAGAGCATGCTGGGAATCCAAGAACTTACTGTACATGAATGGATTTAGTAAAGAACAGTGGGCAGAGACAAACCGGCGACTCATTCGCAACTAACACAAAAGGCTATATACAATATATTCAAGGAGGCAACACGCTTAGGTGTGTAATCGCAAGAATCTGTTATGCACAATAGCTTCTTAATACTTACTATAGAGTGTTTTCACGACGCGTCATCAGTCGGCCATATTGGCGGCAAACTTGCATATTTTGCTAAATATTCCTGCTGAAAATGGTCAATTATTGTCATGTTTTGGGCTGTACTAATCGTTCACACCAGGAAAAACTTTTAAAGTACTTCAGACTGCCAAAAGTTAGAACAAATCTAGGAGAAGAGTGCAAAAAACTGTCTGAAGAACAAAAGGCATTTGTGGTTGACCAAACTGAACCAGGATTTCTGGTTAGAAGTGTATAATTTTATCAGTTGTTTGTTATTTATGCAACAATACATATTACTGTTATATTTTCCATTTTGCATATTTACTTGTCCTACTAGTGTTAAATGCTACTGTTTATGATAGGGTTGATATAGTTTCTGATAGATAATATTGTGATTTTTTTGTTTGCGTCATCAAATGTGGTATTTCGTCAGCAATATCCTGTCCAGCAATAACTTTTTGATTACTGCGCCAGCGATCATTGCAGTGTTGCCAGATATTAAAACATTTTTTATAAAAATAAACTGAAATTAGTGCACATCGTTAGCACTAAAATGTGAATTTAGGTGTAAAAGACTAGTCCAAAGACACCAGTGTTGCCAAGTCCACGGTTTTCCCGCATAGTTGGGATACATTAACACTGTTGCCAATATTTCCAATATTTGGTCGAGATGCAACTATTTGAAAATCTGAAACCTGAGGGTGCAAAAAAATCTAAATATTGAGAAAATCGCCTTTAAAGTTGTCCAAATTAAGTTCTTAGCGATGCATATTACTAATCAAAAATACGTTTTGATATTGGGTTGTCATGGGTTGTTTTTCATGGCCGTGATATTTAGCCCCTGAAATGCAAATTTTTACCAGGGGAACCCCTCCAAAAAGCACATATTTTATTCCCAGATTGCGATTTTTACTGGTGGACCCCCATCAAAATGTGATTGGGCTAGTTTTGAGTAGCAGTTGGGTTGGTTTTGTTGTGAAAACCTGGCAACCCTGGCCCTCACTCACAACTCTCTCAAGTATGGTTTGTTAGGATTGGACAATATTTGGCTGAGATACAACTATTTGAAAATCTGAAACCTGAGGGTGCAAAAAAATCTAAATATTGAGAAAATCGCCTTTAAAGTTGGCCAAATTAAGTTTTTAGCAATGCATATTACTCATCAAAAATTACGTTTATCTTTACTTAATATCCTAATGTTTTCTGGCATAAAAGAAAAATAGATCATTTTGACCTATACAATTAAATTTTTGGCTATTGCTACAAATCAACTTTTGAAGTGTTACAGTAGCAAATTTAAGGGTTGAAATGTTGATGAAAAACTCTGAGGTTTTTGAGGTTTGATATGACCCCTTTAAAGTCTTTATTTATGGTATTTACATTCGTAAACCATGAACCATCAAGGACTTGCAGCCATTTCAATCAAAATTAACTAGACGTATTACATTAAAAATCTTAAACAGCAGCCATATGCGTCTAACGCCGTGGTTCACAGATGGGGTGCTAGTCTTCAGGTTATGAGTGATTTCTCTCTATCAGAGCCTGACACAGCTTAATCTGTTCTGCTAGTCTTTTTCTTCATGATAGATTGGACATATCCATATCAGCATCTGGGAGAGTGTTCTTGATCCATTCGACAGGCGAAAATGGGTTTTACTCACAACTGATAGGATTCTTTCGAGAATCCATTACAGTGGTCTTTCTTGTCTAGCAGCTCATTTAATGTGTCTGCATGACTTTTCAATGATTTAGGCTACTACTTTTTTAGCAAACGGCACACCTTAGCTGAATTTGATTCGGGTGCGTATTAAAATACAATTTTCTTGAAAAATCGACTTGGGATAGAAAAAAATTAAGTTTTCTGTGGCGCTTTTAGAATGGGATATAAAACACCCGGTTATTAATAGGACTGCAATTTCCATATGGTTCTCGGATGTAAATATGTATATTTAAAGATACAAGTGCACTTTAATAAACTTAATGTGCAGCAGTAAGAGCCAAATGTGTTACACAACAAATATTATTTCCTTTTCCATAACTGGTGTGGTGTGAATCTTTTGTTATGTGCATGTCTGATATTGTTCCACAAATGTACATGCTTTTATATTACAAGCATGGAGATTTCTTGAATCAAATTAGCTAGTACAGCAATATAGATGTTTTTATGTTAAGTATGCGTAACTATTTATATGTCGCCATCTTTCTGTAAAAGTGCCTTTCAGGGAGACTCCTTCTTATTCGTCTCGGCGGCGCGCGATCTGCGTATCCCCACGTCGCTCTCTGATGCGATCGGCCAGTGATAATGCTCTAGATGAGAGTCTGCCAGCTCCCTCTCCGGCCCCCTCCCTTCGCAGCCTGCCCCCGCTGGAGCCTGACGACACCAACCCATCCCAGCGCAGCCCCCAGGCCGCTCACACCCACACGCGCAGCCTCAGGAGACACACCCGCTCAGGAGGACACCTCAGGTGCGGCATAGTCCTTGACTTATAGAGTATTAAAGGAAGAACTAATATGGTATTTTGTTTTTTGCACAAACACAAAATTAGACATTTAGCAACATGCCCACACTGCTCTTTTCCTTAAAAGTACATTTAAATGTTATTTAATTTTCACTTTAATTATTTGCAATTATTTATTGAACTTATTTGCGTTTTGTTTATTTATTTACATTTATTTGGCTTGTTTTCAAAAAAATACATATTTAGAAACATTCCCAGGCTGGTCTTTTCAAATTAATAAATACAATATGTGTATTTATTTATTTATGTATTTATGTATGTATTTATTTATTTATTAATTTATTTTCATTTTTCCTTTATATACGAATTTTATTTCAAATTATTTACATTTTATTTATTTATTTACATCTCAGGTGTAAGTCATCCTTATTTTCTTTTTTTTAGCTTTTTCACAAAATTAGATATTTAGAAACGTCTAGACTGGTCTTTTCCAAAAACAACGTTTTTTCATAAAACTTCATACATTTTCTTCTAAACTTCAAAAACTTCAAAAACTTTCATAAATTTACATTTTTGTTTAAATTCCATTTTTTATTTAAATAATATTAATTTTATTTTTTTATAATTACACCTCAGGGTTGAGTCATCTTTGTTTTATACAAACTTTTTTCTTTTTCACAAAATTTGATATTTAGAAAACCAGACTGCTCTTTTTTTTCTTTCTTTTTTTTTTTACGTTTAATTTTAATTTCATTTTTGAAGTAAGTATTTTCTTACTTCAATTTTTTATTTAAATTATTTGATTTTTATTTTTAATGTTTTAATTACACCTCAGGTGTGAGTCATGTTTGTTTTTGTTTCTTTTTTTTTTTTTTGGAGGGGGGGGGGGGGTCACAAAATTACGTTTTCACGAAATGACATATTTAGAAATTTGCTTTATTTCCATTTTTAATTTAAATTATTTGAATTGTATTTTTTATTTACACCTGAATTCTCTAAACCTATATAAACCTATAGAAATATTCTATAAACCTTATAAAATATACAATAAATATGTATTAATTACATTTTTTTCTTTATCTATTTGTTTTTATTTAGCAACACGCCCACTACTCCTTTCCAAAAGTTGTTTTTTCATTAAATTTTTTATTAATGTACCATTTTTATTTATATGCAATTTTATTTGTGAATAAATAAAAAAACCTGTTCAACAAAAACACATGGCAACTGAAGTTCTGTATATAGTGCTTATCTGCTCAGAATTATGTGAAATATGAATAATATAACTGATCATTGTAGTTATAATATTAAATATTAAAATAATTAATAATAATAATTATTAATAAAGCATTGATTACCTGACATTTCTGCACGTGTTTGCACACTGCAGCCCTGGCAGTCCTGTACAGAGAGAGCCGAGTCCTCCTGCCGTGTCTCGAGGGCCCAAGCGACGACTGTACAGTGCGGTGCCTGGCCGAACCTTCATCGCTGTCAGCTCCCACACTCCACAGGGCGAGGGTGAGATCACACTCAACCGAGGAGAGAGGGTCAAAGGTCAGTCAGCCAGCTTCTCTCTGCGAGATGCAGAAAAAAGATCACATTATTTTGTATGCTGGAGCTTGCTACAATCTGTAGCTTTCTTCATACTTCGTCAGCTATGGGCACTTTTGACCCTGTGTATTAAACAGACTTTTTGTTTTGTCCTATATATGCACAAAAAAATAATTAATCACTAAAAAAAAAAAAAAAAAAAAAAGCTAGTTTTAATATCTGAGGCAAGAAATGCCTGCAGTTGAATAAACATCCATAAATGAGTTAAATATACCAAATACAGCATAAAAACAGTTTATATGTGTCTCCACCAGTGCTAAGCATAGGTGAAGGTGGATTCTGGGAAGGCTCAGTTAAAGGACGAACTGGCTGGTTTCCTGCTCACTGTGTAGAGGAAGTCCAGATGAGACAATATGACCCACGACTCGGTCAGTGCACATACACACACACACACGCCAACAGCATTATTTTAATGTATTCTGCAGTTTAATGTTCAGATCTTTTTGTTATTGATGTGCTCACTCATCTGTTTCTCAGAGACAAGAGAAGATCGCACCAAGAGACTTTTCAGGCACTACACTGTTGGCTCCTACGACAACTATACCTCTTACAGGTATATACACACACACACACACACACACACACACACACACACACACACACACACACATATATAATATATATATATATATATAATCTGGGTGTTCCTGCATTACTGTGCACAGTATACATACTGCAGAAATAATATGAGTAGTATGGTATTGTGCTTTTCCAAACATTGCCTTTCTCTCTCCTTTATCCTGAATAAATAAAACATTGTGCCAGTATAGAGGATTATGGGTATAGGAGGAGAAATCTATGAAGACAGTGAGTTCTGGCAATGCAGCATCTCTGACTATTGATTTCTATAAATTCACAGTGATTATGTTATAGAAGAAAAAAGTGCAACGTTGCAGAAGAGAGACAGTGAGGGATTCGGCTTCGTGCTTCGGGGAGCTAAAGGTTTGAAACACACATGCATACACGTTAACACGAATGAATGCATATGAAATAATGAAATGCTCTCTCTTGTCAGCTGAGACACCCATAGAAGAGTTCACACCTACTCCTGCTTTTCCTGCCCTGCAATACCTGGAGTCTGTGGACCTGGAAGGGGTGGCTTGGAGGGCAGGGTTAAGGACAGGCGATTTCCTCATAGAGGTAAAAAAAAAAAAAAAGTTTATATGATTTATACACACATTTTTAATATTTTAACTATTTCACCACCACAGAACAAAAGACTGAAAGACAGTTTTCTTGCTAAAAAAAATGAAAAATGTTTTTTAATTAATAATTGACAAAAAGCAACAGTTCACCCAAAAATGAAAATTCTGTCATAAATTACTCCCCATCATGTCGTTCCAAACCCATAAGACCTTTGTTTATCTCCGGAACACAAATTAAGATATTTTTGAAGAAATCCAAGAGTTTTCTGACCCTGCATAGACAGCAACACAACTGACATGTTCAAGGCCCAGAAAGATAGTAAGGACATCATTAAAATAGTCCATGTGACATCAGTGGTTCAACCATAATGCTATGAAGCTACGAGAATAATAGAATAGAATTTTTGTGCGCAAACATTTTTTGTCTTTGCGCTCAAAAAGTATTTTCGTAGCTTCATAAAATGAAGGTTGAACCTCTGATGTCACATTGGCCAATTTTAACGATGTCCTTACTACGTTTCCGGGCCTTGAACATGATAGTTCCCATGCTGTCTAAGCTCTCAAATTTCATCAAAAATATATTCATTTGTGTTCTGAAAATGAATGAAGATCTCATGAGTTTGGAACGACACGAGGGTGAGTAATTAATGACAAAATTTTCATTTTTGGGTGAACTATCCCTTCAATTTTTTGACTAATCTGAGAAGTCTCATACATCACCGGAAGGAAGTCTCACATTTGATTAAAAATTAAAAGGTCAATGAAAAAAAAGAAACACATGCATGGATAAATCACTCACAATAGCATCAATAACATCCATTTTGACAACAGATTGGGTGAATTTCAATTTCATGCTCACTTTTTGAACTGAATGTCATCATGCATGATGCATGTTACATCTTTCTCTAAATCTCCCCACCTTTTTCAGGTAAATGGGGTGAGCGTAGTAAAGGTGGGACATAGGCAGGTGGTATCATTGATTCGGCAAGGTGGAAGTCGGCTAGTAATGAAGGTGGTGTCTGTCACACGCAAACCTGACACTGGAGAAGTCGTCCGCAAGAAAGGTTCTTGTCTTCAACTCACTTCATTAATGCATGCACACCATGCAATATACGTTTAATTTGAATTAGACAATCCTGCCAAAATTAAATATTGCATTTCTTGTTCTTTCTGACAATTAATTAGCCCCGCCACCTCCCAAGAGAGACCCGAGCACCAGCCTGACCCTGCGCTCAAAAAGCATGACTGCAGAACTGGAGGAGCTGGGTAAGACAGATGCTCATACGTCTCAAATAAGTTAAGTTAAAACAGATGTCATCATTATCTTTGAGGGCACAGCACATGGTGGATCGTTATTTTTTTTCAGGAAGACTAATGGAGAAATGCGTGCAAAATAAATGTATTTTCTTTCTGCGAGAATGATACAGCAGTGAATGATTGTGCAGTGATAGCTTTGCTCATTCATTGCTAATGAAAAGTGACTCAATCTGTGAGCTAAATCAGGAACTATAGATTTGTCCTTCTTGTCCACAAGCGTCAAGGAGAAGGAGGGGAGGTAAGATATGATACCAGTGTCACGTTGATGATGTCCTTTCCTGATTCTATGCTGATTAGCATGTTATGTCATGGATGGATTTATCTAACCTGTTTTTTTTAGCTTGTGTGTTGTTGCCTGTGACTGCCAAATATTGTAAGGTCAAAGAATGTGTATGTGTTTGTTTTTTCTTTTTGTGGATTGTAGATGGCTAATATGTATGTGTTTTGTGATGTATTTGTGACTGTCTATTTGTTTTAGTGTTCCTTCATACACATGGGATCTGTGTACTTGTATTTTCTGGTGCACTTGGTGACTGTGTTATATCAGTATATTGGTCAGGAATATGTATTAAGTGTTTCTGTATGTGTGTGCATCTGTGTGTATCTCTCACAGAGAAGTTGGATGAGATGTTGAGTTCGCCCAAAGAACCGGTTGTAGTGATGAGGCAACGTCCTGTGGATACGGACTCCAGAGCAGCCACTGTGAAACAGAGACCAACAAGTCGCCGCATCACACAGGCTGAGATTAATGTGAGTCTGATACACATAAACACACGCTATTTTAAAGGGAACCCTGGATATTATAACATGTATGGCTTATTATAACTTTAATTATGTCTCTTACTGAAATATGTCATAGAAAACCCAAGATTTACGTTATTTAAAAAAAAATCCACATTGTTTTATATATATTTTGGACTATAGGGGGCGCCATTATGAGGCGAGAAAGTTGCGCTTGGTAAGCTACTGGTGCTACCTGTTTCTATTTTTACCACAACACAATTCAGAATACACAACTCTGAAAAGAAAATACTGATATGATGACCACAGCTACTGAAAGAGCTTACAGGTAGGAGAGGAGGCTTACCATCGATTTTCCCCACAAGGAGTTTAAATGGCCCAGAAACCAAGTGAAATCCGTGTTGAGAAACACCTTCAGTGACTGCGGCATCACGGCAAGCATTGGCATGTTTACATGGCATTTAGCATTTCTTGTCTCTGCTGTTTGTAAGCTCTTTCAGTAGCTGAAGTCTACTAAAAGCCTCAAAGCATCAGGGCTAAAGTGGAGAGAACAAAGACGCAGGTCTTGAGGAAGTTGTATTCATTCACAGGCATCTTCCCATTCTTTGCTCCTCTTCTTATCGCTAAGAAAAGCAGTGAAGACTTACATAATTTCTCTTGTTGCCCTTTGACTGAAAATTACAACTAAAAGACGCACAATGTGGCACTGTATCAGTATTGTATTTTCAGAGTTGCAGGTAGCAGCAGCAGCTCACTGAGTGCAGCCATTTTACGTTATTTAAATAATGGCACCACCCATAGTTCAAAATATGTATAAAACAAAGTGGATTTTTAAAATAGTCTTTTATGGTTTTCTGCTATATATTTCAGTATGAGACATAATTTATGTCTTAATACCCGGTTTCCTTTAAAAAATATTGCTATTTTAAAGGTGTTTTTAATATATTATAATAACAAAAATTATAATTATGTTTTTAATAAAACAAAATACAAGAGCCCTTGTTATATATGGCAATAAGTAGCATACTATGCATTGTATGCAACAGATGGTGCATATCACCACTGTAGTACAGTAGCCAAATTGTGTCTGTAAAGATTTGGCTGCTGATCAGTTTTTGTTTGTAATGCATATTGTCTTTAGGTTTGAAAAATTGAAATGTATTTCTTTGCTAGCTGATTAATCATAATCTGTGATTTGTTTGTTGTTCTGACTTTGAATTCTGGCCAGTATTTGATTATGTATTGTTTTTGTTTGTGTGTAGTCTCTGTTAGAGAGGCAGGGTTTGCCAATAGGTTCAGGAGTGTCCTTGGCTGTGGACAAAAGTCACATGCAGCTGCCTCGGGGAATGTCAAGAACCAAGTCATTTGGTAATGTGCCATACACATTCTCGCTTTTCACAAACAAACAAATGATATAAAAAGGGCTATTAAAACATAATGATCATCAGAGTTTCCTCAAAACAATACACCCGCAGTCTCACTGAGAACTGTTTTATAGGTGCTCCTGAAGATGACAGAATCTCAGCCCTGATTGGAGAGCATCGCTTTCCGAGAAGCTCCTCGATGACTGACAGCTTTAGACAAGATAGTATTCCACCTCCTCCACAGACAGCTCCTCCACCACCTCCAACGCCCTACTTTCTAGATTCAGGGCCACCTCCATCCTTTCTTCCACCTCCGCCCCCTTCCCGCGCTGCCAACCAGAGTCGTTCGAGCTTCCGCCCGGGGGCAGAGCCCAAACTCCACGGCCCAGTCACGACAGACCGCCAGCGGAAAACACGCTCCATGATCATTCTTCAGGACACCACCCATCTGCCAGTGGAGCCTGCCCCTATTGCAAGACCACAAACGCCTACCTCTGGAGCAGTTCCTCCTGAACGTGGTCGAAGGCGTGGACCACCTGTGGAGAACCCGTATGCTAATGTAGGTCGTCTAAGTGCTGTCTATACTCCTACCAAGCCCCAGCGTAGAAAGAGTCCGCTAGTCAAACAAGGACAAGTTGAGGAGGGAGCCGCTGCTCAGTCAAGCAGAGACCCCTCTCCTTTGGGAGGGTCGCGGATTCCCCACAGTAGCCGAGCAGAGCAGTTCCAACAGCAGGTTCTCTCTGAGCGAGCTAGAATCACGCCTCCAGGGGCCCGACGCAGGCCAAGCGTTTTTCTGTCTGTGGAAGGGGGTGCGACGGAGCCGCAAACAACCCCGTTACTTTCTCAGTCTCACTCAGTGGATGAGTTGGCCGAGTTGCCTCCGCCTGCACCAATGCTTTCCCCTGGCCCGCCACCAGGGGGCACCACCTTTATACACCCTCTAACAGGTCGACCACTGGATCCTTCATCACCTCTAGCGCTTGCACTGGCTGCACGAGAACGTGCCCTTAGTGGCCGGAATACACCCACTCCTACGCCTTCGCCTACACCTTCGCCCACTCAAGGTCGAGCCGTGGAAAGGCCAGAGACAGAAGGAGGAGCCACACCACCTGCTCCTCTCGAAGCTCCTCCATCTAACTCCTGGAGAGATGAGCCGGTCAGCATCACAGAAACGGCAAGCCAGGTGACTAGTGGTAGTCCTGGGTCTGGGCGAAGCCTGGAAGAGGCACTTGTCCCACCCAGCGTGCAAGGTGTCCAACCTGCGCTGATGGATACAGAACATACCCCACCGGCAGTCCCACCCACTCTACCTTCCCCTGCCCCTACCCTCTCAAATCTAACTGCTCGAAGTCTGACTATGAGCTCGGAGGAAGACGCAGAGCCTTACACAGTGACACTTCCCCCTGCATTGCTCTCGTCCAGTGATGAGGAAACCAGAGAGGAGCTTCGGAAGATAGGCCTTGTTCCACCCCCTCAACCCTTTGCCAATGGCCTTCTAATTAAAGAAGCACCCAAAGCCACACTAAGCATTTCACCTAGCGGATCACGGCCATCCATTGCAAAGACCTCCTCTGGGAAAGCAAGCGATTCTACGGCAGACTCTGGGGTTGAAGACCCACACATGGAGACCACCAGTACTGTTTCCACAGTCTCCAGCATGTCCACTTTGTCTTCGGAGAGCACAGACTCCGCTCATGCTAGCAAACCACGTTCTGGGGTGGGGCGTGGTCGCCCCGCCCATCTCAGGGACCCACTGCTTAAACAGTCATCGGACAGTGAGCTGCTTCCACACCCACCCAGCACAGGCCCCAGCCGTCCACGCTACCTATTCCAAAGACGTTCCAAACTCTGGGGGGAGGAGCCTCGGGCCCAAATGGGTGGGTCTGATGAAAGTCGGCCTGCTGCTATGGGGGCGGAGTTGCTAAGCAAAGACACTCATTCACTGGGAGAGGAGCCACCAATGGGAGCGCCTCTTGACCCTGGCAGGAGATCACCTGTGGGAGGTGCCAGGTAGGAAAGACCTGCTAAAAATTGTTCCAAGCACATTTTGCACACCTGCATGAAACACAGCACAACTTTCAATATCGTTTAGCAATACACCCACTTGACTTTTGACACCCTTAGCCACACACCTGGTTAAACTGTCTTTCCATAACACACATTTGTGTGTGTGTCTGTATGTCCTTGCAGATGTGAGGAGAATGGAGGAGAGAGTAAATCGTAGGTTTTTAGCTCTGAGGGTAAAAACAACTCCTTGTCTAACTAACTTTCACTAAACCCTTTACTGCAGCCGTAAATCAAGCTGCAAATGCTACTGTGGGCTTGTCTTAGAGGCTTATGGTAGTTCATTATGCAGTAACTGAGGCATTTCAGCTTCTGTCTGTCTTTGCGCAACGAAACTGGAATTTTCAGTGTACCGCCGAGGGCCAATCAAATTGCTCTTTAATAAAAAATAAATGAAAAGAATGTTGAATCTACATTTAGTTCACATTGCTGCATTGATTGTGGTAAGTTTATTGCAGCAAGTTTCGGATGCTTACAAAATGAAACCCGAAAGCATGCTGTGGTGGAAATACTCTGAAATGCTAATGCACCAACGCTTTATACCCTTTCTGAGGACTCCAGTTTTATATTAACTGCTCTAACTGTCATTTTATTGCATTAAGTTCTCACTGCATGCTCTGCACTATTTAAATTTTCACAAATCCCAATGTTTACAGCATTGGATCCGCATTCCTTTTCTCTCACATTAGCATCCCAGTAGTTTCC
This sequence comes from Cirrhinus molitorella, assembly GCA_033026305.1. NCBI lineage: Eukaryota > Metazoa > Chordata > Actinopteri > Cypriniformes > Cyprinidae > Cirrhinus > Cirrhinus molitorella. Next base: position 31,234,721 of record CM065128.1, read on the forward strand.
CAAAAGTACTGCAATTAAAACTCTACCTTCCTCTTTTTGACTCGTCTTTATATTGTCTCTCTCTTAGACTCTTTAGTAGTTTAGGGGAGCTCCACACCATCTCTCAGCGGAGTTACGGCACCACCTTTACAATCCGGCCTGGCAGCCGATACCCAGTGACCCGCAGGACTCCAAGCCCTGGAGCCACCCCAGAACGGAGTGAGCCGCTGGGGCCTGTCCGTACATTTGGCCCTCATCACCACCATCACACAATCCTCAAGTCTTCTAGCCTAAGTTTGCCCCAGGAGCCCAAGGAGGTGCGTTTCGTCATGAGAAGCGCCAGCGCTCGAGCCCGCAGTCGTTCTCCATCCCCTTCTCCATGCGCCTCCCCCTGTCCTTCACCGGTACTGGGAGCCCCTCTCCTGGCCCTGCGGCCATTCAGACAGCGCCCCCTAGCACTGTGGAGTAAGTATGATGTTGGAGAGTGGCTAGAGAGCGTGGGACTTGGAGAACATCGTGCCCGCTTTTTGGAGCACGAGATTGAAGGCGCCCACCTGCCTGCACTGACCAAGGATGATCTGGCAGAGTTAGGGGTGACGCGGGTGGGACACCGAATGAACATCGAACGTGCACTGAAGCAGCTGCTGGAAAGTTGAGGAGAGCCAAAATGCAGGATATAGTCCCATCACGAAATTAATTATTGCTAGTAAAATTTCAAGTTTTTCCTAAGTCTAACACCATAGATTCCAACCCACTTTTTTTAGCATTGCACAGCCCTTATATAATATAGATTTTACCCAAGCACCCGCGATTTAACTCCCACAAATCCCACCATGTTTCTTCACTAGTTTGCCACCTACTAAGAGTAAAAATAAACATACTGGACAGGAGTGTGGACCTACTGCGCAATATTTACTATTTACAGCTACAGGTCTAAGAAAATCGAACTGGCCATGTTTTTAACTGGGTATTCTGCACAATAACAAATGATATAGCCAGCAAGCAGCCATTTCCTTCACATGCCATGTTTTACAATCAAATGATGACGGTGTGGCAAACATACAGACTTCACTCAAGTTATCAGAGGAAGTTTAAGAATATCTTCACTGTCTGGATTTGTGTGCATTTCCTGCTTCCAGGAGAGAGACTTCTGTATTTTAGAAAGCAGCATCAGCTGGAGTGCAAAGGAAAAGAGAAGTGCGTAAATCTCTCCTGTAAACAATGCCAATGCTTCCAAGTGCCCGGAATTTACAGTATGTTCACCGACCATCTTGCAACTCAACAGTAGATAGCCATGTTAATGGTGATTGTAAGATGCACTGCAGCAACTGGACTTGGCATGTGAACGCAACATGTCCAAGTAAGAAAGGATCTGACAATCTGCCCTAAACCAGGAGAATAAAACTTCTCCCAATACAATACAAGTGTGGCCTTGAGGTAATACTGCCGCCATCTAAAATTTGTTAAAGATAGATATTTTCAGTCACTATGTTCAATTTTATATGTATATGATATATATGGAGTTATATATTCAAAAAAAGACGAATGTATGAGAATAAGGTGAGATATACTTGTCTTATGCCCTGTGAGATTGTGTCATATTTGGTCTTACTTTATATTTGTTATTTTATTTGTCAATTATCAACCAATACCCTAACATGAACGCAGTTACTCTTTTTTCCCCATGGTATAACTTGTGATTTGTGAGTTATAAACACATAATCTTTGGACTAGTTCATGCTCAGTTATTTAAGAATTTCATAATTACGGACAGACCTTTTTTGTCTATTATGAATAAATGCTCAGTAAGACTGTATGTAGAATAACTGTTTCGTTTACACAGAGGATTTGAAATACTATGGGTTGTAGGAATTTATTTGTTACCTTTTGTAAATGACAACTCGGCATTAGTCGAACATTTCATGCTGATCAATTTGTGAACTCAAGACGTAACAACGTTTCTTTGCCATGATCTATTTGGTTATGTATTGTGCAATTACTCACTTGGGATTTAATTTCCTATCAAGTCTTTCAGTTTAGAACAATATGAGCAAAATATGCTACCTAAGGGCTTTTAACAAAGAAATTCAATTGTTATTAAAATGTTTTAATTCAGACTGCTAAACTAGCAAGTCTACAACTTAAAGTAATAACGTGACACGTTTATGGGCCTTAAACAGTGTGCCCCTGACTCTAATGACCTGAGAATATTTTCTGTTTCTAGGAAATTTTTTATTCTAGTACAACCAAATTACTAAAAGTAATCAGATTACAAAGCAAATCTACTGTGAATATAGTTATTTTTCTCAATTTCTCAGTTCAAAAACCCCAAGATTGTCATATAATTAATTAATTGAGATTATATTGTGTCAAAAAATTATCTGGTAACTGGCTTGACTGGTTTGTTGTGTTTGGTAAGCTGGAACAGTAGGCGTTGCTGTGGTTTATACATTTAACTAACAGTTGAACTCTGCCAACAGAGGAGAAAAATCCTCATACTTGTCACTCCTCTAGTTGGTCAATTTGCACAAAGATGTGGGTGCTACTGTTTATAAGCCATCTGCATAAAATATTACTGTACTTCCCTCATCTGTCCCTGTCCTTCTCCCTCTCTTCCGACCCTCACCCATTTACACTCTCAAACACAATTATGTAACTATTTACTGGTGTAAGAGAAGGGTGTGGCAGCCATGTTCTTTTAGTTTACCACTTTTAAGGAGCCCTTTCTTCTGTTGTTGACTTCTTTTTTTGTATTCTTTGTTGGATGAAGTGATTTGAGGATCAAGCTTTTGGACATGTTTGCTTTAAAATGAGAAAATGTACACAAAAATATAATTTGACTTGTCTGTTATTAAAGATCATCTCTCAGGCTGTGGGGATTAATCGAATAATACATCATCCTTCTGTGGAGAAAAAGAAGGGAGTTGGGTTTGTTACTCTATATATTTTAAGTTCTGAGTGAGTGAGTGAGTGTGTGTGTGTGTGTGTGTGTGTGTGTGTGTGAACAAAAATTAATATATGTGACCTTGAACCACAAAACCAGTTGTAAGTAGCAGGAGTATATTTGTAGCAATAATCAAAAATACATTCTATGGTCAAAATTATGTATAAGCCAAATACCAGTAGGATATTAAGTAAAGATATTTTGTAAATTTCCTACCGTAAATATATCAAAGCTTAATTTTTGATTAGTAATATGCATTGCTAAGAACTTCATTTGGACAGCTAAGAACTTCATTTGGACAACTTTAAAGGCGATTTTCTAAGTTTTTTTTTGTTTGCACCCTCAGATTCCAGATTATCAAATTGTTGTATCTCAAACAAATATCGTCCTTTCCTAACAAATCATGCATCAATTAAATTCAATTAAATACTTCCTTTCTAAAATATAAAAAACAACAGATAAAATAAATGACAGATTCTATACGACGCCTACTGCAGGGAGAGACAAGGTTAAAACGTTAGCAAACGACATTGTATTCACCTTATTTTTTTCGTAAGCGTGGGCGCGGCCATTTGTAAATTGCATGGCTTCCGGTGTCATCCGTGTCCAGCTGTTTTTACCAAAACAGCTCGTTTTGCAGCTTAATATTGCAAATTGGCGTATCTTACCATATTCTTGTAATGTATTATCCTAATACACACTGGTCTGTAGTGCAAACAGTTATACCGTTTACTACTCGTTGTCTTCTTCTCGTTTTTTCCGCATAGCGGCTAATGAACCGGAAGTCTCGTTGAAGAATAAGGTGGAGACATAATTCTAAAAAAAGAAGAAGAAGAAGAAGAAAAAGAAAATCTAGAACTACATGGAAAAATGTCAAGTAACATTCAGAGATTTCAGTTCAGTTTTCGAGTCTTAAAATGGAATATCTTTTATGATCGACATAAAACTAAACTGTTTTCCATGGATGCATGTTATAACTCATTTTAAAGGAACATCTTTGTTTAAAATGCTAATTAAAAAAAATGCTATTTTAGCGTTTATTATAATTCATTAGATTAAAAGAAATCTAAATTATAATATACAAAAAAAGTTAATAAACTTTATTTAAAAAAAAAATGCAACTCGTCTCAACCTTGCAATTACTATAAAACATGTTTCTTTTCAACATTACGTTAGAGGGTTTCACAAAAAAAAAGTAATTTAGCAGGTTTTAGGACACAATTGTCAGTGCTATTGAAAACAACCATTTATGAAGTTGGACTTCTGACCCATGTAACAACTGTCCCTGGTCTCCATAAAATGCTTAACGGGCTAGTAACTCATATACAGTAAGCTATCTTATATCTACCATTCATATTTTAACGTAAAGTGAGCTGTTTAATGTAATGGATAACATGGACACGTTGTTCCGAATATCAAGCTGTTGCGACGTTGCAGTTACGTTGGCTATAAGTCATGAAATTACCAGTATATTACCAATACAGTACGTATCTGGGACGTCCTTGGTAATATTACAACGTTAGGAGGACGTAGTGAGGACGTTGTGAGTTGGTAATTTGATGGTAATAAAATTACGGGCATGCGACGTCATAGTTACGTTGCCAGTAAGTCACAAAGTTACTAATATATTACCAATAGAGTACGTATCTGGGACCTCCTTGGTAATATCATGACGTTACCTACTGAGGACGTTGCGAGTTAGTAATTTGATGGTAATAAAATTACGGACATGCGACGTCGTAGTTACGTTGTCAGTTGGTAAGTCATGAAATGACCAAAAATGACCAATACATTACGTAACTGTTACGTCGTGTGTTAGCAAGCCAGTGGCTGTCTATTGACAGTGCATTCAAATTCATGACAGAGTCAAATTGAGAAGAGGCTGGTTAATGTGTTACTGACATATGCTCTGAAATACTACAGGGATTCAGACGCTATTTACTCTGCGGTAAAACAAGGTACGTGTTTGCTTTTACATTTGTTCACGTTTATTTGTTCAACCAGATATTGGGTTTAAATATCAAGTAGGCTAGACTTGACTTTTAGAGACATTTTAGTCACATTTTTAATGATCTCTGTGTAAACAGAATTTAAAACAAAATGGTGAGTTAGAAGAAAAACAACCTGTAAGTAAATCAGAAATTGCTAATAATACTGTCTAACGGGAGGTTTGGTTTTGTCCATCACTTTCACTTTCAGTCTTGAATTTGGAAAATTATATTTTGCTATTTGCAATGTACTGTTTGCAGTGTTTGTAGATCATTTATTTCTTACAACTGTAGTGGACAGTGATTGGCCGAGGTGCCAACTCCTCTAATTTCACTTATATTTATTTTTATAAATACAGTTAGTATTTCCCTAATATATCTAATGTTTTATCATTAAAAAAAAACTCACAAACACTCTGATGAAATGCTTTTTAATGTTTTTAACTTCTTTCTTATAAAAAATGCTACTTGGTTTGTTAAAAAAAGTTATAAACATTCAAAATTGTCTCTTGCATACAGCTGACAATTTTAGCCTGTGAATTATTACATTTATGAAAAATTCAATGGCTTTTAATAGGTAAAACTTTGCAATAAGTAAAAGATGTAGATCTTTCTACTTTAAAACAATATTTATCTATCTATCTATCTATCTATAAAATATAATTGTAACAATTTTAGTTTAACAAGTGTAAAATGGATAACTTTAATAAACTACAAGATTTTTTTGAGCTGGACAGATGTCATTGTGTAATTAAATCAACTTTAGCATGATTCGGGTAAAATCTAACCCTTGACGTAACATTTCCTGTGTACAAAGTTCCTGCTTTATGACTCCCACAGCTGTTGACTGGAGACGACACATAATCCGATATAAAGATGTCATCTAAAGACAACACTATTAGTTTCCCTGAGCTTATAAAGCTCAAACGAGATGGCGGCCAACTCAGCAGAGCAGAGATAGGCACTTTTGTACAAGGAGTCACATCAGGAGCCATCCAGAAGACTCAAATAGGTAAGAACATGATCACGGAAATTCAGTGTTTGGGTGGAAATTTTCAAAATGAATTGTGCTGCACCTGCACAGGTGCTATGCTAATGGCGATATGGCAGAAGGGCATGACTGAAGAAGAGACACTGGCATTGACGAGAGAGATGATGAATTCTGGAGAGACATTTAAATGGCCGGAGGAATGGCTTGTGGTTGACAAACACTCAACCGGTGGGGTTGGAGACAAAGTCAGCCTTCCGCTCGCTCCTGCTCTGGCTGCATGTGGCTGTAAGGTATAGGAAATGCCTTGGACTATATATTAAACAATGGAATTCAGAAATCTAAATTTAAGAATGTAATAAAAAGGTGGCAATATGATGTCAAATTAATTAGAATTTTGACAATTCTCCACTATTTCTATGGCACATTTTCTACTAAGTTACATTTACAATTGCCAACCACTCTGAATTTGTTTCAAAATGAGTGTAGTTGAGGTATTTTAGACATGTAGACATGATTTTTTTCCTAGGTGCCTATGATAAGTGGGAGAGGACTGGCACACACAGGTGGCACCTTGGACAAGCTGGAGTCTATACCTGGGTTTAAAGTCAACCAGTCAGTTGAACAGGTAATGTGGGATTTCTTTATACTTCAAATGATGTTCTAACTGGTTTTACTAATCGTGACAAAAATCGAGAGATTCAGTTTTGGCCTATTAACTGGCAGATTGTAGTAAATACTCTTCTCAGGTTCCATTATTAAAATAAAAATGAGTATTAAACAACACCTAAATTAAAATAAATAAATATTCTTAAATATTAATGCAATTTACATTTGTGAAGACATTGTAAACTAAAGTATATTTCCAAGAATATACAACATAATCGTAATCCTGTTGCAACATGCTGAAGAAGATTTCGTAAAAAAGGAAATTTCCAAGGGTTTTTGAAATCTTGAAATCTGCATCAAATGCAAATCTTTGCAAATGCAAACAGAAATGTAACAAGGATGACAGATATTTATTAAAGAAACTAATGACTTTTATGACAGACTATCAGATTATGAGTTTACTTCAATTCAGTTAATAATAATACAAATTAAAAGTTATTATATATATATACACACACACACACACACACACACACACACACACACTGAATCATCTGTTCAGGAGAGCACGTATCTAAATGACGAACTGACTGACTAATGCATACTGACATCATAAATTCCTGCTAACCATGTCTTCCGTGGTCTGTTCTCGCATTTATAATTCATGTTGATATTGAATATGAGCGTCATCAAATCAATTTTTACCACTCACTGCAATCCTAATATAATGAAATGTATGTAAATGAATGTCGCCCATGTAGCGATTCATCACAGCATGCTGTCTCTCCCAAAACCAATGATGTATTATATGCAATATTTCACAAATTACTGGCCAATGAAGCCAGAACTCAGTATTGTATATGCAGAGTGACAAATAAACCAGATATTAATTTAATTTCTTAACATTTATGAACACAATTTATAAATAATAATTTTTGGATAATTTTTAATGACTTTCAAAATTCCAAATTTTACATTTGTATTACAAAATGTACAAAACACCCTGAATATATTATATATTGATTTATATTATATGCTTCTAGGTGAAGCAGATCTTAGAGGATGTGGGCTGTTGCATTGTGGGACAGACAGGGAGTCTAGTTCCAGCGGATCGTGTTCTCTACGCCATCAGAGACGCCACATCGACCGTTGATAGTCTTCCTCTTATCATCAGTAAGATTAACCTGAAAAACTTCATTGCAAAATCATTGCAGTGTTAATTCAACTTCTCGTAATTATTTTCGCCATGTTCTGTTCACAGGCTCCATCATCTCTAAGAAAGGAGCTGAAGGTCTGAGTGCTCTTGTCTTAGATGTGAAGTTTGGCAGAGCTGCTCTGTATAAAGATCTGGACAGCGCTCGACATCTGGCTCAGTCACTGGTAAGAGAGCTTTTAGTCTTTACATTATATTATCACTATTGTTGCTACATTATCATTCTACATAATCAAGTTGCATCCGAAATTTCCCTTGGTTCGAAACATGCTGTTTGTGTCCATCAGGGTTGTGCAAAATTGATGAATGTGAATTTAAACTGAACATAGGAATTTGAATTGGAATAACAAATTGAACTGCAATTAAAAGAAGGTATTGGATTCTGAGTAATTACACTATTTAAAGCCAATTTATTAAATATATTAAAATATATACACAAAATTCAGATGTCTATATTTGGCATTTCAAACATATCTCCAGTATCTCTCTCTATATATAGTTATCTGTCTGTAAGGTCTCATAAATCTTCTAATAACCTCAAGACTTATGCTTTTTTCCCAAAACAACACTTTTGGATATTAAACAGCTGAGCATCTTCAATGTAAAAAACAAAAAACACAATTTGTTGAGTCAACTTAAAATAATTTGTTACCCTGCTGCCTTAAAATTTTAAGTTCAGTCAACTCAAATAAGTTAATTCTAGTTGAAATGTGAAGTTGTACTAAGTAGATATTCGAGTTGACTAAACCAAAAAAATGTTTGTTAAACTTAACGGCTGTGTTTGTTGCTCAGCTGCCTTAAATTTTTTTAAGTGGAATCAACTCAGATATCTAAGTTGTCATTTAGTAAAAAGTAACATTTCAAGTTGACTAAAAAATTTTTTTTGAGTTGACTGAACTTAAAATTTTAAGGCAGCCAGGTAACAAATGATTTTATGTTGACTCAACAAATTGTTTTTTTTACAGTGTTGGGGGAAAAAAATCTGCTGATATGCAAAAAAAAAAAAAATAGCAAATGAGGAGATAATGATGAGTTATCTGCAAAAACTACATCACATACAGATTGCCCAGAATAAAATGTACACACACACACACACACACACACATATATATATATATATATATATATATATATATATATATATATATATAAAGAAATTCAACATTTAATATTATGTACCGGTTAAACATTTATTATTTAATTTACAAGCTGCAAAGGATTAGATTTTTAGCATAAAAAAAACATTTTGTGGTATGTATTTGCTTTTGTGGTGATTAAGGGATAATACAAGACTTCTTAACCTTACAAATGGTTGATGAAAGCAAAAATGCTATAAATGCATTATTTTTTGAATCAGTGCCTCAAAATTAGTAAGAAACAAGTATTGGATTTCATTTAGCAAAAAGAGTGTTTTCACGAAGCGGCCATATTGGTGGCACAGAACATAAGCAATCCCATCAAACTGAACGAAACTTGCATATTTTGTGATCGTTGCTGCTGAAAATGGTCAATTATTGTTATGTTTTGGGTGGTACTAATCTGTCGGACCGCCAAAAGTTAGAAAAAATCAAGGAGAAGAGTGCAAAAAACTGTCTGAGGAACAAAAGGTGTTTTTGTGGTTGGCCAAACTGAGCCAGGATTTCCAGAGCAAGAATCTTGACAACATTCATGTTTGTTCTTATCATTTCAGGTCAGGTAGATGAAATATTAGGCTAATTTCTTAAAGGGGGGTACAATGGTGTTTCGTATATTCAGTGTTGTTTACAGTGTTAAAGAGTTGGATTCTCATGCTAAACATGGCCAAAGTTTAAAAAAACAAATGACAGAGAATTTATTTGCCGAAAATCTTACTTCCGGGTTGGTCGTGGCATTAATGACGTAATCGGTGGTGGAACTCCTTATATGAGCATTTCTCCTGGAAAAGCGCGTCCGTGGCGCCCGAGATAACGTCGGCCAGACTGTGAGAAAGAGCGTGCCATCAGCGTGCTTCATTCGGATGCACTCTGCAAGGGATTCTTTCGGGAATAATGTCTCTAAAGAAGTGTGGTTATGATTGTAAGCTAAAGATAACATTGCTCAGCTTCCTGAAGAACCCAGCGTTACGTGAACAGTGGATGCAGTTCCTTTTTCCGGGGCAGCAATGGAGTTTAGCAAGTGTGTGTTTCATATACGAGGACCAGTTCGACGCTGGATTTGCACATTGTTTGATACTGAAAGATGGAGCGGTCCCAGCTATAAAAGATCCCACTCATGATTCAGAACTGCAGATGGTAAGTGAAACAACATCAAATGTCTGTTTTATTGGCAATCCCAGTGCAAGTGATCATCGAATTTAGCTCCACCCACGGCACGCCTCCAGAAGTTTGGCTTTTTCTGGAGAAAATTGGAAAGCTGTATTTTTGTGTCATAAATATAATAAAACTAAAGACTTTTTGGAGATATTAAGGATACATTACTACTCTATAAGTACTCAGGATTAACATGAAATTAGGTGAAACTGTGCATGTTATGTACCCTTTAATTATATTTCTACAAGTACTTCCGCATTGTTTGCAGGATCTAAATTAGCATTTAAATCCTGATGTCCATGTACTTACAGGTCACTGCAGGCAACAAGCTGGGTGTGAAAACAGGAGCGGTGCTCAGCCGGATGAATGCTCCCATTGGCCAGACTGTGGGAAATGCGGTCGAAGTGTGTGAAGCCCTCGAGTGTCTTAAAGGACGAGGGCCAGATGATCTTAAGGAACTGGTTATAAATTTAGGTAAGGAGAAGGTAATTTCCATTTTAAACATACCACTGTAAGATAAATGTTGGATTCTTTCTGTCTGCAATAAGCAAGCATAAAACTGTCCATTGTGTTTAGGAGGCTATCTATTGTGGATGTGTGGCCACTCCTATACTCTAGAGGCTGGGAAAACTGAAATCGCTCTGAAGTTGGAGAATGGAGAAGCCCTGAAAAAGTTTGAGGCGATGATGGTGGCTCAGGGTGTGTCGGCAGATGTTGCACATTCCCTTTGCTCAAACGAGGCCGACTACTTTAAGCACATGAAGCGTGCAGCACATCAGACAGAGCTCGAGGTGCTAGATGATGGTAATTATGTTCCATGTTCTCGTTTGAAAATCAAATATGTTAATTATTTTTACATAACGCTAACAGCACAGGCATGATTATAAACAGATCGCACGGAGCGCGCTATTAATATTCACTGTTATTCATCTACATGCAATCATCACGTCCATTATCTCAGCGGCAGCCATTGTGTGTGTATGTGTGAACCGTTTGATTGACAGGAGCCGTTTTGGACATTGACGGTTTGGCCCTGGCTAAAGTGCTGCATAAACTAGGGGCAGGACGTACTAAATCGGGAGAGGAAATCGATTATAGTGTGGGAGCGGAGATCTTGGTTAAGATGGGACAGCAGGTGCAGAAAGGTCAGTCTGATTTATTTCAATATATGACTCTTTGGAATTAAAAACTTAAATGAACCTTTTTCTTCAATGCGGAAGTATGCCTATGGATGAGACTTCCGGTTCACGAAGCACTATAGAGAAATAACCAGAAGAATAACAACTTGCAGTAAATGGTAAAACTGGTTTCACTACAAACCAGTGTGTTCATAATTAAGATAATACATTACAATAATATGGTAAGAGATGCCAATTTGCAATATCAAGCATCAAAACAAGCTGTTTTGTACAGATAAGAATAGCTGGATGCGGATTAGACCAGAAGCCTGACCCATAAAATTTACAAATAACTGCACCCGCTCTTACGGGAGAAAAAAGGTGGATACTTCTAAATAAAAAAGTATACTTACTATTAAAACAAATAGCAATCGTATTTAAAAGTCACACAAATGTATGTTTACTTCAGCAATTGGCCTCCAGTTCTTTAGAAAGTAATTTAAAATAACTATTTAGTTTTTTATTTATAATCCAATAATGCATAAAACATTTGGCAGTTCTATTAAATGATGAGTCAAGACTAATATTTAGCACACTGGAAATAGGTCAAATTGCATTCTGAGATATCGCCCATGGTGTGCTATGGCTGTGCTCTAAGCATTTTTGCAAATGTGATCATGTTAAAATTGAAATATGCACTCATACTATGATTAGTAGATCATATTTCATCAAAGAATCAAAAATCAACCATTATCCATTTTTTTTATCTGCTTCCAGTTCATACTCAAAATTAGTCAAATAGCATATTTGATCACAGAGGAGAAAAAGGTAATATTATGAAATATTATTGCAATTTGAAATGAGTTTTCTATTTTAATATCCTTCAAAATAGAATTTATTTTGTTGTGATGCTTCAGGATTCTTTGATGAATAAAAAGTTTTAAAGAATAGCATTTATTTAAAATATACATCTTTTTTTAACAATATAAGTCTTAACCATCACTTTTTATAAATTTAACACATCCTTGCTGAATAAAAGTATTAATTTCTTTCAAGCAAAGAAAGAAAAAAATGACTGACCCCAAACTTTGAATGGTACTGCATATTCTTAGAAAACATTTCTATTTTAAATAAATGCTGTACTTTTTAACGTTTTATTTATCAAATAAGTATCACAGGTTCCAAAAAAATATCAAGCAGCACAACTGTTTCCAACATTGATCATAAATCAGCATATTACAAAGATTTCTGAAGGATTGTGTGACACTGAAGACTGGAGTAATGATGCTGAAGATTCAGCTTTACATCACAGGAATAAATTCTATTTTGAAGTATATTCAAATAGAAATCCACTATTTTAAATTGCAATAATATTTCATCATATTACTGTTTTTTATTTTCTGTATTTTAATCAAAAAGACAATTTTTACTGATTGCAAATTTGTAACAATTATTGAGACACTCTATTGATTCAATTGGCAGGTGAATCATGGATCAGGATTCATCACAACTGCCCAGATCTGAGCACACACTATTCTGACCTGCAGCAAGCTTTGGTCATTGGCAGCCGTGAAAAATACAAGGCAGCATTGCGTGTGGCAGAATTCATCGACCCAGATAATCCCAACATGTCTTAACAGAGCCTCATTCAGGACTTATTTTGTTTGTAACATATATTTCAGTCTGAATGTGCTGTTTATATGAAGCACTAGAGATTTTTTTTTTACAAGAAAAACACGAGAGACAAAAACCAACACTGACCTTTGAGCTCTGCATCTGGACATTTTTTAAATACATTTGTTTACCAGTAGCTTGAAATATTATCTCAAAGTTTAGTTGCAGCTCCATACAAATTCACCTTAACCAGATGATCAAGGCCTTCAGCTTGAACTCAGAAATTGCAGCCAGGTGTGTTGAAGCAGGATTGAGTGCACTAGAATAGTAGACGAAATGCTGCCACCACTAACTCACAGAGGAACTGCAGCATTACAGAACACACGTCTCTGAAGAGCTCCAGAATCTTAGAAAACAGGGTCAGCTTTTGTTCTTCTTGTATAAAAAGCGTTCGTTAAGATGCCTTAAAATATTCATAGAACTGTCAGAAGGTAAAGGGAATCTGATTCCAAATGTGAATTCCGCTTTGGGTTTTGAAAATGCATTTAGAGCATAACACTGGTGCTTCATTTATTGTCAGTAAAGTCTGTCTTGGTGTACTTAATCAATCCAATCAATCAGTGTGATTATCTTTTTGTTTTTTAATAAATGTAGGTTGGAGAAGAGAATAGGGTGATCTTTGCTGCCACGTAGTGGTACGAATCATGTCCAACATGGCAACAATGGTGAACCCCTTATGTAATTTCTAATTTTCACATCCTTAAGTTATAAATTATACAAATAAGATTTTTTTTTGCCATTGTAAAATCATTTTCAAAATAAATTTCTAAAATATCAGCATCCAACATTTTCATTAATGTGACTTTTTTTTTGCAAAACTAAAATCTATCTATCTATCTAAATTTGTTGCATTATCGTAATAAAGGTTTTGGGTTTTGTTTTACAGTTTGTATTTATGACAGTCTTGCTTAACTCTAAATTTGTAACTAGGAATTAACCAGGAATCATTTACTTACATCAGTCGTCATCACCTTGTTTTTGGCCTTCGTCAAAATTAAAAAGAAATATTTAAATCAAATACTTTCCCATTTTTTTTATTTCAACACACGTAAAAAAAGGGTATGCATACAGTATATTTTCTTCACGATTAAAAAAGCAAATAATATTGCTGCTTTTCGATGCTTAGGGTACATCTTCAAAGGGAGATGAGGAATTTTTATCTAAAGGTAGATTTTTCTGTCCTGGTTTGGGAGGCATCAGTGTGCCACGGAATTGAGCGGCTCTGCTCTTATGTTTCCAAGATCCAGCGCAGAATCTGTTTCTTCATCGATTTCACCAATTACAGCCCTTAAACACAAACACACAAGTCTTTAAAATCCAATAAAGTCTGCAGTTGTTTTACACAATGTAAATGTGGCCCTAGGCCACAAAACCAGTCATAAGGGTCAATTTTTTTTATTTAGATTTATACATATTTGGTTGAGATACAACTATTTGAAAGTCTAGAATCTGAGGGAGCTAAAAAAAATCTAAATATTGAGGCAAATTAAATTCATGGAACATGATCTTTACTTAATATCCTAATGATTTTTGGCATAACCCATACAATGTACTTTTGGCTATTGCTGGAAATATACCTGTGCTACTTACTGATTTTGTGGTCCAGGGTCACAAGTAGCACTTATAAATACTAAAGAAGCATAATACATACACATTATCGCCTCTGACAATATACAGTCCCAGAACCACCTGCTCTACTCCCTGGGAAGAGCTGAACACCCGTTCGTGGCTTTCATCCAAGATGAGATTGATTGTCTGATCGAAGCCCTTTAGCGTCCCCTAAGGAGAAAACAATAAAAGTAATAAGCAGTGAGCAGGCTACTTTATTACTTTAAACATCAACAATGTTACTTAAAGGAGAAGTTCACTTCCAGAATTAAAATTTCCTGATAATTTACTCACCCCCTTGTCATCCAAAATGTATTGATTTCTTCAGTCACAAAGAAATTAAGGATTTTGAGGAAAACATTTTAGGATTTTTCTCTATATAGTGAACTTCAACAGTGTCCAACATGTTGAAAGTTCAATTTGCAGTTTCAATGTAGCTTTAAAGGGCTCTACACAATTCCAGTTAAGGAATAAAGGACTTATGTAGCAAAACGATCAGCCGTTTTCTAAGAAAAATACAAATTTATATGCTTTTTAACTACAAATGCTTGTCTTGCACTAGCTCAGCCTCACAATGTATGCAGTATACCAAACCAGTGTTTACAAAGCGAATGTGCATAGAAAGTCAAATGCCCTTTACAAAAAAAAGGTAAAACAATGATGTTAGACGACTTTGAAGTTGGAGGAAAAAATGAGATGGAGTTTTTTGCCCTACCCTACATTTTGAACCAAAGTACACAGACAAATAGTAGTACAATTTTTTTTTTTTTTAAAGAAAATGACAGATCGTTTCACTAAATAAGACCCTTATTCCTTGGCTGAGATGGTGTAGAGCACCTCAAAACTGCAGTTTGGACCTTCAACCTGTCGGACACCATTGTAGGAATGTTTTCCTTAAAACCCCTAATTTCTTTGTGAGTAGTGAAAAAAGAAATAAATTAATCTTGGATGACATGGGGGTGAGCAAATTATCAGGAAATCTTTGTTCTGGAAGTGAACTTCTTTAAGGAGAAAATAAACACTCACCACAATCATTCTGCCATCTGAAGTGATGATAGCAACCGTCCCTTGAATAATGTTGGTTAGGGAAATATCAGGCTCATGAAGACTTATATACCCACATAATCATATTCAAATATATATATATGTATAATTAAATGTATTATATTGTGCATGCATAATAGCATAATTCTAATAAATAGATATAATTAGTAACGACACATGTATGTATGGTATATAACGTTACGTAGTACATACTATATACAATTTATCACGCATATTTACTTTATATATGTAGTACATATAAAATCTGATATATTACATTCATACATGCATACTAAAACGCGATGATGCTCATCATAACATGCTAAATCACTTGCTTGCGCGCCACATCTTGCGCCTATGGAAACACATAAACACTGTCATGATAACAACACAACGCCATCAGCCATTGATTTACAATATCTCCATCATGAAGACAATCAAAGGATACGGTTGATGTAACTCTCAAGAGCGGTAGACATCTCTGCTGGAGCGTGTTTAAATCCACCGGTTCCCGAGGACGACTACAACGAAACACATTCGTTCAGCTGAGCCGGAAATGAGAACGGAGAGCCTCGACTAGCTGATGACCTATCGTGGCATTACTAGTCGAGTAGGAGCAATCGAGCCTGAGGCGATGTATTTATCCAGAAGATGGCGCACTCGATAGGTTTACAACAAGGAGGTCTATATAATACGGTTTCTAACGAGCAACCTTTGAGATTAGGATCAGCTCTTGGTGAAAAGACAAATTGTTTCAAGGTCACAGTGGGGGCTGATGGAAATACTGATAATGATGATGATGACGATGGCACTTACACAAAAGTATTGTGGTGGTACAATGGTACCGTGATGAGTGCTACTTTGATTTCCCTGCTTAAAAAAAAAAACAATAGACAATTAATGGTTTTATTAGCTTTAATGGGACTTGTATTGGTTTTAATGGAAGCTGTAATGGGCCCTGTGGGTCTCTGCTGGTCGCCTTCTATTGGTGGCTTGTTAAAACCAATACATCTTAATAAACACACCACAGGAAACCATTTTTAATGGTTTAAATTAATGGTTAAAAGTTGAAGGTTTGTAATGGTAGGCTATTTGTAGTGGAAACCATTAGAATTTGTGATTCTAGACCACAAAACCAGTCATAAGGGTCCATTTAAAAAAAAAATTGATTTATGGTTTGTTAGGATAGGACAATATTTGGCTTAGATACAACTATTTGAAAATCTGGACTCTGAGGGTGCAAAAAACCAAAAAAAGAAAAAAAAAAAGAGAAAATCACCTTTAAAGTTGTCCATATTAAGTTCTTAGCAATGCATATTACTAATCAAAAATTAAGTTTTGATATATTTACAGTAAGAAATTTACAGAATAACTTCATGGAACATGATCTGTACTTAATATCCTAATGATTTTTGGTATATATATATATATATATATATATATATGTATATATAAGGTTAATTCTGACCCATACAATGTATTGTAGGCTATTTATATACCTGTGCTACGACTGGTTTTGAGGTCCAGGGTCACATTTCTGAGATCTGTTGTTTCTATTTTTTTCGAGTTTTGAGTTTTTTGTTTTTTGTTTTTTTTTTCAGCAGGGTTGTAGAGTATCATATTGATGGTTTTATGGTTTTATTTAAAATATTACTTTGGTATTATTATCAGGATACATGTCCAAAATAAATAAAACTACTCAAAAGATTGGGTTAATTGTTTAAGCCAACTTTCTGGGTAGTTATATTTAACTCAACCATTGTTAAAATTTGCTATATTTCTTGCTTAAAATGAACCCAAAGTAGGTTGGAAATTAACATTTATTAATACGTTCAATAAATGAACAAATAATAATGAAATAATAAACATTTTTAAGGTTCTTATTAAAAATGCTGGGTTAAAAACAACCCAGCAACTAGGTTGTTTTGACCCACAGCGGTTGGGTTAATTTTTATTTTTTATTTATTTTTTTTACTCAACTATTGCTTATTTATTGCTTAAAATAGCCCAAAGTAGGTTGTAAAAGAAAATTTATTAATATGTTCAATAATGAACATTTCTTGCTTAAATAAATTCAAAGTAGGCTGGAAATTTACATTTGTTAATGTTCAGTAATGGACGTTTGTTAATAAACTGAATAAATAATAATGAAATAATAAACATATTTAAGGTTATTATTAAAAATGCTGGGTTAAAAACAATCCAGCACTGGGTGAAATATGGACAAACCCAGCAGCTGGGTTGTTTTGACCCACAGTGGTTGGGTTAAATGCTTTTTTTAACGCAACTATTACCTAAAAATGACTATATTTTTTGCTTAAATTAATCAAAAGTAGGCTGGAAATGTACATTTACTAATGTTCAATAATAGACATTTATTAATAGGCTGAATAAAAAATAATTAAATAATAAACATTTTTAAAGTTTCTTATTAATGTTTGTTAAAAAACAACCTTTTGTGTAGTTTTATTTAAGTCAACTACTGCTTAAAATGACTATATGTCTTGCTTAAAATGAACCCAAAGTAGGTTGGAAATTAACATTCAATAAATGAACATTTATTAATAAGTTGAACAAATACTATTTAATAAACATTTACGTTTCTTATTAAAAATGCTGGGTTAAAAACAACTCAGCGCTGGGTAAAATATGGACAAACTCAACGACTGGGTTGCTTTGACCCAGAGCAGTTGGGTTAAATGTTTAACTCAACCATTTCTTTAAAATGCTTAAATCTAGCTTAAAATAAACCCAAAATAGGCTGGAAATGTATGAATATGTTCATTAACTGAACAGGTATTAAGTTGTATAAATAATAATCAATATAGGTTAAACATTTAACCCAACTGCTGGGTCAAAACAACCCAGTCACTGGGCTTGTCCATATTTCACCCAGTGTTTACCGAGTGTGAATGTTCGCCTTTTGATATATAAAAGATTTTTACAAGAAAATCATGTGTCTGATTTTTAATTTACAACCTATGTTGGGTTAATTTTAAGCCATCCATAGTAATGTTTAAACAATAAGTTAAACTAACCCATAATAAAACTATACTATACATGATAAAACTACGCAGATCGCTGAGTTTGTTCATATTTCGCCCAGCATTTTCGTGTACCTTTATGAAGCTGGAGAAACGATAATTACCCTAAACAATCCATTGCACAATCATAGCAAAAGGAAATAAACCAGATGATCATTTTTCACATTCTGAACTCAGTCCAAACCCCTCATTAAAAGACAAAACACCAGGCACATGCTGTTGTAAAGCACAACACAAGTGATTGTTAAAGTTAATCATTTATGTTGTTACGAGGAAGTGAACTTTAAGCCTGAGACGCATTAGAAACATCTCCGAGAAACCATTATGTTGATTAAACGATATATGAAACACACTTGAACCAAGGACGAAAAACGGATGTATAAATAAAAAGAAATTAAAACAGTTGATTTTTTAACATTTTTTTTTTGTTACCATAACCAACTGGACAAATAACAAGCAAAACTGGTTTAGGCAATACAGGTAATTTAAACCTTCATCTTTAATCTTTGAAACTACCTTCGTGACAGTTAAACAACATTAAGCTGTGTTTAATATATTTTCAAATAATACGATCTTCTTCTAACTTATATTTGCGTTTAAAAGACGTGTATTTGTCTAATTTCTTAAAGGCACCATGAAAACAGACGACAAACTTCAGATCCTGAAATTCTTTCTAATGCTAGTCAATTCCTTCTTTGTGGTAAGATGAAATAACTATAGATCTGTATGCTAATGCTTCTGCCAAGGATTTCTGAGATGTTTGTTGTTTAAAAGAACTTCCTGGACAGCGGTCAAACATATTAATCATACTCTGGACATTGACATACAGTCCGTAATATGATTAAGTATGTACTTGTTTTCTGCCAGCAGTGTGCGAAGAGCAACTTCTTCACCCGTCAAATAAAACATCTTAATTCACATGGCTACATGTACAAACAAGTAACAATTTGCATGATTCTTGACAGATTCTTGGCATCAGCATTTTTGCCTGTTCGGCTTGGATTTTATTTGATAAGGACAGCTTTGTTAGCGTTCTCAGCTCTGGTAAGCTTTCCTGTTTGTCGGAGTCTATAATTATTTAAATTAGGAGTTACATCTTACACAATGCGTGTTATTGCGTCAGATTACCTATAATAATGTTTTAGGACACTTTGTTTTCTCTATTATAAAAGAAAATGTATTTCTTGCTTAAATAAATCCAAAGTAGGAAATGTACATTTATTAATGTTCAATAATGGACATTTATTAATAAGCTAAATAAATAATAATTCAATTATTAAGGTTCTTAATAAAATGCTGGGTTAAAAACAACCCAGTGCTGGGTTGAAATATGGACAAACCCAGCAACTGGGTCGTTTTGACCCACATTGGTTGGGTTAAATTCTTTTTTAACCCAACTATTACTTTAAAATGACTATATTTCTTGCTTAACCCTTTAACTGTCACTCCCATTTTTGAACATAGACATGAAAATGCATTATTTAAACTTACTTTTTTATATTTCATGAACAGTGTAATGTCTGATTTTAAAATGGTTTTCAAAGGATGAATTTTGAAATTTTAAGTTCTCAAGTGATATATAATTATAACTTCTAAAGCATGATAGAGAAAAAGGCAACAAAGAAAGTATTTGTTTCAGAACTCAGGTAATATATCTATTTAGGAGTTTTAGCCCTTTCCAACAATATAGTTTGTCATGATTGAATTAGAATTTATGTGTAAAATTTGCCTGTTCGGCTTGGATTTTATTTGATAAGGACAGCTTTGTTAGCGTTCTCAGCTCTGGTAAGCGTTCCTGTTTGTCTTAGTCTATCATTATTTAAATTAGGAGTTACATCGTACACAATGCGTGTTATTACAATTTGCGTCAGATTACATATAATAATGTTTTAGGACACTTTGTTTTCTCTATTATAAAGTATGCTCCACCAATTTTAGTTAACGTTTGTCCTTCAATCTAATTTCGGTGGTCTTTCAGGACAGGATGTGAAGGTGGTGGCTGGGGGACTCTTCTTCATCGGCCTTGTTGTGGTTGCAGTGTCCTTGCTGGGTTGCGCTGGTGCCTATTTCGAGAACAGATGTTTCACCTTATTTGTAAGCAGAATTCATGAAGAGTGCAAAAAGACACTGTTTTCCGAGCTTGCTGTTAATTTCAGTTTTTTTGCAGTATCTGTGCATCTTGATCGTCATCATACTGGGTCAGGTTTTCATCACCTTTGTGCTATTGATACGAAGAAACAAGGCAAGTCTTTGCATAAATGATTAATACTGTAAGGGAAAAACACAGCTGGCTTTAACTTCACACGCAAGATAAACAAATTGTCTAATGCACGTTTTGAATGTTACCAGATTGAGGAGTTTCTGAAGGAGAATGTGGACGAGATCATTAGGCAGTATGGAGGAAATGAAAACCAAACGTCTTGGAAACTTCTAGACAGCGTGCAGATTTCAGTATGAGGCAAAATTACTGTATGGTGATAAGAACTATTTTAGCTGCTATAAGAATGTGTGCTCTTTTTGTTTGCTGTAGGCAAAATGCTGTGGTAGGCTGACCTCAGATGAATGGAGGAATAACACAGTTATTCAGTCCCTGGGGGGGACTGACATCTTTCCTTGCTCCTGTTTTAACGGTACCTGCCCTGTAATTCTGTCTGGAACATACACCTTTGGAAAAGGATCAGACATTTATGAAACGGTAACATATGTTGCCTTTTTTTCCCCATCATTACGACCTTTTGACTTATCCTTCCTGTTTTAATTTGCTCACTAAAGCAGTTTTTTTTGGTGATAGGGATGTGAGGAGGTTCTGGTGGACTGGCTAAATACGAATATAATCGTGATATTCGGAATGGATTTTGGGCTTCTTTTGATTCAGGTAAGGAGTAGGCAAAAATGTAATGATTTTTCACACAATATGTAACCAATTATTAGAAATATTCTTGGTCAAATAAAAGGACTTCTAAAATAAAATAAATCATTTGAATGATTGAGTTTTACTTGTATTTAATCTGCAAAATAAATAAATAAATAAATAAATACTTTTTTTATTAATTAATTAATTGGACTAAATAAAATAAGTAAACTATATAAAAATATAACAAAGTATATAAAACATAAAAAAAACTATTTGGAAGCGCATAATGCATCACACGTTAAGCATCTTTTACTGTACATATACAAAAAAATCCAATTCATTTTAATGACTCTGACTTGTATTTAACATACAATTAAAAAAATAAAAACAATAAAAAGTAAAATAAAGTAAAATGATGTATGTTTCTCCCTTGGAAGTGCATAACAAGTTAAGCATCTATGACTTGGACGGCAAAAAAAAAAAACATGAAAAATAAATAAATAAATACATTGATAAATTGTTGTTTATTTGTACTTTGTAAGTGTATAATGCAATTCTTTTTGCATTTTTTTTTCAAGTTAAGCATTTTTTACTTGGACAAATAAATTAAAAATAATAAATTAATTAATTAAACTAAATTAAATAAACTAAAATAAAAATATAAAAAATATATAAAACAATTGTTTCATATTCTCCATTGGAAGTGCATAATGCAATACAAGTTAAGTATATTTTACTGTACTTATACAAAAAAAAATCCAATTAATTTTAACCTGGAATAAAAATAAATAAATAAATAAATAAAATTAAAACCATGAAATTAAAATTCATAGATAAATCGTTGTTTATTTCTACTCTGGAAGTGTATAATGCAATTAATTTTGGTGTTAGAGCTCAACTTGTATTTAACCCGGAATAATATGTAAACTAAAATAAAAATATAAAAAATATATAAAACATAAAAAACAATTGTTGTATATTCTCCATTGAAAGTACATAATGCAATACAAAAAAACCCCAAAACCATTAACTTGTATTTACCTGGAATAAAAAAAAAAAATCAGGTATAAAATAAAAATAAAATAATTGTTGTATGTTTCTCCCTTGGAAGTGCATAACACAATACAAGATTTTTTAGAAAAAAAAAAAAATCTCTCTCTCTCTGTATATACTGGTTATTTCTTCCTTGTAAGTGTATAATGCAATTAATTTTAGTGTTAGAGCTTAACATGTGTTTAACACTAAATAAAATAAACTAAAATAAAAATATTACAATTATATAAACCATAAAAAAAATGTATTGTTTTAGATTCTCTATTGGAAGCGCATAATGCAATACAAGTAAAGCATCTCTGGAAAAAAAATAAATAAAAAAAAATCCAATTAATTTTAATGATTGAGCTTGAACTTGTATTTAACCTGGACTAAACTAAACTAAAATCATTGTTGTATGGTTCCAGCTAAAAAATTTTTAAGTTAAGCATCTTTGACTTGTACAGCATGATATATATGACTTTGAATAATTTTGTTTTGTAATGCTCAGATTCTCCAGTTTATCGTTGGCATCCAAACCTACAAATGCATCGGCCGTAAGACGAGGGAACTGCATCCCAGTAATCTACTGAATGCCATGGACAACAATCCTGCAGAGCAGCCCGAACACCAGCAGTACAGTATAGAAAACCAGCAATTTGATTCTGAAACCTATGACCCTCACATGGACAATGGCTACTATCATCAAGTTGGATACGATGACAGGAATTCCGGCCACTATAACAATCCAGAATTTTACGAACCAAATAACGATCAAATGTACAACCACCATCATAATTTGCAATACCAACAGAGCTACAATGGCAATTACGATCAGGGATACATGCAGCACCACAACTACCCTCAGAGCTACAATCCTGATGATTACTAAAGCCAGATTTCTTCTCACATGTAACGTGATCAGTCTGGGATGGGCTAATTTGCCTTTTTAAAAATAGCATTCTGTACAAAGAGCAAGCTGTGGTCTGTGCCTGACCAAAGACATCTAAAACCTTCTTGTAAGAAAATTGTTTTGTTTCACTGAGTTCAGGTTAGCACCTGTTCCCAGGAGTATCATTTGTCATTTTAAAGACAACCAGCATCTTTTTCTCAAACAATTCATTCCAGACCTTTTAACATTTTTGCACAAGTCAAAGTTCAAGGTTTGATGACAGACAATGAATCATTTTTCTAGTAGATTTCATCATGTTTCTGTTTTATTTTAATGCCCCATGACAAATGTACAGGTTTTGTATGTGTAGTAGTGTAATATAAAAATACTGACCTGAAATTACAACCAATATAATATGAAACAATAATATTAAAACACTGTTATATGGCAAAAAAATATTATTTTAAATAAAAAATAAAAATCTATGCTTTCTACTTGAAACATACGATTAAAAATAAATGTTTTATATACAAACACTATATTTACATTATTTGGATTATTACTAAACAAAAAGCACACAAGCTGTATTTAAAATGCGTGTAAACCATTACTCATCCTTTGCTTTCCGTGCCACGAAGGTTCTTCGTTCTCACTTGTCATATTCGGATGATTCGAGAGGTTGTTTTGTAAATTACTGCACACTCAGACCTGCTTTATGAGTCAAGGGTTGATGTTAATGACACTGGGGGCCGTTTAGTGTGTGAATGTATCAGTGTGTGTGTGTCGGAAGCTGAGTCGGCGAGTCAAGAGTGGGCTTTGACTGAAGTTTGATGGACGACAATCTCTATGGGCCATAAAGAGCGGCGTGTCTGTCCGCATGAGAGGGCCCTTTGTTACGGTCGCTCTGCGGTTGATGATAGCCAGGCTGACATTACCGACCTCGTGCGGTTATGAGTTGGCAGTCATGCTTTACGACAACAGTTGACAGCGCACGCATTGATGGAGACAAAGAGAAAGTTACATGGAGAGGAGCTCGAGATTTCCAGTGCCAGTACCTGACTCTGCTCTGGACAGAGTGATGCATAGTGAGTCAATGGGGGAATTACAGGACCGTCTGGGATGCGGCAAGACGGTGACACAAAAATGATTTGAAAATAGCATAAAAAGGTCTTTTAGGTTGTATTTCGAAAGACAAGTTTATCTAAAAATGAAAATTGTGTCACTTTTGTGTCACATTTACTCACATTTGT
Source organism: Cirrhinus molitorella (assembly GCA_033026305.1). Lineage (NCBI taxonomy): Eukaryota > Metazoa > Chordata > Actinopteri > Cypriniformes > Cyprinidae > Cirrhinus > Cirrhinus molitorella. The sequence goes on from CM065128.1 coordinate 31,259,246, forward strand.
GTTATTTATGACTCTTACAATGTGACAATGGCCTGTCAAGCTCCACTAACGCTGAAAACTCTAAATGTAGTCCATAATTGACAATATTCTGGCAGCTTTGTGCAAAATAGACTGAAATGTAAGTTAATATTTACTGAAATTTCTCATTTGTTCTGCTCTTATATTGTGACAATGGCCTATCAAGCTCCAAAAATGACCAATAAAGCATGCTAAACATGTTGTCCATATGACTTAAAGGAAATATTCTGAAGCCAAATGGCTTTTTTGTGCAGAATACATAGAAATTTAAGTTGGTATTTGCTGAAATTTTGCTCAAATCTTATTTGCATTTTTTTTTTTAAATATTCAATAATAATAATAATAATATTTCAAAATATTAAACCAAGTGGCATCAACAAACCAAATGCAAAAACAGCTAATCTAATTTTTGCATTAATTTCAACTGGTATAAAGTCATTTTACACAGGTGTAGTTCATCACATTTAACATAAATATGTTGAGTAGTCCTCTCAAAACTATGGAATCCCGTTTCCGCCACTGAATAAAAAAAGGGAATTGGGACTTTTTATCTGACAATTCTTCACTTTTTTTCGCAATAGAGAGTTTACATCTCGCAATTCTGACTTTGTAACTCGCAACTGTGAGTTTATATCTTACAATTCAGAAAAAAAAAGTTAGAATTGTGACATATAACCTCGCTTTTGTAAGAAAAAAGGATATACGTTTTTATCTTACAATTTTGACTTCACTTCTCAGAATTGTGTGATGCAAACTCGCAATTCTGACTTTATAACTACTTTATAAGCAATTGCGAGTTTATATCACACAATTCTGACTTCATAATATAAATTCAGAGTTGTATATAAATTATATAAATGCATAAGCGTAAAAAATAAAGTAATGTGAGATAAAAACGCGCAATGACTTTTTCTCTTTCAATTCTGACTTTTTTTTCAGAAATGTAAGATATAAAACGTAAGATATAAACTTACAATTACAAGTTATAAAGTCAGAATTGCGTAATATAAACTCACAATTCTGACTTTTTTCTCAGAAATGTTATATACAGGTCCTTCTCAAAAAATTAGCATATTGTGATAAAGTTCATTATTTTCTGTAATGTACTGATAAACATTAGACTTTCATATATTTTAGATTCATTACACACAACTCAAAGTAGTTCAAGCCTTTTATTGTTTTAATATTGATGATTTTGGCATACAGCTCATGAAAACCCAAAATTCCTATCTCAAAAAATTAGCATATCATGAAAAGGTTCTCTAAACGAGCTATTAACCTAATCATCTGAATCAACTAATTAACTCTAAACACCTGCAAAAGATTCCTGAGGCTTTTAAAAACTCCCAGCCTGGTTCATTACTCAAAACCGCAATCATGGGTAAGACTGCCGACCTGACTGCTGTCCAGAAGGCCATCATTGACACCCTCAAGCAAGAGGTCTGTGGGAAGGAAAAAGTGTGGCAGAAAACGCTGTACAACGAGAAGAGGTGACCGGACCCTGAGGAAGATTGTGGAGAAGGACCGATTCCAGACCTTGGGGGACCTGCGGAAGCAGTGGACTGAGTCTGGAGTAGAAACATCCAGAGCCACCGTGTACATGCGTGTGCAGGAAATCGGCTACAGGTGCCGCATTCCCCAGGTCAAGCCACTTTTGAACCAGAAACAGCGGCAGAAGCGCCTGACCTGGGCTACAGAGAAGCAGCACTGGACTGTTGCTCAGTGGTCCAAAGTACTTTTTTCGGATGAAAGCAAATTTTGCATGTCATTCGGAAATCAAGGTGCCAGAGTCTGGAGGAAGACTGGGGAGAGGGAAATGCCAAAATGCCTGAAGTCCAGTGTCAAGTACCCACAGTCAGTGATGGTCTGGGGTGCCATGTCAGCTGCTGGTGTTGGTCCACTGTGTTTTATCAAGGGCAGAGTCAATGCAGCTAGCTATCAGGAGATTTTGGAGCACTTCATGCTTCCATCTGCTGAAAAGCTTTATGGAGATGAAGATTTCATTTTTCAGCACGACCTGGCACCTGCTCACAGTGCCAAAACTACTGGTAAATGGTTTACTGACCATGGTATTACTGTGCTCAATTGGCCTGCCAACTCTCCTGACCTGAACCCCATAGAGAATCTGTGGGATATTGTGAAGAGAAAGTTGAGAGACGCAAGACCCAACACTCTGGATGAGCTTAAGGCCGCTGTCGAAGCATCCTGGGCCTCCATAACACCTCAGCAGTGCCACAGGCTGATTGCCTCCATGCCACGCCGCATTGAAGCAGTCATTTCTGCAAAAGGATTCCCGACCAAGTATTGAGTGCATAACTGAACATAATTATTTGAAGGTTGACTTTTTTTGTATTAAAAACACTTTTCTTTTATTGGTCGGATGAAATATGCTAATTTTTTGAGATAGGAATTTTGGGTTTTCATGAGCTGTATGCCAAAATCATCAATATTAAAACAATAAAAGGCTTGAACTACTTCGAGTTGTGTGTAATGAATCTAAAATATATGAAAGTCTAATGTTTATCAGTACATTACAGAAAATAATGAACTTTATCACAATATGCTAATTTTTTGAGAAGGACCTGTAAATGTACAATTTACTAAAAAAGAAATGAATTTCGAGAACTGAGATAAAAACTCATAATTCTGACTTTCCTCCCAAATTCGAGGTTATATCTCGCAAATTCTGACATTTTTTCTCAGAATTGAGATATAAACTCACAATTCTGACTTTATAACTTGCAATTAAAAGTTTATATCTCATAATTCTAAGAAAAAAGTTTTCACCACAAAATTCTGACTTTTTTTCTTGTAATTATGAGTTTATCTCATAATTCTGAGAAAAAAAGTCAGAATTGCAAGATATAAACTCAGAATCATGAGTTTTTATCTCAGTTCTCGAAATTCTTTATTTCTTGCAATTGTGAATTTACAATTTCTGAGTAAAAAGTCAGAATTGTGAGTTTATATCATGCACTTGCATTTGCCAGTTTTTATCTCACATTTCTGACTTTATTTCTTGCAATTCTGAACATACATCACACAATTCAGAGAAAAAAGTCATGCAATTTCAAACCATTCTGACCTTATAACTTGCAATTGTCAGTTGATATCTCAGTTCTGAGAAAAAGAAGTTAGAATTGCGAGATATGGCTCATATTTGAGAGAAAAAATCATAGTTGTGAGTTTATATCGCAATTGCGAGTAAAAAAAAATCAGAATTGCAAAATAAAGTCACAATAATAATTGTACATTTTTTGTTTATGTTCAGCGGTGGAAACAGGCTTCCATACAAAACCCTTTTTTTTTTAAATCATGTACAATATATCTATTATTTCATACTTCTTTTTGCAAAAAGTTTTGCTTGAAAAGTATTTTTGTGCTTCATTTCTTCAAAACGAGATAACTTGGTTTAATATTTTGTTATATATTGCATTAAAGCTCATACAGCTGAAGTGTTCAAACACTTCTTGGGCCTTTTGTTGTGCGGAGAGCACAACAAAATAAACATTGACAAATCTATCTAATCCGAACACTGAGAGATCGATTCTAATCTACTCAGTTCGTCTTAATCTCCTGACAATGTTATTTAGTTACAGCGAGGAAAGAAAACAGACACCGGAATAGAGCGAGCGAGATATGCTATAGCAAGTGAGATTGAATTATGGGACATGAGTCATGTTGATGTTACATCTTTATCATGTGAGCTCTTTTCTTATGCTTTCTGCCTTGGGTTTCCCCATGTTGACGCGAAAACAATCAGCTCTTGTTATGCCGCTGGAGTGTGCAAGGCCAAACTAATTAAGAAAAAAACGACCCGGATTGCAGACCCTCTCAAGATGGACAGAGATGTTCAGCCAGAGTGTGTTAGTGAGAGTTTGGACGTGTTGCATCCAGAGAACCGATTCTTGTGAGGATCCCGTCAGGTTCAGTATTGGCTAATAAATGAGTAGTAAATCTTGGCACTGGTGTCCACGCTCTAAATCAAACGTGTTTCCAGACAAGCCCATGCTCTGTTCCAAAGATGTTTTCTGGTGCAAAATAAACCACCGTCCTCATGCAATGGGGTGCTGGCACAAAAAAGCCATTTATCCTCCTCGCAGAGGCCTGCAGGACCAGCAGCGTTCCTCAAAGCCAACAAGCCGCCGCGGGCATCGCAGCAAACCAGCCAATGTGCTCATCAAAGAGCCACACTTCCTGCCGGATGAAATCATTACGGTTTTCCCAAGGTTTTAAAGATGGCATCCCGGAATAACAGACTCATTGATTGGATATGCTCAACACAAGTTGCGATTCGTCTCTTCAGCGTCATGTTTTTTTGTGGCGAGCAGGTACGGCTTGATGAGTAAGTCTAGAAACATCTCGTGCATCCCTCCTGGAACAGGCCAAATATTCCCTTCATTGTCTGCTTCATAAACCCGGAGATTTCCACCACAAAATACTGCCATTTCCAATGAGTTTTTCCTCATGCATTTTTAATTTAAACCTCCGTGTCTGCACACCCTAAAGAATCCAGCCACGCCCTGTGAGGATGCCACATGTTGATGGAAAAATAGTCTTTGTTAGGTCTTGTTTACTAACTAATAAACAGACAAAAGACTAACAGACTGCTACCTGTCCTGTTGGCTGCTAGAGCTGGAGTCAGGGTCCCCTTGCGCAGCTCCGCCGTGGGGCACGATTCTGCTTTCTTCAGCTCCGTCGTGGGGCTCATTCAAGTTGACTTCATGCATTCTTTGCGCACAACAGACGCTTTTTCTGAATACCTGTGGATAGGTATAGATTGAGATCACTTTGATGGATGACAAGCACTTTCATTCGTTCTATCATAATTGACCTCACTGCATTGAGACGTGCAAAATGCGGGTGTTCTCAAAGCAGAGCGCTGTCAGTGCAAAAATGCCAAAAATTTCATTGAACGCCTTTAGGGCGTCCTCAAAATTGTGGCGCAAGCTGCCGCTGCTGGTAAACGTGGCTATATTGTGTAAGAGTATATAAGCGTTTCTTACCATCCTGACAGTGAGGACCAGAAACGCCATGCTGGGGATGATGAGCAGCGCCAAGAGCCCGTGAATTGCCCCGTTCATAACGTTCTGCTGTCTGCTTTGGCCTGCCAGAGCATAAAGCACATTCTCTTTTAGTTCTTGTGTGTACAGTATACTATATAGGATCAAGACATCTTGAATACCACACCCATATGTGTTTGTTAAGCATTTCATTTCAAAAGCATTGGCGTTAATGAGGTGTTTCATCTTTTTTTCTTGGAAGGCTTTCAACTAGATGTTGGGACATGGCTGTGGGGATTTTTTATTCACACAGAAAAGCTTCAGAAAGTCAGTGTTATTCGACTTGATTTCATTAACAAAGTGCTTTAAAAAAATGTTATTGATACAACGGAGACAATTTTTTTTTTATAATGACGATAATTAGGTTAAGCTATAATGGTGATAATAAGTATTTTAATTGCAATTTTACTGTTGGCCATGAGAATATTATATTAAAAAAATAATACTGCAAGATGATATTGAAGCAGAGTGAAATTTATTTTTTAAAGAAATCACTTCAAGATAATGTTAAAAACAACAGATACATTGTTTAAACTTAATAAAATACTAATCTGAGGGTGCAAAAAAATCTAAATACTGAGAAAAATCACCTTTAAAGTTGTCCTTTAAATTACTAATCAAAACTTAAGTTTTGATATATTTGCGGTAGGAAGTTATTTTAATATTTAATACGTTAATATTTCAATAATTTAATGGTTCTCTGGTGTCGGTTAGTACACCATCACAAACTAAAACAACTCTGCAAATACAAAATGTTTCTGATAATGGCTTTAAAATGTATTTAGACACTTAAGCCACACTTAAAAATGTAATTATGCAGTTGCATGATATTGAAGCAGAGTGGAATCACTTCAAGATATAATGTTAAAACAACAGATACATTGTTTAAACATTGTTTAAATATTTGAGAATCTAGAATCTGAGGGTGCAAAAAAATCAAAATACTGAGAAAATCGCCTTTAGAGTTGTCCAAATTATTCATCAAAAATTAAGTTTTGATATATTTAATAATTTAATGGTTCTCTGGTGTCAGTTAATGGTCTCATGACATGCAGGTAAACAAATAAAAAGTGTTTCTTATTTTACATTTGTTTTCACTTGTCCTTTTTTATTATTTATTTAATTATTTAACCACCTGAAGTTCCCTCACAAACCATGTATATTATATTATTATAACTTTGAGAGGTTTATCCACTTTAAGTGGCACAATCTGAAACTGAATTGTGAATGAAAACTGGTAAAATTAAACGCTTTTAATAATGTTAGTGAAATGCATCCTATGCATATGAGATTAACCATGTATTATACATACGTAACATAAATTGCAACTTGACACGAATAGTAGTCAGAATTCATAAGGTGAATAGTGTCTTTCCGTATTTAAAGCACAATGCATTAAAGTACGCACTATGAATAAATAAAGCATAAATTATTCATAATACTGTATTGCAATAGTGTAGTCATTACAATGTTATTATTTCATGAGCTCAGGTTCTCACAGCAAGGGCAGTTTTCACATATTCTGTTAAATGTTGAGACAGGATATAATTGATGTCTAAATTTTTAATTTAGCACTTTCTCAACATAATATTGACTAAATGCAGAGGATATTTATATATATATATATATATATATATATATATACAGTTGAAGTCAAAAGTTTACATACACCTTGCAGAATCTGCAAAATGTTAATTATTTTAGCAAAACAAGAGGGATCATACAAAATGCATGTTATTTTTTATTTAGTACTGACCTGAATAAGATATTCCACATAAAGCATTATGTTCTTCAGAAAAATCCTTCAGGCCCCACAAATTCTTTGTTTCTTCAGCATTTTTGTGATAAGACAGATCTTAAAATCATACAGTCATTGTTGGAAAGGTTTGAAATACATAAAAATGCTGAAAAAAACAAAGAATTTGTGGGACCTGAAGGACAAACAAGAACAAAGACTCATGAACAACTATCACTAAAACACAAAAAGAAAACACAGCTGTGGATCATTCAGGTAACAACACAGTATTAAGAATCAAGGTGTATGTAAACTTTTGAACAGGGTCTTTTTTATAAATTCAACTATTATTTTCTCTTGTGGACTACATGTAAACGTCTTTTATGTGAAATACTGCAATGGTGTAATAAAACAAAAAAATGAGTAAGGGGTTCAGGTCTGGGCTTTGTGAAGGCCTGTCAAGTTCAAGCTACACCGGGACATTCTCATGCTGGACGGTCTCACACTTCTCTAGAATTTTATTGCATGCTTGGTTAGTACTACACTCCTGTTTTACAAACAGCATATCTACTGATTTACCTGCTATAGTGTATGTTTTGCATACATGTGCTCAAGTTTGAACAAATTCATGTGTGGCCCAAATGGAAACGGGCTTCTTGGAAGAAAACAGCAGTTTTCTGGAGAATTGGTTTTACATATCCGCCGCTTTTCCCGTTATCATCTTTACATCCGTTCTGCAGAATTTTCCTTTTTGCTTTCAAAAACGATTCCATCTAGGTCTGCTCATGCCTCATATACATTAAACAAAACATCTTGCACATTCACCTGGTGTGAAAGGAGGAGCTGGGGGGGTCTGGCAAGGAGGAGGTGTGCAGTCATGAAACGTGCCCAGCGTGGATCCAGCTGCTGTAAGAACCTCTTTAACATGGTTAAAGTAACGTCTAGTCGGCCACTTTCCCCGTCTGTAGTGGCACTCAAATGTTTGCATTGTCACCTCCTAGGGAAGACAAACAAGCGAGAGTGAACCGACAGCCACGACAACGTTTCGAAGAATGCAAGTGTAAATGCAAAGAAATTACCAGCTCCTCATTGTCCAGAGTGAAACGAAAACCCTGCAGCATTGTTATAAAAATGGTGATGTTCGCTTTATTGGTTGACAGGTTGCCAAACTTGCGGGCCAATGTGTCTAAACTGCGTTCGACGTCATACAGGTTCACATACAGCCAGCAAGCTCCACCCTTGGATATTAGAAAAGAAAAATGCTTATAGGTGTCACTTCTGGAACTGTCACAAACCACAACAACTCTGTAATACAAAATGTTTTTGATAATCTGATAATAACTTTAAAATGTATTTGGACACTTAAGCCACACTTAAACATGTAATTATGCAATTGCATGATATTGAAGCAGAGTGGAATTGATTTGTAAAGAAACATGCATGAGCACATTTGAATGCAAATCACTTCAAGATATAATGTTAAAACAACAGGTACATTGTTTAAACTTCATAAAATACTATTAAATATTTGGCCGAGATACAACTATTTGAAAATCTGGAATCTAAGGGTGCAAAAAAATCAAAATACTGAGAAAATCACCTTTAAATTTGTCCAAATTAAGTTCTTAGCAATGCATGTTACTAATCAAAAATTACGTTTTGATATATTTGCGGTAGGTAGTTACAAAATATCTTCATAGAACGTGATCTTTACTTAATATCCTAATGATTTTTGGCATAAAAGAAAAATCGCTCATTTTGACCCATACAATGTATTTTTGGCTACTTAGACAAATATACCTGGCTGGTTTTGTGGTCCAGGGTCACATATGGAAAGATATTAAAACAGTCTGCAAATGCATGTGAACTAGACCTGCTATGAGAACTAACTTTATTCATTTTAAAAGTCACTGCAAAAATCAGAAAAGTGAAGTTACACTCTTAAAAATAAAGGTTCCTTGAGCATCCATGGAACCTTACAAATGCGGAAAAGGTTCTTTCGATTTTTTACATGTCCTTCTAAGAACTGTTCACTGAAAGGTTCTTTAGGGAACCTAAAGCATCAGCACAAAAACACCCCTCTTGAGTCTTTATTTTAAAGAGTGCAGTTCAGAGATAAGCGATATTTTGTTATCTAATACAAATAAAATTCATATATTAAATGTGTCTCAAAGTGTGCAAATATGAGTTTGACCCACTGTAATAACATAGCAAACCTAGTCAACCGTGAGATCAAATATTAGCATTTATCACGCTTACCACATCCTTGGTGATGAAGCGGATAGGTATTCTGTAGTCACTGGGAATGTTTTCACTCTGATGGGTTAAAAAAAAAAAAAAGGTTGGTTGTGCACCAGTTTAAAAAAAAAAAAAAAAAAAAGTCCTGACTAGCAAACAAATGGAAATGTCATTGATTTCCCTGGTGGGGAAAAAACAGCTAAAACTATGCTAGATGGTTTGTTGATCTTAGCTGGTCTTCCAGCCTGACTAGATGGAAAATATGCTTAAATTCTTTTTAAAAACTGCTTTCAAACCAGCTTGGGAGCCCAATAAACCATCTCAAGCTATTTTTGAACTTTTCGTCCAGCAGAGCTCCACAAAGTAAGAACATACAAAGCAAGAAAACATTGAATAAAACTCCTTACCAGTGTCTCCAAAGTGGCAACATCATCTGTTAAAGGGCTTCCGAAAACACCTGAGCAGGTCACAAGCCCAGAAAAAAGCAACACTAGTACACAAATGCTTTCTCCGATCTAGAACGGAAAAGTCTCATGTAGTTATCCGTGATGTAGACAGTAAATAACGCGCGCAACACCTATCCAGTCTGAACATGATCGCAGGATACTTCCTAATCGTTTGGCTAAACTACCCCTATAAGACATGAAAAGCAATCAACGATTGCATAATTTGAGTTAGAAAGTGAGTAGAGCCACAGCGCATTTGGTTACGCTGTGGGTGTGCGTGCGCGTCCCCAAAAGTGCGTGTACTCACCTTAACCTCCCTCATGTGGAACATGGGAATATTAAAAACAATTCAGCCGTGACTCCTTACTTTCTTCGCTTTCCCTGACAACGGAATGCAGGCATGTTTCCGCCTGTACATCTGACTTGAGATAATCACAGGACGGGCTCGGGATCAGTGGTTTTGGCGTGTCTTTCTCCTCCGGTCCCGATGGAGAGCATGGCGTGCTCAGTGCGCGACGCCTGTGCGCAATTTCGCCCTGCAGCGCTTCTGTGAATTGAATGGGGGCGGATGGACTTGTCCTCTGTGTTTAAGAGGTAGGGCGCTTTGACTCACTGATAATGTGTAAAATAGAGAAAACTATTCAAGGGAACTCGGCTGACTCATCCAGACCTCAATCGCAAGTGACACATGGGAGTCTCGTATGACCAAAAAAAAAACAACAACCAGAAAAAAAAGGTTAAACCAGCCTAAAACTGTTTGCTGGTCTTGGCTGATTTCAGCTGCCCCCCTAGTGCTCCAAAATCTAAAACCAACCAGACAAAATGAAATGAAAAGTACCTCAAATCAGCTGAAAAGTGCCTCAACCACCCTAAAACCAACCTGTAGAGCTAGAAAGTGGGCAAAACCCTGTGAAACCAGAAAACAGACTAGACTGACCCACTGTAAAGTACCCGAACTCCTTTAAAAGCAAACTGACAAGCTGAAAAGTACCCAAAACCTTTGACCAGAAGCAGTTTAAACTAGTTAAAATAAGACGTCTCTTGAGATTTTTGGATGGTTTACACATAATATGTGACAAAATCAGTCTTAAATATCACAGGTATTTGTAGCCATAGCCAAAAATACATAGTATGAGTCAAAATGATTTTTCCTTTATGCCGGAAATCATTAGGATATTAAGCAAAAATCATGTTACATGAAGATATTTTGTAAATATATCAAAACTTATTTTTTGATTAGTCATATGCATTGCTAAAAATGTAATTTGCACAACTTTAAATGCCATTTTCTCCGTATTTTGAATTTTTTTGCACCTGCAGGTTCCAGATTTTCAAACAGTTGTATTTCGAACAAATATCGTCATATCCTAACAAACCATGCATCAATGGAAAGCTTATTTATTCAGTGTTCAGCTTTTAAAATTTGACCTTTATGACTGGTTTTGTGCTCCAGGGTCACATATATCTGTCTAAACTGTAGTACTCTGATAAAAAACAAACAAGTTTGCTGGTCTCTCATCCTGATAACTTGGGCAACTTCGTTACCAGCTAAGACCAGTTTAAGATGTTTTCTGTTTAACAAAGTAATAGCGGTCTGTAATTACAAGATGATCCACAAAATAATTGCACAAAAGTACATGTAGTCCATCATTAATACTGAATAATTACCAGTATTAATACATATTACCATTAAAGCACAAAGTATACTTTAATGTGCAGCCCAAAAATTATTAAACACTTCTTAAATCTATTCATCTACCTTCTTACACACACACACATACATACATACATGTGTTATTATTATATATAAATTCTAATTTAAATATATTAAATAAATTATATTAATAATTGAATTAAAATTGCTCATAGGACTTTAAAGCAATAGGTTTCATGAAATTACAATAACTATAAATGACCCTGGACCATAAGGGTCAATTATTTTAAACTGAGATGTATACATCATCTGAAAAGTGAATAAATATGCTTTCCATTGATGTACGGTTTGTTAGGATAGGATTTGGCCGAACTAGTTGAAAATCTAGAATCTGAGGGTGCAAAAAATCTAAATATTGAGAAAATAGTCTTTAAAGTTGTCCAAATGAAGATCTTAGCCATGCATATTGCTAATAAAAAATACGTTGATATATTTACAGTAGGAAATTTACAAAATATCCTCATGGAACATGATACTGAACATCCTAATGATTTTTGGCACAAGAAAAATATAAAAAATATAATTTTGACCCAATGTATTGTTGGCTATTGCTACAAATATACCTGACTGGTTTTGTGGTCCAGAGTAGCATATAATATATACTTGTTCATTAATTCACATGCTTTACTGTCAACACTATTCCAAACATAACCTTATTTTAAATCAAAAGAACAAATCTACAGTATATTCTTTTAACTAAAAATAAAGCATTTGTTTTCACAATTAAACATCAATTTGATATAACCCGTTTTAAGTACAAGGTAATTAAATCCCACCTAGGTTGTAAAATGTGACTCAAATTAAACTCAATTAACAGTCATGTTTCAACATAAACCCAAGCGTGCAGTCATGATGTGTGTACACTGCCTCCTTGTGGCGACTACCAACTGGCTTTCAACTTTCATTTACAAAACGCATGACTGACAGGTGGATTAAGTTGTTAAGGAACGGGTGTATCTCATACTTGTTGAAAGACAATATAGGGTGAAGTTTAAAATTAATATCCAAAAAACATTCCACCCGTTCACATCATAACATAGTGTCACCAACTTTCAAGTTTAAAGGAACACCACTTTTTTTTTTTTTTTTTTTTGAAAATAGGCTCATGTTCCAATTCCCCTAGAGTTAAACAGATGAGTTTTACTGTTTTTTAAATCTATTCAGCCGATCTCCGGGTCTGGCGTTAGCACTTTTAGCATAGCTTAACATAAATCATTGAATCCGATTAGACCATTAGCATCTCACTCAAAAATGACCAAAGATTTTCGATATTTAAAACGACTCTTCTGTAGTTACATTGTGTACTAAAACCGACAGAAAATGAAAAGTTGTGATTTTCCAGGCTGATATGTATAATAATCAAAGGACTTTTCTGCCGTACCATAGAGACGGAGTGACACGCGTCATAATCTGAAAACCACGCCCAACGGGGGAAAACAATCCAACACTCTCCATTAACTTTGTATTACCGGACGCTGCCTCCAGTGTTGCCAAGTCCGCGGTTTTCCCGCGGAACCGGGCTACTTTAACACCGTTGCCGCGGGTTGTTTTTGATGTCCGCAGGTTGAATCGACCCCAATAATGTCATATTTAGCCCCTGAAATGCAAATTTACCAGGGGAACCTCGAGCAAAAACGTGCATTTCATCCCTCTAGAATGCGATTTTTAACAGGGGGACCCCCCTGTTGGGCTAGTTTTGGGCTATTTTTGAGTAGCAATTGGGAGGGTTTTGTTGTAAAAACCTGGCAACCCTGGCTGCCTCCTTGTAATTTCTGACTTATAACAAAAAAAAAAAAAAGAACAATGTCTAAAAGCTGCTATGTGACAAGGCATACAGTAAACAAGCTAAAAAAAACAGAACTACGTTTTTATAAGCTGTCGACCCAAAAACGAGCGTTTAGAGACACAACAGTAGAGCTGAAAAGAGGAGATGTATTGAGAAACAATTTTATTGGTCTGTGTCAGTGCTGCTTTTCCTTTACCTTCTGTTTTTTGGAGAAATTATCCAACTGAATGGCCCATTCAAGTGTTTTGGGGGATAAAATACACGTTTTTTTTTTTGTCAGGGTTCCCGTGGTAAACTCATATTTTAGGGGCTAGATATGACATTATTGGGGTCGCTTCAACCCGCGGACATCAAAAATGACCCGCGGCAACAGTGTAAAAGTAGTCCAATTCCGCAGGAAAACTGCGGACTTGGCAACACTGATTGTTTTCCACCTCGGTGTGGCCAATGATAATTACACAGCGCCTGAAAATAGTCCCCAACTAGGTAACTTCCAACGTGACCAGTACAAAATAGCTGGGGACTATATTCAGGTGCTGCGTAATATCATTGCGCCTGCTGCACACATGGTGTGGCAGCAAAGTTCCTTGATGAGTACGCCAGAATGAGACTATAGTTCCTATCCATATCAGCCTAGAAAAATCACAACTTTTCATTTTTTGTCGATCTTAATACACAATATAACTGCAGAAGAGTCAAATTTTAAATAGGAAACAGTAAATCTGTTTAACCTTTTCATTTAATTTAATTTTCAAAAAAAAAAGTGGAGTGTCCTTTAAAGGATTCAATGTTGATTTTAGTACCTTAGTACAAAAAGCATACAGTAGGTTGCATGATTAGAAAAACAACGGAGGAATAAAATAATTATGAACAACCGTTTAATGAGTTAAATAGCATGAAAAAAATTGCATTTGTGCTTCGCATTTGTGTATCTTTGGGAAGTCCACTGTGTATAAAGAAGGGTGTAGCAGGTGACAGCTTAAAAATGGACTCGGTTAACGTTTAAAGCCAATTACGTCAAGTACTGTGTTTGACTGAGTGGTTTTGACACAAAGAGATAAAACGGTGTAGTGGTAACACGCAAATATGAGGTGTGTAACAGGCAGGAAATCAAAGACTTGATCTTAAGAAAGAAAAAAAAAATTACACCTGAGAGAGAATCGTTTGTCATTGCATATGGCCAGAGAGAAAGGCACAAAGTGACAGCAGGAGTTCATTTCCTCTTGCGGGGGCTCTTTTCCGAGTCCCTTTTTTCGTTCGGGTCCTTCTTGTTGCCTTTGTTGGACGGAGCTTGCGCTTGGCTTTTCTCAGCCGTCTCGGAGGACTCTTTGGGTTTCCGAGTCTTGTGATCAGTTGAAGCTGGTTTAGGTTTTCGGCCACCTAAGAGCCAGGAGAAGACAGTTTTGAAGAGCCAGATGCTGACTAAAGTAGCTAACAGTGTTGTAAGCACGAGGGGCCCCGAGAGGCCTTTGACGTGGCCCCGGATGAGGCTCAGAACTTGGGATACAGGTGTGTCAGAGCTGGGTTGAACTGGGAATTTCTCCTGCAGGCAAAAAGATGCGTTTCATATCAATAAATCTGTTCACTTTCCTAGGGCATATTGCTGATTTTTGGTTCATGGTTTTGCGTTTTACCGTTAGTCCAGCTTCTTCTAAGAGTTTCTGAAGCTCTGGGTCATCGAGGTTCACGACGGGAAAAAACTCTTTTTTGTACTGCCGCCTCCACCAAGACTGCAGATGGGTCCTTCCAAAATGACAAACAAAGGTACACTAAATTTAAGAGCAGATTCAGATTCAGTTTCTCTTCTGTCAGTAAATTTCAGTAACTAGCAGGCTGACATAGAAAACAGGCGTTTCTATTTTCGTCTGGGCTTTCACATGATGACCTCACTTTTGTCTCTAAATAACTGTGCAGCAGATACATTTATATAAGGAGTTTTTTTTTTTTATACTTATGTACCGCCACAGCACCATCTGTATGCTCACATATCCCTTCATCAACAGCAAACCTGAAAAGTGTTCCTATTAAGTTACATACACACATAAGCATTATGATTTAAAATTAATAAAAAGGAACTTACTAAAGAATTCATAATAAATAGAATATTTATAAATAAAAACATCAAAAGGACATACTTTTATTATATAATATAGTTAAAATGAATTTATTTTTATTCAAATAAATACACCTCTGTTTTTATTTAATTTTCCTCGCAAGAAAATTTGCATAATTAATGCAACAGTGGAGACAATGAAATCAATCTCTTAAATTAAAATTATAAAATAATATAATTACATTATAATTATTATATCATTTAATTAATAGTAATTATGCTATAATTATTATAGAATTTTATTATATTTAATAATAATAATAATAATAATAATAATATCATCATCAATTCAGATTAGTTGATGTATTATACAGATTTAACATTTACCTATATAGTTTAATTATTACAAAAAAATAACTGACTAAAAATGCTAATAAATGGGATATTTATAAATACTAATTCTATAATTCTATAACAATAATAATAATAATAATAATAATAATAATAATAATAAAAAATTATATAGATTACAATTATTATATATTTAATTATATTTAATAATAATATAAATTCAGATGAGTAATTTTAATGTATTCATTATACAGATTTTACATTTACCTATATATAAATTAACATTAGCATTACAATTATAAAAAGAAATAACCAAATAAATGCTTACAATTTTATATTTATTAATAAAAACTAAATTATATAAGAAGATGAAGAAGAAGAAGAAGAAGAAGAATTATATAATTGTATTATATTTAATAATAATAAAAAATCTGATTAGTTATTTTAATCTAATTATAGATTTAACATTTAGAATTATTAAAATTATAAAAAGAAAAATGCTAACAAATGGGGTAATTATAAATTAAAATAATTATTACTTGTATAATAATAATAATATAATCTTATTAGATTTAATATTAATATGAATTCAGCAGGTTATTGTACTCCAATTATACAAACATAACTATTTTTCTCCTAAGAAAATGAGCATAATTTATGTGCATAATTAAAGTGAAGACAATGAAATTAATCTCTCCATTTAGAAAATAAATAAATAATGCAATTCTCACACAAATGTAGTTTTAAACTAAAAAAAAACACAAAATTATGTGCAATATATAAATAAAGTATGAAATAGAGAGGTACGGAGCTCACTTGTATTTTGCAGGATCTGTGAAATGGTAGTTATAAAGCTTGGCTTTGATAAAGATTGGTGGTTTCTGACTGAAGGGGTACTGTGCTTCATCCAGCTGAAGCAGACTGACCACTACAGGAAAGAAAAACTGAAAATTAGAGGCATAATTCAACATCATTTAAATAAATATGTAGATCTGACAAGTGGCCGCTCACCCTCTGGTTTGCCCTGTAGGAGGCGCTGTAAGAGCCCTGTAAACCAGGGGCTTGTCTCATCCCCCTCTTGAGCTGCCTGCCACATCAGCCGCTCCAGCCGGGGCTGGTGAGGTCCTACTATGGGTGGGACTGCATCCACATTTCCTGGTTTATACATATGGTTCATTTCCTGTAACAGGAAAAGAATACAGCGGTCCACTGAGAATAAACTTTAACCTTTTTTTTTGAAGGAAGACTGTGGAAACAATGGGCACTTTGTGGAAACAACTGTTACATTATGAAGAGAGTAAAAAAAAACTGATTTGGATTGCAGCAGGGGAAACCTTTTCCACATCCTTCTTTTTACCTTCCATGTCAGCCCATCATAGCTGCCCTCCAAAACGATCTCAGGCCTGCCCTCAGTAGAGATCATTCTGTGCTGGATGCCGTATGCCCCGACCAGCTGGTACCTCTCTACGGCGCTGTATGCGTCTCGCACCGCAGGTAACACTTTACTGACTCTCATGCCAGCCATGGATGTGTATGGAACCTGAGAGGAAACAACATGCATGTACTTACATAAAAAGGCAGTTGAAAAAGCTTACCAGTGCAGTCCATAAAGATCATGTTTTCTGCTTATGTACAGCAGAGGGCACTGTATTGCTTGTGTGTAACAAATGAAGGAAATAGAAAGTCACCAGTAAACTATGTAAAACTTGAGACTGAGATCAGGTATGCATTATTATATAAGCTGCCCAAAAAAAGGCAAGACATGTAACTCACCACACTGAGGGCAAAGACGGACGCAGCAGCCGCTGTGATGAGCGCCCACTGAATGAGAGACCAGAGCTTGCTGACAATCCCTCGTGTGCACAAACAACTGACAGAGGAAACAGATGGGAGATTTCTTGATTTGTCTTTTGCAACAATGGCAAAATCATGGGCTGAAATCCAAAAGGTTTGCTTTTTGTACACTGCTGTTCAAAAATGTTTTTTTTTTTTTTAAAGTGTTCTTTACTGCTCATCAAGGCTGCATTTATTTGATTAAAAAATACAGAAAAAGCATTAATATTGTGAAATATTATTGCAATTTAAAACAGTAGTTTTCTATTTTAATATACTTTAAAATGGAATTTATTCAGGTGATGTAATGCTGAATTTTTAGCATCATTACTCCAGTCTTCACTGTCATGATTTAAATGATTTATTATCAATGTTGGAAACTGTTGTACTGCTTGATATTCGTTTTCAGGATTATTTGATAAAATGTTAAAAAGAACGGCATTTATTCAAAACAAATATTTTCTAACAATATGCACTTGTTCAAAGTTAAGGTTCAGTAAGATTTTTTTTTTGTATTTTTTGCTCATCAAGATTGCATTTAGTTGATAAAAAAAAATACAGGAAACATCTGTAAAATTTTAAAATATTATTGCAACTTTAAACAATGTTTTTTTTAATATAATAAAATGTAAAACAGTTGTAAAACAAATGTTAAAATGTAAATTATTCCTGTCATGCAAAGCTGAATTTTCAGCATCATTACTCTAGTCATCAATGGTGAAAACAACTGTTTGGGGTAAGTAAGACTTTTAATGTTTTTAAAAAAAAAAAGTATTTTCTGCTCATCAAAACGGTTTGATTAAAAATACAGGAAAAACTGTGATATTGTGAAATATTATGGCAATTTAAAATGGTGGTTTCCTATTTTAATATACTTTAAAAAGTAATTTATTCCTGTGATGCAAAGCTGAATTTTCAGCATCATTACTCCAGTCTGCAGTGTTACATGATCTCTCAGAAATCATTCTGATATGCTGATTTATCATCAATTTTGGAAACAGTTGTGCCCCTTAATATTTTTTTTTAACCTGTGATACTTTTCAGGATTGTTTAAATAAAAAGTTAAAATGAAAAGCATTTATTTAAAATCTAATTTTTTTGTAATACACAGTACAGTTTTTTTTCTATTTTTTTCCTTTTCTTTCTTTGTATGGAAAAAAGTAATACTTTATTCAAGAAGGATGTGATAAGTTGATAAAAAGTGATAAAAGTGAAAAATTCTAAAATTCTGTTTTTAATAAAGATTTTTGTTTACTTTTTATTCATTGAAGAATCCTGAAAAGGTATCAGTTTTCAAAAAAAAATGTTAAACCACACAACCGTTTTCAACATTAATAACAAATCAGCATATTGGAATGATTTCTGAAGGATCACGTGACACTTTGCACCACTTTCGCATCACAAAATCTTACTGATCCTGAACTTTTGAACTGCAGTGTACATGCACAAAATAAAATCAGATTCTCATAACCATTCCTGATATTTAGCATTCCTTACTTTAGCATGGCAGACACCGCTTCCCAGATGAATGACAGGGCGCCAACACAGAGAGTGAGCTCCTGAAAAACCTCCAGATACGCATCAAATTTCTTTTGAGTGAAATCTGAAAGAAAGATTCAGTAATAAATAGAACTGTACTTATTTAAATAATAATTAAACCAACTGATGTATTTGGGGCCATATTTTGTTTTGAGAAAGAAAATAATAGGTTTCATATCACAAAACATCTTTAATAACAACACCACTACATAGCAAAGTAGTTCATATTTCACCTCTACATTTTACATATGAAAAACGTCACTAAACAATTCTCACTAATATAAATGTCAAAACTATTTTATATATTCTAGATAAAATATTCTTTATTTATAAATTAAATATTCTATTTATTTTTGTATTTATACTTCATGGTAGTATTTAGTTGTAGTTTATGCAGATTTGATGCAAATGTTTGTGTTCAGAAACTATTCTGAAATACAGTATTATTGATCATTTCTTAAAATACAACCTCAACATGTTAGATTCATCCTAACATTTTACAACAGTTGAATTCTCCTTGTACTTAAATATTTATAAATCTACTAAAAAGGAACTAAAGTTTTAGTTTTATATTTTTCATTAGAAGACTGACTCACTTGTTTTGGATGACACAGTTTTTTCTTCCCAGTTAATCTGTATGTTAAAGAGAGCAATAAAGGTGTACAGGATGAACAGGTAAACAGCCATCTCCACTAGCAGTGTCAAACAATAGACCAAAGTCTGTCCGCAATCTGAAAAACACAGACATACACTAAATTAAATCTCAGAAGTGTGAACCCTGTGGTACTGGCAGCCAAACAGATTTCATTAACACCTACTCAACTTCTTTTTAACTGAAATTGCATTAATAAGCCCATTAATCAGATCATTAGTGAAGGTCTGTTTCTGTGACTGTTATACCACACAAAACAGAAGTTAGATATGGAGTCATACTTGGCCTTTTCTCCTGGCCCTTCTTCTTCTTTGGACCAGTATTGGAGACGAAATGTTCATCATCCAATAACGAGAAGCTCAGGGCGATGCTCAGCAGGTTCAGAAGGCTGCAGTTTCCAGTGAGGATGTAGAAGAGCTGGAGAAACAGCTGACAAAAGAGCATAAAAAGAGGTATGAGTGAAAAAGTCCTGCAGAACAGACATTCATGAAAGCAATATTCCAGAAAAAGGAATATTTAAGAAATATTAAAGGAATATATAAAGTACACACACACATATAGATATATACACACATTAATAAATAAAAAAAATGGATTTTATATATATGTATATGCATATGCATACAACTTTGTATTTACTTAATATTTACTTTTTTTTTTACCTTTTTTTTTTTTTTTTACCTTTTTTATTTCTAAAGTATGTACATATAATTTTTATAATAATAATAATAATAATAATAATAATAATAATAATAATAATAATAATAATATTATAATATTTATTTAAATATATATCTGTAATAAATTACTCCCTTAAAATGTATAATATTTGTGCAATTATATTAATTTGTGCAACTAATTATAATAATATTAGTTGGCAACTAATATTATTTACTCACTTTATATATAATATATTTTAATTTACATATCTCTAAAGTATGTGCATATAATAAACACTTTCTTATAATAATAATAATAATAATAATAATAATAATAATAAATGTATTAAAATATATGAGATGACTAATAAATTACCCCCTTAAACCTATAATAAATGACAACAAAAACAATATTACAACAACTAATGCACAAACCTTTCATCATACATATATACTGTTTGCAAATATATTAATATATACACTATATAGCATATAATTTTGTATTAATTTATTTACTTGATATATATCTGATTATTTTAATAATAACTTAAATAAAATATTATAACAAACATAATAAGAATTTATTTTATTTAAATATGAAATTACTGTAATACAATAACCTTTCAAAAATGTATAATAAAATATAACAAAAACAACATTAACAACTAATGCATAACTGTACACCATATTTATACACTGTATGCATATATATATATATATATATATATATATATATATATATATATATATATATATATATATATATATATATATATATATATATATATATATATATATATATATGGTAAATAATTTTGTAATACTATTTATTTACTCATTTAATATATCTCTCTGAATATTTCCATCAATTACCCTATTAAAAACTAAAACTAAAATATTAATTTTAAATTATTATATAATTAAATTAATTATATTAATAATAAATTATTATTAAAATAATAATAAAAGAAAAATAAAAATAAAAATAAATAAATAATAATAATAATAATAATAATCTTCATATTTTTATTTAAGCAGATAATGCAGGCATGCACCCACACCCAAACAGAACACCATGCGTAACAAACCTGAATATAAAATCCAAACAGTCTCAAGCGGCGAATGGGAGCGAAGAACGTCACGAGAGGAACAATAATCTCGCTCTGCAACACAACCACCGCTTCCAATCTCAGCAGCCAATCAGGAAGCAGATGGACGTACCAGGCCAAAGGAGTGGGGCTCATCTGGTTCTCCAAATGATGACTCAGTGCTGCAAAAGAGATGCTTGAGTTCTCAAAACACTGTAATCTACAGATGAGTCAGTTTTTTTCCCACACAAGTGTGCTGTCTGCATCACAGTTCTTGGCTATTTTCACCATTACTTCATGCAAATTCAAAGAAATATCCACTCTATAAACATTTAGCCTTTTCAGTATTTAAAAACCTTATACTAATGTCTGTTTTACATGATCTATAAAAGGGTTGTCACTGCCCTGCTAAATAAAACTGAATAGAATTAATATCGCAGTAATTCATTAAACATTTCTTTGTCCTACATGGACCTGTTATAAAAGCTACGGTGTTATTCAATTTTTTTATTTTTTGAGCCAAGAGTCAAGAAGTGTGGTGTGACTGTCTCAAGCACGGTTCAATAAATTAAATATACATTTCTTCTTCAAAAATGGACTTAAAAAAAAAAAAAAAAAAAAAAATATCACTGCCCATTTGTCAATTACCCTAATCATTTGGAAAGTGAATTTACAGTGCTGTTTAAGATTTCCTCATGAATAAATGTGGGCAGCATGACAAGCAAGAATAAACTGATCTCAACCCAAAAAAGAGAGTAAATAATGTTAAAAAGGACTCAATTTACCTGACAGGTCATACCACGCAGGGTCGCCGCTGGCCAGCTTACTCACACCTGTGCAGAAGGTCAGCCGGAAGAACAGCCAACGGGTCAACCAGAAGCTCACAGAGTCATGAAAACTATTAGAGGAGTGACGTCGCAGCAAACCCAGCGGAGCTACAAGCACAGCCAGAAACCCAGCCTCCAACAGCAGCACATCCCTATGAGAGGATTGTAACCCATCACACAATTAAACAGAACCACAAACTGAAGAAAGTGTGGTATTTGTCTTGTGATCTTGTTGCTAAAGCATTGTGGGTGACTATCAGGACATCACAATTCAGTTGTCTTTTGGGCTAGTTTTGACTAGCAATCGGGCGGGTTTTGTTGTGAAAACCTGGTAATATACACGAATACAACAGAAAGCATGTAATTTATTCAATGCTTATAGCAGAGAAACTTGACAAGAAGAAAGGAATATGCGTGATTTGCAATGCTCAGGTGAAATGCTATAGTAATATTGCAAATCTGCAGAAGCATTTGACATCACGCATAAAGGAGCTATAGCCACAATGAATGAATGAATGTTTACTACTAAACCGCAGACAACATTTGCGGTGTCTTCAGCTTTTGCCATCTCTCTATACAACATTATGAACACACAATATCATCTCCAGCTGAGAGTCACTTCGTTAGCATTTCACAGTTTCATTTGAGAAAGCTACCGTCATATCACATAGGCCTACACAGCAGCTGCAAGTTCTTCACAGCAACCGTCAAAATAAAAGTTTAGTTTAACGTTAAACAAAACTGTCAGAAATATACTATTTAGTCTTAAAGGGATAGTTCACCCAAAAATGAAAATTGTCATTAATCACTTACCCCCATGTCGTTCCAAACCTGTAAAAGTTTCGATCTTCTACGAGAAGAAAACAAAAATAATGACTTTAGTCAACAATTTGTCTCCTATGTCACCGTAGCGCCATTTTGGAAAGTATCCACTGGACATAAACAACGTATGCTGTTCTGTATCAGCCACAACACACGGATACGTTTTCTACGTGTATTTGCGCTATTATTCGAAACAAAAACAGCGTATCCGTGTGTTGTGGCTGATACAGAACAGCATACGTTGTTTACGTCCAGTGGATACTTTCCAAAATGGCGCTATGGTGACATAGGAGACAAATTGTTGACTAAAGTCATTATTTTTGTTTTCTTTGCATACAAAAAGTATTCTCGTAGCTTCATAAAATTATAGTTGAACCACTGATGGTAGATGGACTATTTGACAACGCATTTCATATGTTTCTGGGCCTTGACAGTGTAATGTACTTGGCAGTCAATGGGACAGTCAAAAAGCTACCGGATTTCATCCAAAATATCTTAAATTGTGTTCCGAAGAAGATCGAACCTTTTTCCGGGTTTGGAACGACATGGGGGTGATTAATGACAAAATTTTCATTTTTGGGTGAACTATTCCTTTAAGACTTAATGTAACAACAATGCCACTACTACTACTACTACTGAATATTCATAAATCTTAATCACATTTGTTTTCCTTTTCATTTTTACAGTAAACCTTGAAAAGTCAAAAATTATCAAATGGCCATGAGGATGCAGCAATACTAATGCAAAACAAGAATTTGCAAAGTTAAGGCATGACCATTGGACAGCAAAATGCTCCTTGGGTCTGCATGGTCAGAAAAACAGGTGGAGAAGGAAGGACATGTTAAGAATTAGAATTAAGAAAAAATAATTAAGGGTTAGGGTGAAGAATTAGATGTGAATCCATCAGGAACCATTTAGTCTCCAGTGCCACCATTTACCAGAACCGCAACCTACCTGGAGTCTCCAGAAGTGCAAGCGTCAGGTTCTCAGAGAGTTTGCTTGGGTAAAAAATCCTAAGAAAATAAAAGACCTAGTCTTGGGAGTTCATTTTAGTCCATCTCTGTAAGACAGACTTTTCAGGATAGGAAGTCCCAAAAATTACTGCCAGATACTGGAGGAGAAATTCTTGAAAGAGTGCCACAAGAGGATGTGGTGCTGGTCCTTTAAGAGTCACTCTCAACTTATCTGTCTACAAAGCCTATAAAAAAAAAAAACAGTCCTCCAGTGTTTCACAACACTTCAGCATGTTATTCTTATTAAGTAATAGTAATTTTTTTGACAAAAAGAAGCTGACGTTGCACTTTTGGAGACTCCAGGTAGGCTGCAGTTCTGGAAAGTGGTGACGCTGGAGATAAAATAGTTCATGATGGTTTCACACACAATTCTTCACCCTAATTCTTATTTTTTTGCCATTAACGTGTCTTTTCTTCTCCACCTGTTTTTTTTCCTGACCATGCAGACCCAACAAGCATTTTGCTGTCCAACGGTCATGCCTTAACTTTGCAAATTCTACTATTGCATCCTTCTCATAGGCATAATTTTATACTTTTCAGTCTTAGTTAAAAATCTCTTTTTTGGCTCATTTTATCTGTAAAAGAAAACGTGCCTAATAATTATGCACACCTGAATATAAGGAGTTTTTCACTTCCAGCCTTCCTGGACAATTATATGTTACTTATAAATAATGAAATTCAAAACTAATATTAGTTATTAAGATTGATGTGATTTAGAATAGGTAAAATGTGCTTAGAAAAAAAAAAAAAAGACCAGAATATCAACATGCCTAAAAATGATGTACACCGTGTAATAATCAAATCTGTTAGAAAAGCCGATTAATCATTGAGTGGACTGTAATCAAGTCAAATTTAATGGGCAGCCGCATAAACTGCAGTTAAGTTTGTGGCCGGTTTTCCCTCTCATAAACATTGACGCACACTTTCTGCTGCACAAAATTTGACTTGCAAATGCCCAATTACAGCTTTAACAACGATGGAGAAATAAACAAGCGGTTATGGCTTTGTCGGTTATATAAACAAGTCACTGTATGTTAAAATGCAAGTCACACATGACAAATTGTGAAACTCACCATTCAGAGTGAAGGAAGTCCTCACCGACCTATGAAATAAAACAAATAATTACTCAATTATGGTTTCACAGAGGCTACAATGTCAAACAGGAGGGTAAAATGATATTATACTGACATTATAGAGTGAGAGGTAGAGGGCCCAGAGGCAGAGGTAGATTAGACTGTCTCTCTGGGGCCACAGCAGGACAGCACTCAGGGCTAGTGCCACTCCAACCAGGCAAATGAGCTCCAGGACCTGCTGGGGTGCCAGACCCAGAGATGGCCCCAGCCACAGGATGGACGGCGAGGCCTGGAGCTGCTCCAGCAGGGGCCGCTGCACTTTCGGCATCTGCAGGCGCACCGGGAGAATACCGTCATCTCCATATAAACCTGTACAAAGAGACAAAAAAAAAAAAAAAAAAAAAAAAAAAAAAAAGGTCTTAACGTGCATGATAGAACTGTGTACACTGTTGATCTGTGATATCAGCCGGCTTTATCCTGTAAAACTTATCTTTTGACATTTGTGATATCTTGCAGTGGTTATAATAAAATGTAACATAATATGGCCTTGAAATAGCTTTCAAATTTTATAACAAAAACGCAGAAAGAAACACATTGCACAACCAACATTGTCTGATTCACAAAGGAATGATTCTTACTGGAATGATCTTTTAATGGATTGGTCCAAAAAAAGTTATTGAAAACAATTTTTTATTTGATGAATACTGTAACATTATTTCCGTAATTGATTCTAAATGAGATAGATGCCTATACTACAGCCATGAGTTGTGTTGAAATTGTAAATTATAAATAAATACGAAAAAAAAAAAAAAAAAAAAAACACTAAATATGTAATAAATATTTATATGTAGTAATTTTTCATCATGATTGTACTTATGTACACAAAATTAAAAAATAATTATTATAACTATACTCATTTACATATGTAAATCACTAATAATAATAACAACTAATAGATAAATAAAAATAAATCAATAATAATAAAATATGACTATTTCAACTACACTTGTACAATAATAATAATAATAATAATAATAAATCATAAATATATATAGATAATATTTCTTTTTTTATTATAACAAGTATACTTGTCAACATAATAATAATAATAATAATAATAATAATAATAATAATAATAATAATAATAATAATAACAACAACAACAACAACAACATCATTATTCTAAATAAATACATACATATTTAGCCAAATACTTTATTATAGCTATACTTATGTAAAGATCAAAGCAATATTATATTACAAAACAATATAATATTATTAATAAATATAAAATCATTTAACAAAAATTCTAATAAAATGATAATAATAATAATAATAATAATAATAATAATAATAATAATAATAATACCCAACTATTTTTAATTTAACAACTAAAGCTATAAATAAAATGATTATTTACCAAATATAATAATAATAATAGTAAAATTAGTAAACTATGTATTATAATTATACTTATGTGAACATAAATAATAATAATAATAATAATAAATACAATTTAGCCAATTTAACAATTTATACTACTACTACATAAAATAATATTTAGCTAACAATTTATTATAATAACTAAACCTGCAAACATAATAATAATAATAATAATAATAATAATAATAATAATATTTTGCCAAACTATATTTGTATAATAGCTATAACTCTTCAGCATCACCACTACCTTACGGTTGATTGACGGACGGATGAACA